>CM067504.1:1634078-1756578 GCA_034509495.1 Acestrorhynchus altus | reverse complement strand
AATGGCGGTGTGGGGGAGTCCATTAATAAAGCTTGTCTTACTAAGTGAGACGTGGTTGAAGATCTGCGAACGTCATTAGAAGGTATCATGTTATTCATTGCTCATACGCTCATCATCATCACAACAGATACCCCCAGAAACGTGTCCCGTCATGCAAAAAGTACCAGTGTTGTAGTGTTTGATGCAGACATGCATCAGAGCGTGGACATCATTATAGAATGATGTCCTAATAGAACCTCCTTCAGAACTAGAGCTGCGTACTCTACACCGATCAGTCATAACAATGAAATTCTCAGCACTGCAGTCACACTGACATGGTGGTGGTGTGTTAGTGTGTGTTGCTGGTACGAGTGGATGAGACACAGCAGTGCTGCTGGAGAGTTTAAACCCCTCAGTGTCACTTTTGGACAGAGAACAGTCCACCAACCAGAAACGTCCAGCCGACAGCGTCCTGTGGGCAGCGTCCTGTGAGCACTGATGAAGGACTAGAGGACGACCAACACAAACTGTGCAGAAACAGATGAGCTTCTGTCTCTGACTTTACATCTACAAGGTGGAGACACTCGGTAGGAGTGTCTGATAGAGTGGACAGTGAGTGGACACAGTGTTTAAACACTCCAGCAGCACTGCTGTGTCTGATCCACTCGTACCAGCACAACACACACTAACACACCACCACCACGTCAGTGTGACTGCAGTGCTGAGAATGACCCACCACCCACATCATATCTGCTCTGTGGTGGTCCTGTGGGGTCCTGATCATTGAAGATCAGGGTGAAAGGAGGAGAATGAAGGATGTAGAGAAACAGATGAACTACAGTCTGGAATTAGAGAACTATAAGGCTGAAAAAATGGACAGTGAGAATAGAAACAGGGTGGTCATAGTGTTGATCAGTATTTTGAAGTTCTGCACATGATGGCCCCGCTGTTGTCATGGTAAATAAGGTGGAGCGTTCAGCGTTAGGGAACCGTTCCTCTTGAGAACATTGACTGTAAATTGATTCGGCGGCCAGAGTAACCTTTGTTTGCCGCCACTGGACTAATGCGTCCACCGATCAGTATAATTAAGGACGAGCAGAATCGGCCAGTGATGAGAGCAGAGAGGAGGACGTTTTTCCCGTAGAACATGATACGGGTCAGTGGTGGTTTCTCCACCTCCAGTTCTGCAGATGAGGGAGGCTGCTGTGAAAGGATGATGAGATCTTGTAAATGAAACATCACAGTTTAAATATGAACAGGTCTTTAAGATCAGTACAACAATCGCAAACGCTGTTAGTCTGGATGCCTCAGTCCTCGCATTTTATCCTTTCACCTGTTTGGGATTAGATTGTGGATTGAGGTTAAGAGTTAGGATTAGGATGAGGTTTAGGATTGAGGTTTAGGATTAGGTTTAGGATTAGGTTAAGGGTTAGGGTTAGGATTAGGATGAGGTTTAGGATTGAGGTTAATGTTGGGATTAGGATTAGGATGGAGTTTAGGATTAGGTTTAGGGTTGAGGTCAAGAGTTAGGGTTAGGATTAGAATAAGGTTAGAATTAGGTTGAGGATTAGGTTTTGGGTAAGTCTGCGTTAGGGTTGGTTAAGTATTGAAACAGTAAATGTTTAATATTAAAGGAAAACATCAAAAGAACATCATCAGCATATTAACCTCAGTGTATTCAGACACGTCCCTGCTGCTGCTCTCGTGTTGTAAATATGTTACTGGTACTGTGTTAAGTGTTTATTAACTGGGTCGTGTGGGCTGGTTCTGTGGTTGGCACAAAGCTGGACTCTTTGGTGACGGTGGCAGAGAAGAGGACTCTGAAAAAACTGCTGGACATTATGGATGATGCCAGTCATCCTCTACACACTGTCATCAGCCACCAGAGGAGCCTGTTCAGTGAGAGACTGTCCTTCCCAAGTGCAGGACCAATAGACTTAAAAACTCTTTTGTCCCGCACGCCATCAGACTGTACAACTCCTCTCTGGGGGGGAGGAGGGGGAACAGGAGGATGGAGGAGGGGAACGAGTAGGAACTGAACCAACAGTCAACAGCTAACAGCAACCTGCAACCACCACAACACACTGGACTCTCTGCAATAAACAGTTTTCAAGTGCAATAATAATGTGCAATAGCGCCTCCTACAGGACCCTGTTCTCATGCACTATTATAGATATTGTATATTGTAATATAGACTCTATATTATATATTCTATATATTTATATAGAGCTGCTTACTTCTACTAAATTATTTCTGCCTATCTTCTGCTTACTGTACTGATGCTGCTACTGGAACCTTAATTTCCCTGAAGGAACCCTCCCAAGGGATCAATAAAGTTCTATTCTATTCTATTCTATTCTATTCTATTTACCATCAGCAGCTGGAGTCCAAGAGACCGTGCTCTCTCTGGCGGGGTACATGGAGCTCTGGGGACATCACACCCATTATATCGGATCTGGGGATGCCCGGCAATGATGCTCTGGAGGCAGTTGGTGCTGGCCAGATGTATCAGAGGACTGCTTGTCTTCACCCTCCTAGTGCCAGGAGCGTCGTAAGAGTCCTATCAGGGTTGGGTAATTGGCACTTCTAAATTGGGTGAAAAATTAGAATAAGTACAGAGCTGAAAAACCCAAAACGATGTGGTTGAATTACGAACAGAGAGATCAGTGAGGAGGGGAAAGAGAGGAGATTTGTAGGAAGAGGGCAAGAGGTCAGTAAAAACGAGGGGGAGGGAAAGGCTAGGGATTTGTCTTCTCCAGCTCTCAGTGGGATCTGGAAGACTAGGGAAGACAAATGGAGGAAAGAGAGATCCACTGAGGATTTGAGGAAAGGCTGAGGAGGAATTACACGTGAAAGGTACTGTTAGGAACCGGGCGCAGCTTCTGAACATGATACATAAACGAGCGAGGAGAGAAATGAGTGAAAAATGAGTGAGGACGGGTAAGACAGGGGCATGTGTAACTGTGTGGAGGTACGTGAGGAGAAGGCAATGGGGAAAGTGAGCATGAACACAAGTGGCAATGAACCACACCCAGCACAGGGGTGAGTGAGAGGGTCCATACATACATACAAGAACATCAGCATGTTTATGGTGCTGCACGACGATCATCAGTCTGTAGATACCTGCGGGGTGTGTCACAGGATTGCGCAAGTACATGTGGATCAGACACAGAAGAGCTGCTGGAGTGTTTAAACACTGTGTCCACTCACTGTCCACTCTATTAGACACTCCTACCGAGTGTCTCCACCTTGTAGATGTAAAGTCAGAGACAGAAGCTCATCTGTTTCTGCACAGTTTGTGTTGGTCGTCCTCTAGTCCTTCATCAGTGCTCACAGGACGCTGCCCACTGGACGCTGTTGGCTGGACATTTCTGGTTGGTGGACTGTTCTCGGTCCAGCAGTGACACTGAGGGGTTTAAACACTCCAGCAGCTCTGCTGTGTCTGATCCACTCGTACCAGCAACACACACTAACACACCACCACCATGTCAGTGTGACTGCAGTGCTGAGAATGACCCACCACCCACATCATATCTGCTCTGTGGTGGTCCTGTGGGGTCCTGATCATTGAAGATCAGGGTGAAAGGAGGAGAATGAAGTCTGCAGAGAAACAGATGAACTACAGTCTGGAATTATAGAACCACAAAGAGCTCCTGTGTGATCAGAGAAGCTGATAGAGTGGACAGTGAGAGTTGAAACAATAAGGTCATAATGTTATGGTTGCAGGAATATTCTATTCTACTGTAAAAATACACACACACACACACACACACACACACACACACACACACACACACACACACACACACACACACAAAATAAATCTGAGAAATGTGCAAATTTGTTGTGAAGTGTGCCCTCTAGCTGCACCCATTGAAAATTCTGGGCCCGCCTGCTCTCTCTCTCTCTCTCTCTCTCTCTCTCTCTCTCTCTCTCTCACACACACACACACACACACACACACACACACACACACACACACACACACACACAGCTTAAACCTATGCCGTATGCAATCCTATTACAAGTAAAATAGTGTATCAATATATTAACTCGAGAAGTTCAGATGTTCTGCTGATGTTCCTGAGGAACGACATTCCTGAACATCGGAAATCTGTCAGACACACATGAGGTAGAGGAAAGCGTGAGCTGAGGATTCTGTGCATCTGCCTGCCTCTGCACCTGGCTCCTCTGCCGAGGGAGATCTCACAGACCTTCGGCAGAGTGAAAGGTCAGCAGAGGTAGGAGAGCCTGCAAGTTTCAGAAAAGTAAATGTTCAGAGGAGGGTGAACAGGCTTCACAAACAAAATGTCAGAGCTTGAAGGAAGAACAGGATTCAGAAAACTGTGCTTTGAGAATCACGCTGCTCTTGTTCTCATGCATGATCAGGTAGAACGGAATATGCTCTCTTGCAGTTGAACATTGCAGACCACCCCCACACCAGAATACACAATATTAAATAAAGCTTAGATCAGTGACTAATAATAATAATAATAATAATAACAACAACAACAACAACAACAACAATAATAATAATAATAATAATAATAATAATAATAATAATAATAATAATAATAATAATAATAATGAAAATCGATATTTTACACATAATTCTAAACATCAGTGAGTTTCCATGGAACACACATTCCTCACCAGACTGTCATGGAGTCACTCGGAATGTCAGCAGTCTCACTTTTGTCTTGGTGGAGACGACCAACAAATCCACATGGTCAACACCAAGATCAATGGTTTGTTGTTCTGCATCACACGTCCAGAAGGTCTGGTGTGATGGTTTACAGTGTAATTTCGTATGATGCCAGATCATCTTTGATCTTCAGACACTTTAACAGACCAATGTTACGTTAATGAGGTTCTGCAACCAGATCTCGTCTTGAAGACAGATACTACGCCGTGGTCGGTCTCATCTTCAGACCTGTCCCTGATTGAAAATGTGTGGACGCTATTGGACACTATCAACACTCCACCCCTACCACACCATCTGCAGAACTGAGTGAGAACATTCAAGCTGCATGGGATGGATCATCACAGGACACCATTAGGAACCTCTACACCTCCATGCAGAGACGTCTGGCGTGTTGCGTTAAACCCGACGCCGTACTGAGAGACACCACTTCTGTATGAGTAGATCAATAAATATTGATCAGATCAGACTACAGTTATCATCAGTTATTGATCCTGATCACCTTCATCTTCCTTCACAACAGAACTAGTTATGAAAATAAATCTATAAACTACAGAAATAGTTTTCTGATTTTAATGAGGAAGAGAATAAGTTGATTTAAAGATTATGAGAGACAGAAGACAGAAAACAAAAGAGAGAGAGTGTGTGTACAGCAATGAATGTGAGACTAAAGTGAAGGACAAGAGAGAGGAGACAGAAGCAAAACAAGAGAGGGAGGCTGTGTGAGAGGGAGAGAGAAAGACAGAGGGAGGTAGAGAGAGAGAGAGAGAGAGAGAGAGAGAGAGAGAGAGAGAGAGCATATGTGAGGTCAGCTCTAATAATACTGATAAGTCCTGGTCATGGCCACCTCGCCGCCTCATTCTGGTGGGAGTAATGGAGGCAGTGTGGGACAGGTGTGTGCGTGTCTGGCAGGTTTGCGTGTCCACCTGGGATGTGTTTGTGTCTGCATGTGAGACGAGTGTGTGTCTGCTGGGGTTGTGTGTGAACAGTCTGGAGTTGGGTTTTCGCCTGGTCCACTGGATTCCACATATCGCATTGGCCCTGCTGATCTGGCGCCTCACTCGCAGGAAGATTCGCTATCACACCAATGCTGTTCACGGTACAGCCAGTGTGTGTGTGTGTGTGTGTGTGTGTGTGTGTGTGTGTGTGTGTGTTCTATATGTTTGTTTATCAGTTCATCTGTGGTTGAGTAGTTTTAGATTGTGTAGTCCAACATTTGAAGGCAATGTGTTTGTGTGAGGGTCGGACAGTGGCCTATTTAGGTGTGTGTGTGTGTGTGTGTGTGTGTGTGTCTGTGTGTGTGTGTGTGTGTGTGTGTGTGTGTGTGTGTGTGTGTGTGTGTGTGGTATTGGGTTCCCTGATATTTTGGCAGATAGACAGCCAAGCGGATGACCAGATAACAGCAGTAACTGGTCACACAGCTGGGCAGTGTTGGCAGGGGAGGGGCAGCAAATAAGGGGAGTGGCCTTGCCGAACTTGACTTTTTACTGTCCTCCCATCAAGTGGCCTTAAAGAGCAACAGCAGTGAATTCCCCCGAATGAAGGAAACGAGCATGTGGAGGCCCCGCTTTTGAGCGAACAAAACAGGCACAGGGACCCTCAGGACATATACGTTCCCATGGCTATGACGCCACTCGTCCTGGACCCCAAGGAGGTGGTGCTAAAAGTCCACCGGTGTTGCTCTTTAAAGGATTGATTGGCATTGATTTTGAACCATTGAAAGGTTCTTCTGGTACATCCGTAGCTCGTTTGTCGATGCACCAGATGACACAACAGCAGCTGGTCACACAGCTGGCCATTTGGGATGAGGGTCATAGACAGTGGCCATAACGCAAAACCACCACCACCACCACCACCAGCTGGGGGCCAGCTTTTACTAAGGAACAAAATGACCATGTATATACATATACATTCCTGTGTGTAGATGACCACTCCTCCAGAACCCCAAAGAGGTTGAAGGACTTTTTTCTCTTTGAAGGACTGATTGGCACTGACTTTAAACCATATTAGGAGGATCTCCTGGTACATACATAGAACATTTGTTGATGCATATGTCACTGCAGTCAATGCTCCTGTAGAGTATTAGTAAGTCTTAAGGAGATTTCTCCTGACACCTTAAATAACCTCCTGAAGAGAAAGAGGAAGGCTGGAGAACACATAGGATACAGGTAATGCAGCCCACCCAGTACACTATTCCCAATTCTGGGATAACCCCCAAAACTGGTGTGTGAGGTGGACCTGGTCCGGCCTCCTTCTTTTTACCTTCTTCAGGGGAGACGTTGAAAGTGCGAGAAGAGGGACAGTAATCTGGACACTCTGACTCTGACCTAATTAATTTACTATTACTGGTGGCTCACCAGAGTACCTTCTACAGCTGAGACAGACGGCGAGAGTGTGAGAGTGTGTGTGTGTGTGTGTGTGTGTGTGTGTGTGTGTGTGTGTGTGTGTGTCTGAAGGATCTAGGGAGTTGTAGATTACGCGGTGTAATCCGTTCTTTACCATAATCCCATTACAAAGCTATTCCAGCAGACGGGATGATCTTCACCTCTGATTCAGAAGCGAGGAATGTAAGAATTCCACACGCTGGTTTCATATGTGGATTTCCATTCCTGTTGGATTGTATACGTACTTCACTATGAAGAATGGGATTCACACTGTAAGTGATTCACTGACCATTAACCCCTACACAAAGTCCTTCCTGTAAGTAAAGATCATTAGCAGTCTCACTGGAAGGGTTTCAAGTGTGTGTGTGTGTGTGTGAGTGTGTGTGATAATCAGGTCAGACTGGAGTGAGCTTTTGATGGGTCAACTGAAGTCCTTGTTCTTTGAGTGATGAACCATGTCTGCTTCTCATCAAGTGATGGTTATAGGTGATGAACCTCTAATAGGTTACACTCGTCATGATGATTTTGATTCTATATTTTCCAAATAATAACTGCAATAAAAGTCCTGAAAGTAGATCAGGAACCAAATCAAACTGGTCTTACTGGCCCAGATGCAGCCAAAGAGACCCAAACCATGATACTACCACCAGTGTGTTTCACAGATCTCATGTAAACATTAGGATCTATTTTGGTCTCATCCATCCACAAAACATCGTTCTAATAGTCTTCTGGTTTGTCCGTGTGATAAAGGTAGTCAATGTGAGAAAGACCTTTAGATGATTAGTTCTCTTGGGTTCCTTTGTGAGCTGGTGGACTGTTACACTCCTTGCTCTTGGTGTGATCTTTGTTGGTGGAGCACTCCTGTGGAGGGTAATAATGGTCCTGAATCTCCTCCATTTGTACACAATCGGTCTGACTGTGGATCGGTGGAGTCCAAACTTTTGTTCTGTAACCTTTTCCAGCCTGATGAGCATCAACAGTTCTTCTGAGCTCCTCAGAAACCTCCTTTGTTTGAGTTATGATGCACTTCCACAAACATGTAGTGAAACTCAGACTTTGATAGATCCCTGTTCTTTAGATGAAACAGGCCACGCCCACTCATACCTGATTGTCTCCCATTGATTGAAAACACCTCAAATTTCACCTTCAGATGATCTGCTGATCTTAAAGGTTCACATACTTTTGCCCTCACAGATCTGGAATATTGGATCATTTTCCTCCATAAATAAATGAGACAGTGTATTATATTCGTCTGATTTGATTGATTTGGGTCCTGATCTACTAGCAGGACTTCTCAGGTGTTGGAAATTGTCCTTTAATGATCAGTCATTTCACCCGGTTCAACATATACTTTGATTTCTGTTGCAGATGGAAAACGTATTTCTGAAAATTATTCACGTGGCTTCTTCAGGGGCTTCTATGACTCATACGCCAACCAGCATGGAGGTACGTCTGGGCCTACCCGTGCATATACCCATGTATGTTCCACCATCATTTCTTTGATGACATGTTTTGTGGGGCGGAGCTTAACTAGTGTCAGAAAGTCACGGTACGTATAGTGGTGTCATCTATTGCCAGACAGTGACAGGTAGTCCTCACTAATAATCTGTCTCTTAGAAATTGGTTAAGGTTTCCTGACCCCTACTCGCTGTCGGGTCAGTGGATCAAAGACCCAACTGGTCAAAGTTATTAGAATAGAATAGAATAGAATAGAATAGAATAGAATAGAATAGAACTTTATTGATCCCTTGGGAGGGTTCCTTCAGGGAAATTAAGGTTCCAGTAGCAGCATCAGTACAGTACAGAAAGTAGAAAGATAGATAAAAATAATTTAGTAAGAGTAAGAAACACTATATGAATATATACAATATATAATATAGAGTCTATATTACAATATACAATATAGACAATCATGCATGAGCAACAAAAGAGTCCTGTAGGAGGTGCTATTGCACATTATTATTGCACTTGAAAACTTGTTTATTGCACAGAGAGTCCAGTTGTGTTGTGATGGTCAGGTTGCAGGTTACTGTTAGCTGTTGGTTCAGTTCCTACTCGTTCCCGTCCTCCATCGTCCTGTTACCCCTCCTCCTTGTACAGTCTGATGGCGTGCAGGAAAAAAGATTTTTTAAGTCTATTGGTCCTGCACTTGGGAAGGACAGTCTCTCACTGAACAGGCTCCTCTGGTGGCTGATGACATTGTGCAGAGGATGACTGGCATTGTCCATAATGTCCAGTAGCTTCTTCAGAGTCCTCTTCTCTGCCACTGACACCAGAGAGTCCAGCTTTGTGCCAACCACAGAGCCAGCCCGCCTGATCAGTTTGTCCAGCCTGTGTGTGTCCTTCTTGGATATGCTGCCCCCCAGCACACCACAGTGTAGAACAGGACACTGGTGACCACGGACTGATAAAACATCCAGGGGAGTTTCCAGCAGTTGTTGAAGGACCGTAGCCTCCTCAGAAAGTACAGCCTGGACTGTCCCTTTCTGTACAGGTGGTCGATGTTACATGACCAGTCCAACTTTCTGTCCAGCCACAGCCCGAGGTACTTGTAGGAATCCACAGTCTCCACCTCATCTCCCTCGATCAGAACTGGTTATGACTTTGGTCTGGACCTCCCAAAGTCATTGACCAGCTCCTTGGTCTTTGAGATGTTGAGCTGCAGATGATTCCGGTGGCACCAGGCTGCAAAGTCCCTCACCAGGCTCTGATACTCCTCCTCACTATCATCCCTGATACACCCAACTATGGCTGTATCATCAGCGGACATCTTTGTATACCTTGTTGGAAAACCCAGCATGTGTACAAAAACCACTCAAGGCAACAAAATCTCTCTGTGCATGCACTTTTGTACTGTGGTCATGTTCAGTAAGTCAAACACCAAGAGAACCGACATACTGCCTGACCAGTGACAGGGACAGCTCTACAATCAACGATTCAAACAGCTATATGCTGATGGTGAACTGTACCTGCATGACTGTGTTAGTATTAATTCTTTTTCATCGTTTAATGTTAGAACAGTGCAAATCACTAGAACTGCTACTGCATTTTGCCTTAAAGAACGTCTTTGAGAATTATGTTCCATAAATAAGGTGATTTTTTAATTCTGATTCTGATTCCAACAGCACAGAGACATTTCTGTTATGATTCCATGGATCTCATCTGTTTTACTCCACTTGTAACCACGATAAACCATCCCAAATGGTCTATTCACTTACCTGGCAGTCTTTTACAACAATGAAATGAGTTGCACAAGTAGACAGGTTGCAGAAAAAGAAGACAGACTAAAAGAATCAGAAAATATTGAGAAGTACATACCTTCTCCCAAAGAAGAGCTGAAAGGAACAGGACATGGAGCTTGAAAGGGGAACAGTATTATCTGCTGGAACGACAATGAGAAGACGGGTGACACTGCTTGCACAAGAGGCAGCAGCATGGTGACTTCAGGTGGCACCTTATACCAAAGCTGTAGAAGGGAGATACATTTGAACTACAGAGAGTGCAGCTGGTGCTCACGGAGGACATGGAGGTCTTAGACACCAGGCAATAGGAACAGGATCTATGCAAGAGGAATGGGACAATCCATAGTTGCCCTATCAATGCTGGTACACCAAGAGCCAAGGGGACAGCATCATGAGAGGGTAAAGGAGTACTGGAGGGGGAGCACAGTAATGGGAAACACAACTAGTGGGTTGGCTGGTCAGTTGGAGCAGACCAAGAAGGATTCTTGGATTTAAAGCCATTGAGTTGATTGAGACAGGGATTGGAGCAATAGTATCGCATAGGGCATGGCTGGAGGAACAGGTTGAGATCGGATATGGAGCAGGGAAGTGTGTCAAACTATAAGGCAGGTCAGGGATTGTGTCAAGGACTGAACTGTTGCCAGAACCCAGGAGTGGAGGAAGCAGAGAAACAGTAATAGGAATAGGCACTGGTCCAGATTCAGGAGTTGCTGGAAGGAAGGCAGGCTTGTCATTTTCAAGGAATGCTTGTCTGCTGCAGCCTCCTCCTTTGTCCCAGGCCCATGTGAGTTGAAATAACGATGTACTACTCTTACCCAAACTTAACTAACGAGTGAGAACTGATTCTACAGGGATATCTGAGAGGGTGGTCCACTCCCATAATCTCAGAACCACTGAGAACATCAATAGACAGGGCTACCACAGTTGAAATCTGTAGCCATAAAGGGATGCAGAATGTTTAATGTAAAACCCGAAGAGGTTAAGACCAGGAAACGGTAATAAACCAAGACAAGCCTCTTAGGCCAAAAGAGGAGTATGAGGAATCCTGAGCAAAGGAATTCTGTTGATAGTGCGTCCAATAGCGTTCCGCACATTTTCAATCAGGGATAAGTCTGGGGATGAGACTGACCATGGCATAGTATCTCTGTCTTCAAGACGAGATCTTGAGATGGCAGCAGTATGTGGACATTGTCCTGTTGGAATAGAGCACCGCAGTGTGTGTTAAGAAAACAAAATTGCACCCCAAACCATGACCCCAGGCCTTCTGGGTGCGCAGCACATGAAAATTAAAACAATCAAAAAACCCAAATTCAAGGTGTGTCTCAGTCATTTCCAACAAGACAAAAGTGGGACTCGTCACCGAAGATGACCCGCTGCCATTCGGAGTGACCCCATGACAGTCTGGCATAACACATTTGCAGCCCATTCCTTTTGGATGCAACTATTTCTTCTTTATGTCCTGCATTTTATTCTACCTCAAATACATAATGCTCAAAGCATTGGAAAGCAAAACTGGTCTGTCCTCAGTGGTCATGCATGCAGTGAGGCCACTGAAATATGTGCAAGACATCCTGGGTAGGATATGAAGACGCTTCAACAGGTGTCTGGAGCAGCTTTTCTGGTATAACTGGCAAGATGGTGTAAAACAAAATTCTGACGGATGGTGTCATGTTGGAGAGGAGCTGGGTTGACAGGAAGAAGCGGTGATGTTTGGAATATTTGGACACAGCCCTAGAGCAGAAAGAGTGTATTTGGGCAGGCGCCTGGTGGGTATGTGTGGGTATTTAAAAGGGGTTGGGGGTTGGAGTAGTCCCTGCATGCCAAGGAGAGGAGGGAGGGGGTTATAGGGTGTCCCTCACGTACAGATTCATTACTTTCTCCTGAGTCTGGGAGAGAGCAGGCTGGCAGATAGAGAGAGATCACCCCGTCTAGTACCTGCAGCTTTTGATTCTCTCTTGTTCTGTTTTAGGCCAGCCCATCACAATGCAGGCAACACCGGTGGATCCCACCGCGATGGGAGTGGGGAAGGCCATTGCTGTCCTTACGTCTGGAGGAGATGCACAGGGTGAGTGGGACTTGTCTCTGGAGATATGGTGCCAAAGAGGGACTTTGTAAGCATATTGCCCAGATTGAGTAAATGTTGTTGGGCAAAGAGAATGTGATAGTGGGCGTGTCCTCTAATAGAACCAGGGATTGGTACAGCAACGATACAGCACTGCATTTGCTGTTCACCTTGTAAAACAGTTCTTGTAACTCCCTGGACAAAATATTAGTCATTGTATGTTTAAAGTGGTAGGAACTTTCCTGCACATAGCACTGCAGGAGGATGATGGGGCTGTAAATACCTGCAGGGTGTGCCACTGCGTTCCAAGATTGAGAAGAGGAGGTACAGTGCAGTGAATGTCTTGTTGGATGTGTGGAAAAGGGGTCAGAAAGCAGATGTCAATGATTGTCTAAGAGGAGTGATTGCATTTGGGCCAAAGACCACAGTGTGAAGGAAGGAGCTGGATCTGCAGGTGAAATCCCATGTAATCCCAGTCTACAGGACATTCTCAGCATTGTAGACCATATGTTGAGGGTCTACAATTTTCACTGTCCAGTGCCATCTTTGGGCCACGATTCTGAGAATGTCCTGTAGACTGGGATTTCTGCCACTGCTGGTAGACTAGTATGAGCGACGCTTCCATACCCCTGCAGATCCAGCTCCTTCCTTCACACTGTGGTCTTTGGCCCAAATGCAATCAGTCCGATCATTAACATCTGCTTTTTGGCCCACTTTCCACACGTCCAACGAGACATTCATTGCACTGTATCACCTCTTCTCAATCTATAAATTGTGTTGCACACCCTGCAGGCATTTATAGCCCCATCATCCTCATTTAAAAGCGTAATGCGTAACACATAACCACTGTAAACACTCGTTTTTACTTTCGTATTTTACATAAATAAACTATACATTATGTGATTATATACTGCAGATGTTTGCAGGACATCCAAGCCATTTGCAGGACATCTGCACTTGAAGCCACACAGAACAGGCAGTGTGATTCCCAAACGTGAAAGGTTGTGAGAGGTCACAGAACTTTCAGTGTGACCTTTCAGCCGACCTTTAGCAAGCAGACCTTTGACTTTATCTGGTATCATCTAGTAACCCCAAAGATCCCCCTCTCTCACTCTGCCTCACTCTCTCTTGCTGTGGCTTGCTCTCTCTCAGTCTGCAGGCTGCTATTTTTAGGTGAATGACCTTTGCTGGGGTTGCAGTTGAGAGGTGGTCAGTGAGGTTCGCTCTCTCTCCTGTGGCTCGCAGCTAAACCGACACTTGAGCTGCCCTGCTCGCCCTTTCAATGGGTCTTAAGCAATGAGTGGGTTAGATTACCGGGTGTGGGTTTCTTTGTACGTACGTGTGTTAGACAAGCTGGCCAGATAAAAGGTTTGGACTGCTGCCAGGTGTAAGTTCATGTCACACACTGTGATTGGTCAGCTGTCCGCTGTGAGTCTAAACCAGCAGTGTTAATGCCTGGGCCGGTGTGGAAATACACTGGGACAGCAGCATTTCATTCTAATATGCAGTTTATTACTGAGATATTTATAATATGTTGTTATTATTCTTATTTATTTATTTATTCATTTTCTTATGATTATATCAGTATAATCCCTTCTGGGGACTTTAATTCTAAAAGCAAATTTTACAATTTTCCTCTATAACCCAATATCTGGGTCAGTGATGTCATTGGACCCGCCCCCTCTCGACGATCAGTCAGAGTCTGTATGCAGGTTGAGCAGGTTTTTATCATATCTTACCAAGCACCTTCTTTTTCGTGAAGATCCCGCCGGTGGGATCCATGCATATTTCTAAAACTGCTGGTCACAGCAGGCTGAGCCGTGCAGTACTTTGTTCGTGGCCAAAATGGCCAAGAATTCAGGTAACAAAAACTATTTTAGTACTAGATTTTTACAAACAGCAGCTGAAAAAAACAGTAATTACATTATAAATTCATGATATTCTCAGGTGCTTCACTCCACCATGATAGAATCAATACTGTTAGACATGGTAGGTTCTTCAGTTTCTAACCACATGCAGGTAAGTGAAGGTCTTCCTGAGTTATACAGCTGAGAAGATAAGGCCTATGTCAAATCATTAGATTTGGTGCCTCTGATGGTTTTATGGTAACGTACGGTTAATTAATCACAACAATAGAAATTCACCGTAAACACTGTATGTCTGTAAATATAATCACAGTGAGAGACTTTGAGCTCAGCTGTGCTCAAGGCTGTTGTAAAATATATGATATACCTGTGGAAGGACCACTTCGGAGTATGAAAAACGTTGGTTGTATTTTAATCACCAGGACAACGTACAACACCGCTCTGTCTGAATAAATGCAAAACACTTGATACAATATGATTTATATTGTTAATCTCCTGGAAAACACTTACTGCTACACTCGTGCTATTGCACTCACTTGTTAAATGATGCCAGCAGACGTGGTTTCTTTTAACAACGTAATGACTGGACAATGACTGTCGATATCGAGCGTCCTCGATATCTTTGCTGTCTTATACAGGCTGTGTGTTTAATAGTAATTAGCAAGTAATTATACTTTTTTTAACCCGCTGTGTTTGGCACACACAGGAATTGGTCCTCTACATTTAACCCATCCTGACACAGTGATACACACACACACACACACACACACACACACACACACACACACACACACACACACACACACTAGTGATTCACACACCAGTGAGCATGCATGCCCAGCGTGAGCAGCCCTATCCTCAGTGCTCAGGGAGCAGCTGGGGAGTTCAGTGTCTTGCTCAAGGGCACTTCAGTCACGTCCTGCCAATTCAGGCATTTGAACCGGCGACCTTCCAGTCACAAGGCTGGTTCCCAAACCACCAGACCACGGCTGCTCCCTAATATTGCCACGCTCATAATTCAGTGTGTCCCCACAAAGAAATGTCCAGATTAATATTCCTAATTATTTACCAGGTGTTTCATCCAAGAAATAGTGTAATAATATCTAACGAATATAGTCCCTTTAGGAAAAGAGAGGAGAAGGGAACGGCACATTAGGTTCGCGTAAACATCGGTGCTGAATATGAAGTTTCAGCTCAAATTAATGCAGAGTTATAGAACATTCTAAAGGGTTCACTAACTTTCAGTCACGACCACATTTCTCCAGATGTCTCCAGTAGGTCTGTAATAGTGTACGTTTGCTTTGATGTGTTTACAGGTATGAATGCTGCTGTTAGGGCGACAGTGAGAGTGGGCATCTACACTGGGGCTAAAGTCTACTTTGTGCATGAGGTATGACTGACACACACACCATCAGAAACATGCTCTTCGTGAGAAGGTAACCAGCAGAATGAAAGTGGTGTGTGTATCTGCGTGCAGGGATATCAGGGTCTAGTGGACGGAGGAGACCACATCCGCTTAGCAACGTGGGAGAGTGTGTCCATGATGCTGCAGCTGGTAAGAATAATACTTTTCAGGATATTTTTCAGGGCATTTCTAATTATGGCATTTGTCTGACGCTCGTACCCAGAGTCACTTACAAGGTTACAGAGGAGGGTCAGAGTAGTGTTATAATTACTATAATAATGTTATAATTATAGAATTACAAAGTGCTCCTGTATGGTCAATAAAAATGGACAATAAGGGTATAAGTGTGGAGGTGGTCATAATGTTTTGGCTTAATGGTATAAAACCCCAATTTAGAGATATTAAGGTAGTTAATATTAAGCACATTTGAGTAGCAAGTGCACATGTTTTCCAGACAACGTTCTGGAGCAACTGATGGGCACAACTGCCAAATACACCAGAACATGGTGTGGTGGTTGGCTGCACATGTTTTGGAGTCGCAGTAATTACGGGAGACAATGCAACAGTATGCAGGAGATGCCAGTGATGGAGAGTAGGAAGATAATTGGGCAAAATGCCAGAAAACGAAATGTTTTCTGCAACAATATTTAAATCAAAACCAGTTATGGCGTTGTAATAAAGAAGATGTTCAATAGGAGTGTGTTCGGTGGTGTGTTGTTGTGATGTAATATGCAGTAATGTTGGTGCCAAGAGCTAAATGTGACAAGTTCAGTAAATGACCTGTAGTTAAGGGGTCACTCAAGGAGCCCCAATTAAAAAGACATGCATTACATAAGCTCCCTTAGTCACCCTGCATGTTTACGGTGGCAATAATTATACCCTCCTACAGATGGCGCTGCATGCAGATGACTGGATTAGAAATACCTGCGGGTGTGCAATGGGATTCTGATTGAGAAGAGGTGGTACAGTGCAGTGAACGTCTCGCTGGATGAGTGATCGTCTAAAAAGACTGATGTCGTTTGGGCCAAAGGCCACAGTGTCTACCAGCAGTGGCAGAAATCCCAGTCTACAGGACGGTCTTCTGAGAATCATGACTTGTGAATGACAGTCGCTTCCAGGGAACTGCTTCTAGAGGTCAACGCAGGTCCTTCACAACCAAGTTCTGGAAGCGCATTCCACAGGGCGCTGGAGATCATCGGCATATGGAGCAGAGTGGAACAAGAGGCCGTCGCTTTGTCTCATCTTTGGGTCACAAGTCTGAGAGTTTCCTGTGGACTGGGATTTTTGGCACTGCTGGTAGACCCATTTTACTAAATCGTGGCCACAGTAGAAATGTCTCGCTCTCACGCCTTACTAAATCGTGGTCATGGCGTAACTGTCTCATGCCCACGCCTTGCAAAGTTGTGGACAAGTTGCTTTATGCGGGACTTCATCGTAGTGTCTCCCTAACAATGCATGATTTGTGAGACATTAAAATTAGAGGAAGTGGGGCCTTAGGCATGTTCCTCCTCCCAACATTTAGTCACTTCTTAACTCCACTTAACATTTCATTGCTTTGGAGATACATGTTTTGAATAATGAGAATGTACACAATAGCAAAGGCTTGACAAATATTAATTATCAATATCAGTTTATTGACGATGCTTATTTGAAGAGAAGGGCTTTAAATAGCTTTCATCATCAGAATCAGTAACTGGGTAGACATATTAGTACATATTCCACACTACGCTTTCTGACAGACAAGTGCAGCTGCAAAGCTTCTAACTTCATACATCTCTTGCCAGGGTGGCACGGTGATTGGCAGTGCCCGCTGTAAGGATTTCCGCACTAAGGAGGGCCGCACTAAAGCAGCGTGTAACCTGGTGAAGCTTGGCATCACTAACCTGTGTGTGATCGGGGGAGACGGCAGCCTGACTGGGGCCAATGAGTTCCGGTCTGAGTGGAGCGAGCTGCTCCAGATCCTGCTCAAAGCAGGTGGGGATCAAACCAGCCAAGACTGCCCTAACTCAGTGTTTCCCAAACCAGGTTCTGGTGGCCCCATGCTGCGCACATTTTAGAGGATTCCCTGCTTTAACACACCCCCTGCAGCTCTGAAAGGGTTTGTTAATGATGATGTTCCACTAAATGTCGGTAAGTTGGATCATTATGAGCAATCAGAGCCGTTTCAGTGCATCTTGGCACGGATTCTGCAAGTTCTTGGACTTGTTCTGGGGGATGAATCAGTCCAAAATCTCTAACAGATATTAATTTGGATTGATGTTGTGACTTCAAACGCTCATCATACACTCATTATCAAAAGACCGTTGCGCCCAGAAGGAAGTCAACGACAGGAGTGAAAGTTGGGGGGGGTCTGATCTCGAGAGACATGCAAATTATTCCGGTTTTACGCTCAGACGTACATGAAAGCCAGGATGGCCTTGTCTCTGTACCCAGCTGACTATATGAGGTTACACATGCTTTCAATTCTGATTGTGCAAGTGACGGATGCCTTGGAGAATCGTTTACAAGCAATTCCAGCAGTTGGAAGGGTTCGAGATGGCGTTAATGGGCTTCGGGAAGCACTCTGGTCTTATTAGCGTATTTTGCACCACACGAGTCTGTTGGCAGTGGATTGAAGAAGGCATCTGGGTGACCTACACAAACCATGGAGAGGGAGAACTGAGGGATTGTCTGACGTGCAGAGTTCCGGACATTCAGCGCGCAGCAACGCTCCCCATGAGTCATCGTGTTAGTGCAGCACCATTGGCAGATGGCTGCTAAATGCAGAACTACATGCACGCAGAATGTTGCGAAAACTGCCCTGAACACCATGTCAACATCTCCAAAGACATTCTGAGTCAGTCAGAATAGCATTGGGTCACCTTCAATGGTGATTCCCGCTTTTGTCTTGGAGATGACCAACAAATAATTTCTGCATCTCCAGACCTGTCCCTGTTTGAAAATGTGTGGACGCTATTGGACGCTCTATCAACACTCCACCCCTACCACACCATCTGCAGAACTGAGTGAGAACATTCAAGCTGCATGGGATGGATCATCACAGGACACCATTAGGAACCTCTACATCCATGCAGAGACGCCCATGCAGTTACAAACCCGACGCCGTACTGAGAGACACCACTTCTGTTTGAGTAGATCAATAAATATTGATCAGATCAGACTACAGTTATCAGTTATTGATCCTGATCACCTTCATCTTCCTTCCCAACAGAACTGCAGTCCCACACGTCCTTCTGAGGGAAACTGTTCTGTTGATGATGAGTGTATTTCTCCACTTATTCAAGTTCTTCCTTTGATGTCAGCCATCTATACCTGTAAACATAGTTGTAATATATATACTATATAATTGCCAAAAGTCATGTGACATCATTATGTAAACTGATTATGAGGGGCAATACCTCAGGGGACTGCTTGGGAACGTCCCACTGCGGTACAAGTTGTGAAGTGTTTTCTTGTGAGTGAGGTTGAGCAGAGGCCAGAGTTGGAGCGAGGCATGATAGTGTGGGATGCCAGATGGATGTGACATTCCATTTCAGAAGCTGTACAGGCGTTTAACATTCCTCACACTACAGTGGCTCATGTGGACTGGGAATACATCATAGAAGGCATAGACCTGGGCTTTTAAGGTCGCTAACTAGACCCTAGAGGACTGGCGACATGTGGTGTGGTCCAATGAGTCATGGTACCAATTGTTAGGGCTGATGGTCGACCCCATGAAGCCAAGGATCCCCATTATGAACAAGCTAATGTGCAGGCTGGTGGTGGTTCCATACTGGTGTGGGGTGTATTCTCGTGACATGGGTTGGGCCAGGTGCCGCTATGTTTCACTGCTTGGTGACCACGTGCACCTTCATGGACTTCATGTACCCTCACAGTGACGGGATATTCATCAGGATAATGCAACGTGCCCTCATGCCCAAGTCCAGAATTGATTCCATGATGTATTCCCAGTACACGTGACACTGTGGATCGAGGAATGTTAAATGCCTGCACAAGATTGGAAATGGAAAATGCCATTCGTCTGGTACCCACTATTAAGCCTGACTCGAACTCCGATCATTTCCATCACCATGTCATGAACACACTGTTCAGCGTACATGTCATTTTTCAAAGAAGGAGTCTTTTAAGGAATGTGTGACTTTCTCCACAGGAAAGATCACCACAGATGAGGCCAAGCGTTCATCTCATCTGAATATCGTAGGGATGGTTGGTTCCATAGACAATGATTTCTGTGGAACTGATATGACGATCGGAACAGACTCAGCCTTACACAGGATCATTGAGGTGGTTGATGCCATTACAACTACAGCTCAAAGGTACATGCACACACACACACACACACACACACACACACACACTACAGACTTACAAAGTGTATAAGGAAAGAATGATGACAGCTGACTGTCTTCCACTATTACATACACTGTATGTCCAAATGTTTGTGGACACCCTTCTAATGAATGCATTCAGCTACTGTCACTCATGAGTTGGGGATGAGGTCATTCAACATTCTGACTTTACTCACTCTGAACTCCCTCATCCCTTAATACAATTAAATCCTCACAGCAATGTTCCGAAACCTAGAAGAAAGCTTTCCTTGGACAGTAGCGACAAATACTGAAAAATATTCACCACTATTCTGAGTGACTCCGTGACAGTCTGGTACGACACCATTGTAGCACCTTGACGTGGTGATCAGGGCAGTCGCCAAGGGTCTGCGTGCATACAGTCCTGCGTCGTGCAGCCGTCTGCCAACGGTGCTGCACTAGCAGGACGACTCATGGAGGGTATCAGTGTTGGAGGGGCTGTTAGGTCCCTCCATGCATGTCAGACAATCCCTTTATCCACATGGTTCAAGTAGGTCTACCAGATCCATGTAACTGGTGTGTGACTTCTTCAGTCCACTGCCACCAACAGTATACGGCGCTCAATACATCGATAAGACCATCCCGCTTTCCTAGAGCTCCTATGATGTCACCACTCGAACTCTTCCAACTGCTGGAATTGCTTTCAAACTCTTCTCCTAGGAATACTTCACTCATACAGGATGCTACCAACCCAATAGCATGAGTCAGGAGGAAGCAGGTGCAATGGGATTATTAAGTCAGTTGTATAATGAATGCTAAGGCCCGTTGTTGTTTATTCATCAAGTGCCTATCTCACGATGTTTAACCCAGTTTCATTCCTATAATAATAAATATTATTATTATAATTGTTATTATTGTTATTGTTATTGTTATTATTATGACCATTAGTACATAAACACAGGCTTTGGGTTAGAATATGGCCCGAGCTGAGGCTCCTAAATAATAAAAACAAACACTGAAAGTAGCCATGGCAGTACAATCAGTAACTCTGGCTCTGAGCACAAGCATGTAATTGATTTCTGGGCTTGACTTTGCCTGGGTACTAAGGCCTGGTCACTGGAGGTTAAGATTAAGGTCAGGACATTTGTGGACGAGTTGATGCTCACCGGTGATGAGATTTTACACATCACAACGCATTTCTCACTCTCTCGCATCTAGATGTGTTGGAGACAAAATTCAATTTGTCTCTATCTTCCTCTCTCTACAGTCATCAAAGGGCTTTCATTCTGGAGGTGATGGGCAGACACTGCGGGTATGTAACTCTTGACCAAACGTGGTTCTCTGTTTGTGTGTAAGTCGGTAATAATACACTGTTCCACTGCATCTGTGTGTGTAGATATTTGGCATTAGTAACTGCTCTGGCGAGCGGCGCTGACTGGGTCTTTATTCCTGAGATGCCTCCAGATGATGGCTGAAGACCACCTGTGCAGGAGACTCTGGCCAATGTAATATACGTGATACAGACACGATAAGCACATACAGTACAGACCAAATGTAGTAGTGATTCTCCTCCTTTCACCCTGATCTTCAGTGATCAGGACCCCACAGGACCACCACAGAGCAGATACGATGTGGGTGGTGGGTCATTCTCAGCACTGCAGTCACACTGACATGGTGGTGGTGTGTTAGTGTGTTGCTGCCACGGTAGTGGACCAGACACAGCAGAGCTGCTGAGTGTTTAAACACTGTGTCCACTCTCACTGTCCACTCTATTACAGATTAATTCCCAATGTATGTCTCACCTTGTAGATGTAAAGTCAGAGACAGAAGCTCATCTGTTTCTGCACAGTTTGTGTTGGTCATCCCTAGTCCTTCATCAGTGCTCACAGGACGCTGCCCACAGGACGCTGTCGGGTTGACGCTCTGGTTGGTGGGATCATTCCAGCAGCACTGCTGTGTCCGATCCACTGCACCAGCAACACACACCAACACACCACCACCATGTCAGTGTGACTGCAAAAAGGAGAATGACCCACCACCCACATCATAGCTGTCGGTGGTGTCCTGTGGGGTCCTGATCATTGAAGATCAGGCAAAGGAGGAGAATAAAGTCTCTATGAAACAGATGAACTACAGTCTGGAATTATAGAACCACAAAGAGCTCCTGTGTGATCAGAGGAGCTGATAGGATGGACAGAGAGTGTAGAAACACTGTCTTAATGTTATGGCTGATCAGTGTATATCAGCAGGGGTTATTTCCACTTTCTTCTTCAGCAAAGAAGTCTTGGCTATCGTTTGAATGTCATCATCGTGGCTGAAGGAGCTATGGATCGATTTGGAAAACCCATCACTTGTGAGATGATTAAGAATGTAAGAATGTCCCTCAGATTCAAACGCAGTATGATTATGCAGTGCTGAGTTCGTTTGTTGACCGTGCTTGCGATTGGCTGTGTTCAGTTGGTCACTAAAAAGCTGGGATTTGACACTCGAAAGCAACTATCGGGTCATGCAGAGAGGAGGAACACCTTCAGCCTTCGACCGAATCCTAGTATGTTGTGTTTACCACCGTATTCTGATGAACGTGAGGAACATGAGTATCATTAGTGTGAGATCTGAGAGTTCCACTCACTCTTTCAGGGCAGCAGGATGGGAGTGGAAGCTGTGATGGTTTGCTTGAGCTACCTGACAACTGCCAGTGGTCAGTCTGTCTAACCAGGCTGTCAGGCTGCCCTCATGGAGTGTGTGTAAGTGGTAAGATTACTAAAGTAAAACTCTTCATTCTCAAGGAATGAGTGACCAGACACTTCTCTTTGTCTCTCTCTATGTTTCCATAGATTGACTTCTTTTTTATTTGCCAATATTTACACAGATTTTTATAGGATACAATGTACAAACAGTTATCATGCTCAGGAGATTATAGGCTGCTCAAATTTGCCTTCAGTTGAGATATAAAAATGAATAGATTTT
Source organism: Acestrorhynchus altus (assembly GCA_034509495.1). NCBI lineage: Eukaryota > Metazoa > Chordata > Actinopteri > Characiformes > Acestrorhynchidae > Acestrorhynchus > Acestrorhynchus altus. The sequence continues at coordinate 1,733,665 of CM067504.1, read as the reverse complement.
TGCTTATAAAGACTAAAAAACACTTTATATGTCAGGACTCCTGTTGAAAATTGATCATCCAGAGTGTTTTAGAGCAAAAAATGCAGTAAATCTGATGAGTTATTTGTAATGATTAGATTGACAACTATATTTATAATAATAACTTTTTCATAATACTTGACAGTGGTCCAAATAAAAAACAAATAGCCCATAAGGACAATTTAACACTAAATATTTTATAATTTATTGTTGTTTATTTATTTATTTATGTTTGTATCAATATTATCCCCTCTCAGGACTTTTATTCTGAAATTTGAAAACTGAGAGGATAAATAAACTGCACACAGCCCCTCCCTTCTCATTTTCCTCTATACCGCAATTTCTGTATCAGTGATATCAGCCCCGCCCCCTCTCTCTGGATCAGTCAGAGTCTGGTATGTGCAGGTTGAGCATCAGCCCCGCCTCTCTCTCTGATCAGTCACAGTCTGTATGCAGGTTGAGCATCAGCCCCACTTCTCTGATCAGTCAGAGTCTGTATGCAGGCTGATCATGTTCAGGACAGAGCAGTAAACATGCACTGGAAGCTCCTTTGGTATTTAAAACTGGGATTTAATTGAATCTGAATTGAGATGTTTTCTGAGCTGGATTACTCATGATAATCTACATCACACATTGATTATAGGTTATGTAGGGTAGGTGATCTGTATCATGTCTGTAGGTTACTCTGATCCTGAGATATACAGCCTGTAACACAGCATGCAACTGCCCACAAAGTGTGGATCTCGGCTTATAAGGGTTCATGTGTATTTACGTGGATATCATTGACTGACACTGATGTGTATATTACCGTCTCTCTTCGTCAGACTAAAGACGTGACCAAAGCCATGGCAGACGGCAAGTTTGAGGAGGCCATAAAGCTCAGGGGAAAGTGAGTGCTGTGTCTGTCTGTCACTCTCCGTCTCTCTCATGTGTTCTTGTTATCTACAACCTGACTCTCTACCGCGTGCTGCTTTCAGGAGTTTTGAGAACAACTGGAACACGTATAAGCTGCTGGCTCATGTGAGCCCTGCTGAGGTGAAGGTAAGCTGCTGCGTCGGCAAATCAGTCTCCTCAATGTCCCTTTGTCTTTTATATACAACCAGTGTCTTATCAAATTCCTCATTGTCCATCCTGACCTGTCCCTCTATCCTACCTCGTCCTTTGTACCGTAGAGTAATATTAATATCGCCCTCATGAACGTTGGAGCCCCGTGTGCGGGTATGAATGCAGCGGTACGTTCAGCGGTCAGGATCGGCATCCTACAGGGACATCATATGCTGGCCGTACATGACGGCTTCGAGGGGCTCGCGCATGGAAATGTAATTACATGCATAAAAAAAATAAACACAGTGCAGCGCACATTTAAAACATCAACTCAGATCATCTTCTCTGTTTCCAGATTGAGCCAATTTCTTGGGCGGCTGTTGGAAACTGGACCGGGCAGGGAGGCTCCAATTTAGGAACTAAGAGGTACGACAGTCAAAGACACCTCACACTCTAAAGACAGTCAAAACTAAAGACAGTCCAAGCAATCATCATTATGAATTGCACATAACTGAAGATCAGAAACTTACAGAGGAGCCTTCCAGTGCATGTTTACTGCTCTGTCCACGTGAATACGCTCAACCTGCATACAGACTCTGACTGATCAGAGAGGGGGCGGGGCTGATGATCAACCTGCATACAGACTCTGACTGATCAGGAGAGAGGGGCGGGGCTGATGCTCAACCTGCATACAGACTCTGACTGATCAGGAGAGAGGGGGCGGGCCGATGCTCAACCTGCATGGCCAGACTCTGACTGATCAGAGAGAGGGGGCGGGCTGATGATCAACCTGCATACAGACTCTGGACTGATCAGAGAGAGGCGGGGCTGATGATCAACCTGCATACAGACCTGACCGATCAGAGAGAGGGGCGGGGGCTGATGATCAACCTGCATACAGACTCTGACTGATCAGAGAGAGGGGGCGGGGCTGATGCTCAACCTGTTTGCTCTATTTCAGAATAAACATCCTGAGAAGGGATAATACTGATGCACACAAAACAAAAAATTAATACACAAGATGCTCTCGGGGTTTTTATCATTTATTAATAGTTGGTCTATTAAAGGAGTCAAATCCACCAGAAAATATGATTTATCTGAATTAATTTTGTCTTCATTTCCCCCGTCCCGGATATTTAACCAAAGTCTGTGTTTAAAATATATAAATGAAAGATATAATAATAAAATAATTCATAATCATAATAAATTCAGGTGAATTAGAAATATGATTAGGCAACTAAACTGTCTACAAATGATCTATAAAACATATAAATCAAATACAATCATCTTGTTGTTTTTTTTTTTTATGAATCTGTTCTGTTCTTTACATTCTGTCCAAATTTCCTCATGAGCAGATGAATAGAAATGCTCCGAAATGCCGTGGAATTAAATCTTTACACTGGCTTCCAGTGAAAGTTCATTAGGACTTTTGCTTCTACTGAGAGGTTTCCAGTGTGGAGATACAGATACAGAGTGGAGATGAAACGTTGCTGCACATTCCCTGGAAAGCTCTCTACTGTCCTCTCTCTGTGTTCACGTGTAGGACACTACCAGCCAGCGTGATGGAAGAAATCAGTCTGAATATTGCTAAATTTAACATCCACGCTCTGGTCATCATTGGAGGATTTGAGGTAAGAACGTTTAAGAACATCTGTTTGGATGCTCTGGGCCGATGCTCATTCTTACCAGGCATTTTTAAACACTTTGACCATACAGCTGTTTTTAAACTGTCATAACAACAAGAACAACAACAACACAACAACAACTAACTCAAACACACTCAGGCATTTGTTGGGGGTCTGGAGTTGGTGACTGGTAGAGAGAAGTACGAGGAATTGTGTATTCCCATCGTTGTTATTCCAGCCACTGTGTCCAATAACGTTCCTGGATCTGACTTCAGCGTTGGAGCTGATACTGCACTCAACACCATTACAATGGTGCAGAGTACCATCCACACACACACACACACACACACACACACACACACACACACACACACACACACACACACACGCGCCTAACTCCAGTTTTGTGTGTGTCTCAGACCTGTGACAGGATAAAGCAGTCTGCAGCTGGAACAAAGCGCAGGGTTTTCATTATTGAGACAATGGGGGGCTACTGCGGGTATCTGGCAACCATGGCAGGCCTGGCTGCAGGAGCTGATGCTGCCTACATCTATGAGGAACCTTTTGGCCATCCATGACCTGAGGTAACAGTGGACTGATTGGTTAGTAGAGACTGTGATGCACAGACCAGTGGACAACAAACTGGAATGGAGGGTGACACCAAGCAGGGACATTATGGGTTCACTGGTGATGCTTTGTTCATTTGGCAGACAAACGTTGAGCATTTGGTGGAGAAGATGAAGACCACTGTGAAGAGAGGCCTCATCCTCAGGTTGGCGCTCATGACTTCATTACAGCCAGAAAATCATAAACACATGTGATCTTCATTTATCTACACTTATGAGGTGATGTCATTATCTCATTATTCTTTAAATCAGAATCAGGTGCAGAACATCAGCTGCCAATGATTAGATCATCGCAGGACTTTGGAGGAGGCTGTCATATTTAAACCGCAGACATTAGTTTGGTTTGCTCTTGATTGCTGAAGTGAGGGATCACCATGGTCAGATCCAGAGAGCTCTTCAGAGGTCTTCAGAAAGAAGGTTGTAGATGCAGATGAGTTTGAGAAGGGATTTATAAAGATCTCAGAACAATTAGAAATCAGACGCTCCACTGCCCGGAACATCATTTACAAGTGGAGAACATTTAGAGCAAGTGACCACATGACCAGATCGGACCATCCTTGCAAGTTCAGCCCAAGAGCAGAATCACAAGTACAAGTACAGAACAATCCTAAAGTGTTGTCACGTGACCTACATACAACAACCACTATGAGACTTTACTGAACAGGCTGAGGAGAACGAAGAACGCCTGTACAAAGACTGACGCTGAAACATCACAGAGCTGAACGAATTCCTCATTGGAGGAGTGGGAACGTCATTCTTCCAGTCAATGCCAGAGATGGTAGACGGTTCTAGAAACATCTAACTGACATTATTTCAGGGAGGAAATATGAGCTTTCACATACTGCTACCTTCTCAAGACACAGATACTACGCCGTGGTCGGTCTCATCTCCAGACCTGTCCCTGATTGAAAGCGTGGACGCTATTGACGCTCTATCAACACTCCACCTCTACCGCACCATCTGCAGAACTGGTGAGAATTCTAGCTGCATGGGATGGATCATCACAGGACACCATCAGGAACCTCTACACCTCCATGCAGAGACGTTTCATGGTTCTGTTAAACCCGACGCCATACTGAGACACCACTTCTGTATGAGTAGATCAATAAATATTGATCAGATCAGACCACAGTTATCATCGTTATTGATCCTGATCACCTTCATCTTCGTACTGTAGGACATTATTGTTTTGATGATGAGTGTATTTTGAGGGGTTTGCTGTTGTATTGTTTGCGCTCATTACCTTGTGTCTCATTTCTGCACAGGAACGAGAACTGTAACTCCAACTACACCACAGACTTCATCTTCAACCTGTACACCGAGGAGGGTAAAGGAGTATTCAATGTTTCAAGAAAATCATAAGCAAGCACATGCAACAGGTTCTCTAGGCCATTCATTAACTCATTATCTTAATGCCTACCCAGAGCCACAGTAGCGGTTAGAGCCTTGACCAATGACTGGACTGGGAATTAAACCCAAGTGTCCCACATTGTGATGCTATCTGTTGCGCCACAACAACCCACCAACCACCCGGTCTCTGGTGGATTGGGTGCTTCTGACCAGCCGTCTTCTGTCTCTCTCAGGGTGGGACTCCATCACCGTTTGACAGGAACTTTGGCACTAAGATGGGTGCTAAAGCAGTGCTGTGGCTGACTGATAAACTGAAGGAGTGCTACAGTCACGGTTAGTGACACCTCAGTTAGGAGGGGAAATTGTGCCCCCCTACATCCCCCCATTTCTATTTTCTATCATATGTGTTCTGACAGATGCTTAGATTGGTCACTGCTTTAAACCCTCTTGAAAAATTGAAAAATATTTACAGGGAACAGTCACACCTGTCAGATATTGTTATTTTAAATATTGTGTGATATTTGACCATGTTTTGATCAAAAACTTATTTATTTCCTACAGTTTTTGTGTTTTTTTCATCGAAAAGAATCGAAAAATCAAATTACTAAAATTGTATTATTGAACTATGAATATAGTGAAAAATTAGATTGGCATGGATATTTATGTTCTGAAAATCAGTCAGAGTTGATCGTCAGCCCCCGCTTCTCTCTGATCAGTCAGAGTCTGTATGCAGGTTGATCGTCAGCCCCGCCCCCTCTCTCTGATCAGTCAGAGTCTATATCCAGGTTGATCGTCAGCCCCGCCCCCTCTCTCTGATCAGTCAGAGTCCGTATGCAGGTTGATCATCAGCCCCGCCCTCTCTCTGATCAGTCAGGAGTCTGTATGCAGGTTGATCATCAGCCCTGCCCCTCTCTCTGATCAGTCAGGAGTCTGTATGCAGGTTGATCCTCAGCCTCGCCCCTCTCTCTGATCAGTCAGAGTCTGTATGCAGGTTGATCATCAGCTCGCCTCTCTCTGATCAGTCAGAGAGTCTGTATGCAGGCTGATCTCGCCCCGCCTCTCTCTCTGATCAGTCAGAGGAGTCTGTATGCAGGTTGATCCTCAGCCCCGCCTCTCTCTGGATCAGTCAAGTTCGTATGCAGGTTGATCAGTTCACGCAGGACAGAGCAGTAAACATGCACTGGAATCTCCTCTGGTATTTAAACTGGGATTTAATTCAGATGGGAAACAGTGAATTTGAGCTGTTTTCTGAGCTCAATTAATTGATTAATTAACTGATAATTCATCACACAATGATGCTGCAGTTGTTACACAGGTATTAAAAGTGGTGTATTATCATGTGTATCATATCTGTAGGTTACTTTGATCCTGAGATGTGAAAACAGAATTTAACTGCCCTCAAAATGCAGATCTCAGTTAAATGTGTTTCACTAAATACATTGGCATTGCATTTACGCTGGTTTTGATGGGTTGCTGTGCAGGTCGTATCTTTGCCAACACGCCGGACTCAGCCTGTGTACTGGGCATGAAGAAGCGCTCTTTGGTCTTCCAGCCTCTTGCTGACCTCAAAAGCAGCACTGACTTCGAGTGAGTGATCGCTCTGTCACCCATCATTTCCTCCTGCTTCCTGGAAGCTTGTTATGAACTGATGTGGTCATGCACTCTTATTGTCTTCCATAGGCATCGTATCCCCATGACTCAGTGGTGGCTGAAGTTGAGGCCCATTCTGAAGATCCTGGCCAAGTACAAGATCAATCTGGATGTTCCAGAGAAGACTCACTTGAGAGCGTGATCAAGAAGAGAGGAGTGGTTTAGACTCTAAATCTCACACGGGTGCTTCTGCAGTACTTGGTTTCTGGCATCAACATGTCGGTCCAGACACGACTTCCATCTGAAACCTCGCTGTCAGAGCACATGGTTGTGTTCAGAACAGGCTTACCCACTTCCTTCTTCTGCTCTATTTCTTCACGCAACATCTGTCACTGCTTATCTGTCTGTTTCCAGCTTCTTCACACCATCTTTACATTTTCACATGCCTTGACCCCATACGTTGGTTCTCCTTATGTGTCACATGGTCCTGTATGTGTGCAAAACTAAATATGGAGACAAAAGACATGAAGCACAAAATGCTTCCTGAAAGTCTAAGTCAGAGTGTAGCTTTGTTTCTTTGCTCTACAAATTAGAGCCGGTAAAGTACACAGCTGGCATTGTGGTTGACATAATGTCAGATGCTGCGCAAACGTTGAAAAAGCGCTGAAATAAGGTTTCATGTTAAATGGTTGTGAAAAGGTTCACGAAACACCTAATAATCAACATTGAACTGATCACCAGAAATTAAACCGCACGCTTGAAACAACGTTGATTCAACCATAACCACGCGATAACAGCGAATAAATGAAATGCTGACTCAGTAGGTTGTGTTCCTGCTGTTATGATGGTGTAAAATCAGTAGCAATGTTGAAACAACGTTGGAACAACATTCAACATTGTTGAAAGAATGTTTTGCTCTTAATGTTGATATCAAGGTTGATATCAGCCATGACCGTGACGTTGATTTAACGTTGAAGGAACAATGAAATGCTGACTCTGTAAGTTGTGTTCTTGCTGAATCATAATTAATCCCCATCTGCAAACATCTCACAGATGTTGGCCCAGATAGCAATGAATGTTTGGACCAAATGTGGCCCGAATCTGAGCCAGAAGTGCGCCGCAATTTTGAGTTATGAGGTATAAAACCCATAACAATGTAGAAATGACATTGAAACAACATTAAAACAATGTTGAAACAATGTTTTAATATTACCGTTGATAATGACGGAAGGCTGGATAGCTTGTTTGGTCCAAACGATGCCACATCTGAACCATACGTGCCCGACGTGGCCCAAATTTGTGGCTGAACATTGAAACGATGTTTTGGTATTAATGTTGATATCAACCATGACCACGACGACTGTGAAAAAACTGTGAAATGCTGACTCAGTAGGTTGTATTCTTGCTGAATTAGAATATAAAACGGTTGTTGTAGATGTTTTCCCAGAAAGCAATGGATGTTCTGCCCAAATGTGGCCCAAATTTGGACCAAAAGTGTCAATAAAATCGATAAATTACATCATAACAACGTTTAAACAATGTTGTGATATTAAGGTTAAAGTGCTGACTGATAAATCACTCAAAGTGGCCCAAATGGGTCGCAAATGTGTCCACTATGTGGGGTAACTTGTGCACAGGACACAGCTTCTCCTCAGCTGAGAGCATTAAACAAAGCCCCCTGTGTCTCTGAGAGGCGCAGAAGAGAAGGTTGCCAAGCAGCGAGCAGATCTCGATCACATTACTGCAGGAGTTTAGAGCTGATCTGCAAGGGCATGAGTGGAGTAAGGTACAGAGCCTTCACAGCAGCACCATGGTAAGTGTCCCCAACCTGTCTCTTCTACTTGATTAGACATTAATCAGACTGATGCTGATGAACAGCCTCCTCTCTACTCGTTCTCTGATCTTAAAGAGGAAATGGATATGTTCTGCTGTTTCATGAGGGTCAATGCGGTGACTTGAAAAGTGGAAAAGATTGAATTATAGCAGAGCAACATAAAGTGGACATAATCAGAGCTGTTTGAACCTTTAATTCTTAGATTAAACGCTGACTAAAGCAGAAGTAAGACAGGACAGAAGGGTTCCTTTGTGTAATTTCCAGTATAGACTCATCGGCAACTCAGTACATCACTCACTACTTCAGTATTTACTCATCAGATAGCTTATTTCATTCATTTCATTTCATTTTCATTTTATTGAATTTTATTTTTGTCCATTACATCCACTGGTACGAGCGTTTCCTCACCGAGACTTGAATGTCTTTGTACTGGTTTTCACTGGAACTTAAGAAGTTGCCGCTCTGGAGATACTTGATCAATGTTCTATTGCTGGCAAAGATGGATCTAATGCAATATCGGAATTACTCAGTACATGTAATTAAAATCATTAGTAATTACTTTCCTGGCACATATAAACAATAGCACAGAGAAAGTGAAAAGTGATAAACTATCACAAAAATGTCCAACAAACAATATACATAAATATTTATTTACTGTCATAATCTCACGGCTGGGTCGCAACTATGGTTTCGTTTGCTAGGGTGTAAAAAAATATGAATTTCCAACCATATTTTGGAAATTAAAATGACATTTAATTATTTAGTATTTAAAATTTTGACAGCACTCATTTAGAATAAATATATATATATATATATATATATATATATATATATATATATATATATATCTATATAATTATAATTTTAATATATATCATCTTTTTCAGCAGTGTACCTTTAGAAATGTGAGCTATTTCTATCATATGTCTTCTGAAAGTCCTAAAAGTAGGTAAGAAGAACCAAATCAGGATCAGCAGATCATCTGAAGGTGAAATTAGAGTCAGGTGTTTTCAATCAGTCGGACACAATCAGGTGTGAGTGGACGTGTCCTGTTTCATTTAAAGAACGGGGTTCAGTAGCAAGGTCTTATCTTCACAACGTGTGTGGAACTTTATCATGAACAAAGGAGATTCCTGAGGAGCTCAGAAGAAGAGATGTTGATGATCATCAGGCTGGAAAAGGTTACAACTGAAGGAAATTCAAGACCATTATTACCCTCCCCAGGACTGCTCCACCAACCAAGAGCAAGGTGTGGAACAGTCCTCCAGCTCACAAAGAAACCCAGAGGAACTTTTTCCGCTACTGACTAATGTTACTGTTCATGAGTCCACCATCAGGAGAACACTGAACAGTGGTGAACAGGGCAGCATCCAGCCATGGACAGCTTACCATTATTGATGGAACAATGGATTCTGAATTATAGCAGCGAGTTCTAAAGGAAAATGTCAGAACATCTGTCTGTGAGCTGGATCTCAAGAGAATGTGGGTTTGGAAGCAAGACGAGCACACAAGCGGTTCTAACGCAGAACCAATCAACATCGTATACTTCTGACACACACAGACGTGTGTTATTTGATTATTTTCCTCAAAGAATAAATGAGCAGGTGTGATCTTTTTGATTCGGTTCTGCTTTTGGGACGTTTTTCATATGAAGGGTAACTGACGGTGACTAAGACATTAAGTCGTCAGGAAATAATGAAGCAAATAATGGGGCTGAATCTCCTGAACGAAAAACATGCTTGATTAACACATGATTTCCTTAAATCGGTGCATCTCCATCGAATATTACAAAAACGGGTTTTATTTGTTCATAATTCCTGAGTTTTTGCCCGCTGATTGCAAATTCTCTCTATCCGTAAAAATGTTACTACGAAACAAAATCATGCAAACTTTCCAGATATCATCATCACCACGAGTTGCGTGGGGAGGAAAGCTGACATGAAACCATGCAGAAATAGAAGATGAGAGAGAGAGAGAGAGAGAGAGAGAGAGAGAGAGAGACTGAGAGAGAGAGAGGAGAGACAGAAAGAGAGAGAGAGAGAGAGAGAGAGAGAGAGGAGAGAGGAGAGACAGAAAGAGAGAGAGAGAGAGAGAGAGAGAGAGAGAGAGAGAGAGAGAGAGAAAGAGAGAGAGAGTGAGAGAGAGAGAGAGAGAGAGAGAGAGAGACTGAGAGAGAGAGAGAGAGAGAGTGAGAGAGAGAGAGAGAGAGAGAGAGAAAGAGAGAGAGAGGAGAGAGAGAGAGAGAGAGAGAGAGAGAGAGTGAGAGAGAGAGAGAGAGAGAGACTGAGAGAGAGAGAGAGAGAGTGAGAGAGAGAGAAAGAGAGAGAGAGTGAGAGAGAGAGAGAGAGAGAGAGACTGAGAGAGAGAGAGAGAGAGAGAGAGTGAGAGAGAGAAAGGACTGAGAGAGAGAGAGAGAGACTGAGAGAGAGAGAGAGAGAGAGAGAGAGAGTGAGAGAGAGAGAGAGAGAGACTGAGAGAGAGAGAGAGAGAGAGTGTGGGAAAGTTCTGACTTTTCTTCTTTGTCTAGCACTGCATGAGTGTAAGCAGGGCATTTTCACAGATTAAGAGAGATGTGGTTAGACTGCAAAGATCAAACACACACACACACACACACACACACACACACACACACACACACACACACTCACTTCCTTTTCATAACGTCTGCAGTCTCCAGATTCACATGTGAAACTGTTATTAAAGTAACTGTCACACAACGTCATACAGTGTAAACTGTCTGAGGGTCAGATCTAAGGCTTCAGGGGTCAGACTTGTCCTGACAGACGTCTCTCAGGTTCTCATTGAATATTTAGTTGAAACCTGCTTCCCTTTATGTTATGCTGAGGCCATTTCTGCTTTCTGAAGAACCACTAGAGCTCGGTTTCCATAGACTTTCGCTTTCAGAAGCCCAATTTAGTGACCGCAAAACAGCTAAAGGCACTAATTGAGGAATTAACAGCCCACTTTACCTCCACCTCTTCACTTCCAGCAGGTTCTGACATTTGGTGTGGTGGGGGTGGTTCTTCTTCAACTGGTGGGACAGACATGTGTAGCAGGTAAAGAACTTTCTTCTGACATTTGAATCAGATGAAAATGAACTTTCTGTTGCTGAATTGTGACGAAAAAGGTTTGGACACCATGAACACCTGTAACGTGTGGATATTCAGAGATGAACGTGTTACAGTAAAGGTAAACATGGAACTGAAGACATGTCTTTTAAACACCTTCTGTAAAATGGGATGGAATGAAAATTGACTCTTCATTGTTGAAGTGAGTGGGATCATCATGGTCAGATCCAGAGAGCTCTCTGAGGTCTTCAGACAGAAGGTCGTAGATGCAGATGAGTCTGAGAAAGGATTTAAAAAGATCTCAGAACAATTAGAAATCAGCTGTTCCACTGTCCGGAACATCAGTTACAATGTAGAGAACATTTAGAACAACTGCCCACATGACCAGATCAGACCATCCTAACAAGTTCAGCCCAAGGGTAGAACCACAAGATGAGTAAAGAAGATCCAACAGTCCTAAAATGTTCATCATGGTAACGGGTAACAGATGACGCATCTACCATGAGAAAATCAAATCTTCATGGGAGGTGTTTAAAGAGGAAACCCTTACTGTCAAAAAAACATCAGGACAAGACTAAAGTTCTCCAGAGAACATCTAGACAAAGAGCAGGACTTCTGGAACAATGTGCTTTGGACAGATGAATCCAAAGGCTGATGCTGAAACATCATTCCACACGGAGAAGTGGAACATCTTTCTTTTGGTATCTCTGAATATGGTTAAATGAAGATGTTTAACCACAGTTTGTTAAACAAGACGAAGGTTTTCATGGGGTGTCCTAACTTTTTCACATGATTGCATTGCTGCCCATCATGAATTTCTAAAGTGATGATTTAGAGGCTATTTGATGGCATCTCTCTCGTTCACTTGAAGAACCCGTGTGCCAGCCGAAGGCCTTGTGTGCTGAATGCATGAGGAGTCCTGGGTGCGCCTGGTGTAAACAGAAGGTAAGCTGGAGGCCGGAACGTTCCAGTATTAGAGTCAATCCTGTTCCTTTTCAATGCTGTGTGATTCTTGCAGGGATGTAATTTTGTCACATCACTTGTCACAAACCTGCTGGTTAATGTCATCTACCATTCTAATGGAGACTTATGGGTTCTACAGGGCTTCCTGAAACCAGGAGAGTCAAATGAGCGTAGATGTGATTCACGTAAGTCACTGCAGTCCAGGGAGTGCAGGGATGTGTTTGATCCCCAGGGAGAAACGTCCAGGCTCAAAGACAGTGACCTCAGCAACAACCCCGACAACGTGGTCCAACTCAAACCACAAGGACTTAAAGTCGACCTCCGAATTGGTGAGAGCCAAGTACCTTCTTTGCATGACATACTTCACACTGCAGGATAATCCCATTAATGTTCTTCAATCTGCAGTGGTCATTTAGCTGCTCTCTCCTCTGTGTAGGTGAACCACAAGAGTTCAAGGTAGAATTTAGGCGGGCTGAAGGTTACCCCATTGATCTGTACTATCTGATGGACCTGAGCTACTCCATGAAGGACGATCTAGAAAAGATTAAGAACTTGGGCCAGAAAATTTTAGACAAGCTGCAGGAGGTGACCAAGACTGTGCGAATCGGTGAGTTGTCCTTTCTGAAAATTTTGGTGGAAGAACGTTTCAATTCAGCAGGGCTGAATGGTTTCCATGCCGTAACGTTCTGCGTCGGTGCAGACCCGTTAGAGTAGTTACGGTCACTAAATCAGGACGTGCTCGGCGTCCAGTAATAATGTAATAATGACAGCTGCTGTCATGGGATGTGTCCAATCTTACTACATCGCAATACACATTAACCTCATAGTCCTCCAGCACTGAAAATATGAAGACCCTCGGTTTTGTAGAACAAAGTCACACAAATGTGGATCCAATCAATGGACCCCTGCATTTCTAAGCCCTCCCGTTGATCGGTTCCGTCCCCAAGAACAGTTATCTAACTGTGCTGAGCACCCTGGGACCAGAATGGTTACAGAACCTGCTGAGAACTGTTCAGCTCCAACACTTTGTATGAGATTGGACATGTCTGAGGACAGCAACTGTCATATAGCAACAAGATGCTAAGCACCTTTCTGGTCCTGCAATGGACGAGGCCACAATGTAACAAGTCTTGAACAAGACAGTTAACTCCCCAGATGCTCGCTGGGCATGGGCGTGGACAGTGCTGCCCACCACTCTGGGCATGTGTGCTCACTGCCCCCAGTGTGTGAACTCACTAGTGTGTATCAGTGTGTGTGGATGGGTCCAATGTGTGCAGTCCAGTGGGTCCGTGTGCATGTTTACGTCTACATTGTGTTGGAGTGCATAGCTGAACATCTGCGCTTCATACACACATACGTATGTCTCCCCATTGTCCCGCTCTGTGCTTTAGGATTTGGCTCATTTGTGGACAAGGAGAAGTTGCCGTACGTTAGCCAAGTGAAGTCCAGGCGTCAGAATCCCTGCCCCAACCGCATGGACACCTGCAGGCCTGCCTTCACCTTTCAGAATGTTCTACCCCTGACAAACACAGCCAAAGAGTTCAAGACAGAAGTCAGTAAGCAGAAAATCTCTGGTAATCTGGACTCACCTGAAGCTGGCCTGGATGCCATCATGCAGGCTGCTGTGTGCCAGGTACCTTTTTACTTCTGACTGATGAAAAGGTATGAAACTGAAGAAACATCTTTAAACATCATTCATAAAACAATTATTAGACATTTCATTTTCTTGTGAGGCTAAAATTTGGACCCCCCTCTAATAGCTGTTTCTCCTCCTTTGTCTGAAATAATGTCAGTGAGATGTTTCTAGAACCGTCTACCGTCTCTGACATTGACTGGAAGAACGTCGTTCCCACTCCTCCATGCGGAATTCTCTCAGCTCTGTGATGTTTCAGCGTCAGTCTTTGTACAGACGCTCTTACGTTCTCCTCAAACCCCCTCTGATACCATAAAGATCTCATAGTGACTTCTATGATGGAGAGATCTCCACACCCTGCTGCAGCAGAGCAGCTCCAAACCACCACACTTCCAACACCATGTTCACAGCTGCTACGAGCTTCTTCTGCTGAAATGCTGTGTTTGGTTTGTGTCAAACATGTCTGCATTCTTTCTCAGAAAGCTCCTTAGATCTGGCCGTGCTTGTTCCACTCATTTCAACAATCAAGAGCAAGTGTTCTCCTAAGTCCTCTCTACTGATGGTCTAAACATTTGCAGCTTTTAAGAAGTAATAAATATGGGGGTGTCCTAACAAGCCATGTTTAAAGACGTTTCTTCAGTTGTAGGTGTTTAGTTATATCACCTCCATCACTCAGTGGAATTACAGTGAAGAACAGATGTCCAGATGTTTCTACATGTCAATATATACATATACTGTTTACAGAAAGAGATCAAATGGGGGAATGTGACACGGATCCTGGTCTACACATCTGATGACACTTTCCACATGGCCGGAGATGGACGGCTCGCTGGCATCTTTAAGCCACATGATGGGCAGTGTCACCTTAACAGTGAAGGTTTATATGACGGCAAAACCTTTGTAAGTTAACTGTGATCACGTACGCAAAGCTCAAAGTCCAATCCTCCCTTCAGACTATTCAGAAACAGATATTCTGACATTCTTACTTTTCTCCTTTCAGGCAGATCAAACTATTCACATTAGTTATTCAGGTGTCCGCTCAGGTGTCCGCTCAGGTGTCCGCTCAGGTGTCCGCTCAGGTGTCCTCTCAGGTGTCCTCTCAGGTGTCCACTCATCTGTTCACCTAAAAGTGATATTACATCACGTTTCTGTGAAAGTAAAATGGAAAATGTAATGCGGTCAGATATTTTGATCTTATCATCAATGATTATTTTATCATAAAATGTTATTTTATTATCCTTTCATTATGTTTTATTGTCCACCTACAATGGACAGGGATTTGAAAGTCATTGTTGTTTTATTTTTTTACTTGAAGTGTTTCTAGAAACTCACTCACTGACAGCCATGAAAGGGTTAATCTGCCGCTTTGATAAATTTTTGATCAGTGAACAAAAGCAGAATCAAGCAACACTGTAAATATGGATTCGAAGCGACAGTGCAGGAATCATCCAACCTTGGACATGTAGATAACAGTGGCTTGACCCTGAAATCCCAGTAATACAGTACTTTAATAACAATGTCCTCTATTAATAATGTTAACTTTGAAAATTAAAGATAAACACGAAAGAATAACCAACTTTTAAAGCATGAATTTAACAGAAGATCTAAAAAGAATTTCGTTCTTAAGATGTGTTTGTGATTCTGACCCCACCCATATGGCAAGCTATGGAACATTGTTGGTCCACTTAAATGATCCTGTAGGCACTGTACAAAAGAGGAGCCAGTTGAGGTGGCTCAGGTATCTGGTGAGGATGCCTCCTGGACGCCTCCCTGGTGAGGTGTACCGGGCACGCCCCACCGGGAGAAGACCTAGAGGAAGACCCAGGACACGTTGCAGAGACTATGTTTCTCGGCTGGTCTGGGAACGCCTTGGGGTTCCCCCGGAAGAGCTGGATTAAGTGGCTGTGGAGAGGGAAGTCTGGGTTTCCCCATTTAGGCTGCTGCCCCCGCGAGCCGGCCCCGGATACGTGGTACATAATGGACGAATGGATAGATTTGATCCCAAGTTGGATGCCAATTACCCAACCGTGTTAAGACTCTCACACCATCACATACCATTCTCCCGACACTAGGAGGATGAAGATGAGCACATGCATCCTCCTCTGATCCATTGCAGCCAATGAGCTTAGAGGAGAGAGCGCCATCTCCCCATCCAGAGAGAGCAGGGACAATTTCGCTCTCTCAGGCTCCTGCTGCTGATGGCAAACAGCATGACAGGACTTGAACCTGTGATCCTCGGGTCACACTGATGCAGCATCCAACTTAGTTCCTGTCAGCACCCACCGAAGGCTGTCGACTGGCGGTTCTGCTCTGTTGTTCCGGGTTTTCCTCCCGTGGTTACGCAAAGTATTCAACAAAAAAGTCCAATTCACTAATTTTTCCTTCATTTATGACTTTTGCTCTCATTCATAAGTTAGTTCAGTGAATAACTTTCAGTCGCAGCAACATTTTCAGCGAAATAATTGAGTTGTTTGTAATATTTTTTTGTTTATTTTCTAAAATAAAAGTCTCTGCGTATATGAAATTTGTTTGATGAGATAAAAAAACAGCTTGTTCTTGTGTGCATGACAGTTATCTGGGTGGTCTGAAGGGGGACCAGCAGTGTGAAATTTAAGGAAATGATTGAATTATTTACACTTAGTGGTCAGACATGAAGGGGTCAGTGTTGTTTGTGCTCTTTAAAATGTATTCTTTAAAACATCAAATTCCTAATCAGGCCTTTGCTGGAAGGTGAGTCTCTGAAGGATAAGCGTATGAAGCTGAAATGCTTGGTG
This sequence comes from Acestrorhynchus altus, assembly GCA_034509495.1. NCBI lineage: Eukaryota > Metazoa > Chordata > Actinopteri > Characiformes > Acestrorhynchidae > Acestrorhynchus > Acestrorhynchus altus. The sequence continues at coordinate 1,717,140 of CM067504.1, read as the reverse complement.
TGTTTCAGGATTATCCATCAGTAGGTCATCTCTCCAGAGTTCTTCAGACTAACAACATTCAGCTGATATTTGCAGTGACGGAGAAAAGCGTTCCAGCCTATAAGGTCAGATCTGTTCAACATGCAGGACGAAATGTGTCTGAGACATTCACTAGTTAAATCTCAATCAATCAATCAATCAATTAATCAATCCATCAGTCAGCCTAATCAACTCTCCCTTTCTGTCTCTGTCTCTACATGTCTCCATCTCCCTCGCAACACGTCCTCACACCTCCAGGCCCTGAGTGCATTGATTCCTCAGTCAGTGGTTGGTGTGCTGGAGAACGACTCCAGTAACGTGGTTCAGCTTATCTCCGAAGCTTATGGGGTGAGTAAAGAGGTTCCTAATGGTGTCCTGTGATGATCCATCTCATGCAGCTTGAATGTTCTCACTCAGCTCTGCAGATGGTGTGGTAGGGGTGGAGTGTTGATAGAGCGTCCAATAGCGTCCCACACATTTTCAATCAGGGACAGGTCTGGAGACGAGACCGACCACGGCGCAGTTTCTGTGTCTTCAAGACGAGATCTTGAGACGGCAGCAGTGTGTGGACGAGCTTCGTCCTGTTGGAATAGAGCACCGGAGTGTGTGTTCAGAAAAGGTAGAACCACTGGTTGCAGAACCTCGTTAACGTAACGTTGGTCTGTTAAAGTGTCTGTAATGAAGACCAAAGGTGATCTGGCATCGTATGAAACTGCACCCACACCACGAGACCAGACCTTCTGGACGATGATCTTGGTGCTGACCACATATCTACACACACTGCCATTTCCAGTGACTCCATTTCTCCTTCAACCACACTTCTCTATTACTCATTTGGCTCCTTATGGACCCAGAAGTGGTTGTTTTATGGCATCAATCAAAGAGACATTCTTTATTTTTACGAGTGAAGCTTTACTCTATAGATTTCACTCATGTCTACAAATGGTTCTGAGAACACCAAGCACACATGGGTCCACAGAAGGGAAGAGACACCGTCAGACCAGGAGTTCAGTGCTGGGCCCATTACAACACCCTGTGTGTGGTCAGTCTCAGCAGAGACATGTGAGTCATGCTTCTCAGTAAAGCTCTTCTGTATTTTTCCTGTCTTTTGATGGTGACCCACTTTCACAACCCTATTCATCTAACCGACTGTCAAAATCCACGTCTCATGTCTCGTGTCTCATCAAGCAGGACATAGAAGTAGAGAAGATACTGGTTTAACACAAATAGTTGGATGGATTGGGGTGATGGAATCCTTCACCTGAATACTTGAGAGCACAGTTCATACAGAACCTGCAGAACCTGTGACTTACCTTTTGGTAAGGTGTTGCCGTGGTATAGGTGTTGATGCTATGGTGTTGCTATGGCATGGGATTTGGTTGCTAAGGTATTGTGTGGTGGGTCCTTAGGAGTTGTTATGGGATAGGAATCAGTGAATATAGTGCACATTGTGTGTGTGTGAGGGTGTGTGTATGTGTGTGTGTGTGTGTGTGTGTGAGGGTGTGTGTGTGTGTGTGTGTGTGAATTTCCCCACTGCAGGACTAATAAAGGATTATTTTATCGTTTCGTGTGCAGAACCTGTCATCCACTCTTCTGCTGGAACAGGACCGAACCCCCGCAGGTGTACAGGTGTCCTATAAGTCCCGCTGCAAACCAGCAGAGTCCGGTGAGTGGCAGAGCAGAGGAGAGTGTACCGGCATCAAGGTCAATGAAAAGGTCAGTCCCGTCCCTGTCCCTCGCTGATGTCAGGGAAATAAAGTAGATTTGAAAATCGACTCTGTGGATACAGAGTTTATGTATTTAGATGTTTAAGTGGCTGAAACAGTGTTATAATATCAGATACAGGTTGTTAGAACAGTTCATTCCCGTCTGTTACCGACTCGGGGTCTCCAGACACTTCACACAACCTACTCCAACCCTCCACACCATCCATGTGATCAGACTTCCGAGAAAGAACAAGGTTGTGTAAAAAATCTTAATGATATTTAAAACGATTCATCGTCTTATCCTTTTCCTCCGGGCGGCCGTGTGTCCGGAGCTGAACCGGAATCATTGAGCACGAATTTAAATTGAGGTTGTATTTTATTTTATTTTTGCACCTCAAAAATTATAACACTGTGAAAAAGGTTGAATTCATGACATTTAAAGTGATTTTTAGTTTGTTTTAAAGTTGATACTTTGATCTCTTCAAATTTGAAGAATTATTTGGTAATATAGGATTTATTGAACAATAAGCCAGACTGAACAACAAACAAACAAACAAACAAATAAAAAAAAGGGCTTGAAATCTCTCTTATAAAATATGAAAGTTTACATTTTTGAATGAACAAATTATTATTAGTATTATTATTAATATCCTTGTCTGTTAATAATAATCATTAAAATAACTCGTCAAAAAGATTGCATTCTCTGCTCAATCATGATTTTATATATATATATATATTTATATGTATATATATTTAATGTATATAGAATATGAGCAGCCTCTAATCTCATATCGGGCCTGTATGTCTATTATAAATACTTTTGTGGCGAATAAAAGCACATCAAACTACAAAAACATCACAAAACATCAAAACAAAACATCACGAAACATCAAGCCTAGAGTTCTAACAGTAAACGTTAGATTGGGTTCTGTGCTTGAAACTCCTGATATGTTCCTTTAGAATTTGCTGGTATATTCATTGTTCCATCCGTGACGGCAAGCTGTTCCGGCCCAGATGCAGCAGAACTCCAAACGATGATACTGCCACCACCATGTTTCACAGATGGGAGATGTTTGTTTACGCTGGAATGCAGTGTTTTGCTTTCTCCAAACTCAACATTTCTCTTAAACCATAAGGTTTTTTGAAAACATTAATGATCTGCTGATTCTAAAGGCTCTCATACGTTTGCCCTTCACAGACAAGGAATAATTTAATGTAATAACAGTAAATAAATGAGCAAGTGTTGGATTTGGTTCTCCGTATCGATTTTAGGACATAAATCAAATTTATGCATGAATGTAGGAAATTCGAAAGGGTTCACAAACTTTCGAGCACTACTGTAGGTATTTGTTTGACTGTGAATGTGCTGACGGTGTGGTCAGTTTAATCCCTCGCTGACTGGTGGTGCTGGTTGTTCTTCTGATGGTTGCAGGTGGAGTTCACGGTTCGTCTGAAGGCATCAGAGTGTCTGAAGGAGCCTGAACTGCTCGTTATTCGAATGCAGGGAATCAGTGAGGTCCTGAAGGTCACCGTGAACACGCTGTGTGACTGCGACTGCGGCCATGAGCAGGAGTCACAGCACTGTGGAGGAAAAGGAACACTCATCTGTGGAGCCTGCAGGTACCCATCTCACATGGTCTGCAGCGCCCCCTACCTGCAGGGAGAGGGAACAATGTGTGCAAACCTTACATGATGTATATACTCACAGAAACTCTGTGCCTGTAAAGATACACTAATCAACCGCATTATGACCACCTCCTTGTTTCTCCTCTCACTGTCCATCCTATCTGCTCCTCTGACCACACAGGAGCTCTTTGTGGTTCTATAATTCCAGACTGTAGGTCATCTGTTTCTCTGCAGACTTTATTCTCCTCCTTTCACCCTGATCTTCAATGATCAGGACCCCACAGGACCACCACAGAGCAGATATGATGTGGGTGGTGGGTCATTCTCAGCACTGCAGTCACACTGACATGGTGGTGGTGTGTTAGTGTGTGTTGCTGGTACGAGTGAATCAGACCCCTCAGTGTCACTGCTGGACCGAGAACAGTCCACCAACCAGAAATGTCCAGCCGACAGATTCCTGTGGTCAGCGTCCTGTGAGCACTGATGAAGGACTAGAGGATGACCAACACAAACTGTGCAGAAACAGATGAGCTTCTGTCTCTGACTTTACATCTACAAGGTGGAGACACTCTGTAGGAGTGTCTGATAGAGTGGACAGTGAGTGGACATTCAGTTTGATTTTATGTTAAATATCATAGTTGCATGACTTCTCTCTCCTGTCCTCACACTCTTGGATAACAACAACCACAATGTTCCCCATGTCCTTTTTTTTGACAACAAAACATGGTCACCATATTGTGTTACGCTGTTTCACATCGTTAATGTTCTCAGCTGATCTCGGCTCACTGTGTTTCTCTGTCTCAGCTGCACTGACGGTTACCTCGGTCAGCACTGTGAGTGTGAGCGAAACCAGAACATGACATCCCTGGACGTCATGCTGAAGAGCTGCCGCCCAAACAATGGGTCCCAGGTGTGCAGTGGACACGGCACCTGTGAGTGCGGTCAGTGCATATGCAGCTGGCCTTTTAGTGGAACATTCTGCGAGTGTGATGCCACCAGCTGTGAGCGCCACAACAATAAAGTCTGCAACGGTGAGCTGGTCTCACTCACACACACACACACACACACACACACACACACACACACACACACACACACACACACACACACTCATACCGCTCCTTCACACACTTAGGGTGATGTAGCCGGTCACTGAAGAAGCTGCCCAATGCTGCCTGAGTCTCATGCATGGGGTGGGAGTGGTTCTCCAGCATGGGTGCCAGCTTGACTACCATCCTTCTGTCTCCCTGCACTGGGTCTAAGGGGCTTCCCAGGACAGAACCGGCCCCCTCAATGAGGGCCAGAAATACACACCGCTCCTGAAATCTGGTATCTTGAGTAGACATTCTTCGTGACCATCAACAAGCTTCTGGCAGCATTTGATTGGTTGTTTGCCAGCTCATCTTGGCAGAATTGGTAGAGATCTGTTCTGATTGGATAACGAGTAAACTTTCACCCTGATCTGCAGTGGTGAAGACCCCACAGGACCACCCCAGAGCAGCTATTATGTGGCACGAGTGGCACCCAGCCCCACATTGAACAAAGCCCCTCGTGGGCCATACACTGTCCGGCGATGCCCCTGTGTGTGACGCTGAATCCCTCCTGTCTCTTTTTCGTTGCAGACCAAGGCAAATGTGAATGTGGCATCTGCAGGTGCAATGCCAATTACTCCGGTCTTGCATGTGAATGTTCTGAAGAAACAACGATGTGCAGGATGCAGAACGACAAGCTGTGTAACGGCCACGGGACGTGTAAGTGTAACCAGTGTGAGTGCAGAGCTGGTTTCACTGGACTGGACTGCTCCCAGCTGGTCAGTCCATGCCATTCAACATTTCAGTGAGTATTTATTTCTGTTTTTCATTGAAACCCTCTTCTCTGCCATGCAGTGGTGCTTGAAAGTGTGTGGACCCTTTAGAGTTTTCTAGATTTCTAAATTTGAGCTAAAACATCAGATTTTCTCCTAAAAGTCCCAAAATCAGATCATTTATACATTTATTTTTTGAAGGAATTGATAGAATAATACATATCTGTGAGGTATGAAAGACCTTTAGTTGCTTGGAAGTTCCCTTGGGTTCCTTTGTGAGCTGATTTGGTTCCTTTGTGGTTTTAGGAGTTTTGGGGAAATCTGTTGAAGTTTTAGTTCAACATTATAAAGGGTTCACAAACACCAAAGCTTGATGGTTAAAACACTGATTGAACTCTGATGTGTATGTCTGTGCTATCTTTAGGAAATGTGTGGACTGTGTATACCAGAACGAGTTTCACGATCGTCTTCATAACTGCTCTGATGAGTGTGGTTCAGCTACGGTAATCAAGCTGAAGGACAATCAGGAGCTGCAGTGTGTGCATAAGCAAATCATTTATGAAGTCACGCTGAAGAAAGAAGGCACAGTGCTTATCCGATACACTACTCTGTCAGGTCAGTACCGCTCAAGCCTTCTGTTTAGATTTGCTCTTTGGATTGGCCAGACGTCTCTGCATGGAGGTGTAGAGGTTCCTAATGGTGTCCTGTGATGATCCATCCCATGCAGCTTGAATGTTCTCACTCAGTTCTGCAGATGGTGTGGTAGGGGTGGAGTGTTGATAGAGCGTCCAATAGCGTCCCACACATTGTCAATCAGGGACAGGTCTGGAGATGAGACCGACCACGGCGTAGTATCTGTGTCTTCAAGACGAGATCTTGAGACGGCAGCAGTGTGTGAACAAGCGTTGTCCTTTTGGAACAGAGCACCGGAGTGTGTGTTCAGAAAAGGTAGAACCACTGGTTGCAGAACCTCATTAAAGTAACGTTGGACTGTTAAAGTGTCTGATCTGGTATCGTATCTGGAATAGTGCACACTTTGGTGATGTTGACGTGGCATTAAGGGCAGCTGTCACATGTACAGCATGTGGTTTGTGTGGTGCAACAGATAATACCACCAGTGACCCACCACACTATGTGGGAGTCTGGGGATCGATTCCCAGTCTGGGCACCTATGCTGGGCTACACCAATAAGAGGCCCTGTGTCCTTCTACTACTCACTGAATGTCCGCAGTCGTGGCTATTGGGGGACAAGCTATGTAGCTCTCCCAGATATTCCCAGGCCTTCTTCTGTCCACTACCACCAACAGTGTGCTATAGAAATATCTGTACAACCAATATGGCGCTGAGTACATGGATAAGACCATCCTGCTTCCCGGAGCCCTACGGTGAGACCCCTCTCAGACTTTTCTAACTGCTAGAATTGCTTTTGAATGCAACTGGATGAGCGTATGTAGTCAGTCAGATACAGAACTTGAATTCTACATATGTCTCACGATGTCTAACCTACGCGCCAGGTATCATTCCTGGTTTTATTGCTGTTTTCTTTCCAGGATGAACAAAAGACTTTCGCTGTGTTGTACAATGTTATTCAATGATTTTTCTGTTACATATTCAATTTGCAACGTCAACTGTCTTCTCGGAACAAATCAACATATTGGATAATGGTGGACACTGTTGGACATTGGTGGATATTGGTGGACATTTACATTTACATTTACATTTATGGCATTTAGCAGACGCCCTTATCCAGAGCGACTTACAAAAGTGCTTTGATATCAGTAGGTTTTGGTGGATATTTGTGGACATTGGTGGACGTTGATGAATGTTGGTGGACATTGTTGGGTATTGGTAGACACTGGTGGACATTGATGTTTACTTAGGGGGGCCATAGGGGGGTCCAAGCATGTTCTGAGAGGGACACTGGCCTAGAACTCCCCCAGAACCCACACTGACTGTTATTATGCCGTGGAAAACAAGCTCACTTGAGATACTCAGTCATTGTCCCTCTGCTTCATAGGCATCGTTGATAAAACCATGGTGATCATTGGGACGTCAGTATCAACCATCATTTTCATTGGCATCGCCATCATCATTGTCTACAAGGTGTTGCTGGAGCTGTATGATCTGCGGGAATACCGCAGCTTCATCAATGCACAGGAGCAAACCCAGTGGAAAGAGGTCTGTCTCTCCTTCACTCACACTCTCGCAAAGTGATGGCTTCGGGCAGGACAGTAATAGACTGCTGAAGGTTCTGATTAGATACAGTAACATTGATTTGGACTTAAATGGCTCACTGATTTGTCCATGGATTGTTCATTTATTTACTGGTTTTCTTCCACCCATTCCAAGCCAATGATGCCCATCTGCTGTCATTCCGAAGTATTAAATGCTCACCTGCATCCAGTTCAATATTGACCCCTTAACCCTCACTGTCTTTCAGACTCAGAACCCACTGTTCCAAGGAGCCACAACGACCGTGATGAACCCTCTGCATGCACAGGACTGTTAGAGCAGAGTGTGTCAGTGTAACTGATGTTTGTGACACCACAGAACTTCGGAGATTTTCACTGTATCATATGTCGTAGAGTCTGTATCTCAGCAATAAATTATTTGTGACATTTTTAACGAAAGACTGAAATGCTACACCGATCAAACATAACATTATGACCACCTCCTAGCAGAGTGTCTAATAGAGTGGACAGTGAGTGGACACGGGGTTGAAACACTCCAGCATCACCGCTGTGTCTGATCCACTCGTACCAGCAACGCACACTAACACACCACCACCATGTCAGTGTGACTGCAGTGCTGAGAATGACCCACCACCCACATAATATCTGCTCTGTGGGGTCCTGATCATTGAAGATCAGGGTGAAAGGAGGAGAATAAAGTCTGCAGAGACACAGATGAACTACAGTCTGGAATTATAGAACCACAAAGAGCTCCTGATTAAACATTGAATGTAGAAAAAAGAGGTAGTCATAATGTTATGGTTGATCTGTGTATATGTAAGATTTTTATTTTTGTATTATTTGTTTATGAAATGATAAACAGTTCAAAAAAAGCAAAACCAAGCCTTTTCTGTTTCTTTTTGTAATAATAATAATAATAATAATAATAATAATAATAATAATAATAATAATAATAATAATAATGTTGTTATTGAGTCACTGAATACCTGATCATCTTTGAATTTTAAAATGTATATACATACATAATGTATTAAATGTAAGCAACAAGAAGTAACTGCTGTTCATACCATCTGTTTAATATATCTAATCGCTGCTGAGGTGTTGTTGAACAGTATTGTAGTCAAGGGTGTAGGTTTGGACATCCAATATTTGGGAGGAAAGCATTGTTCCTATGACTATTTAAATATTTAAGAGAATAAACATCAAATTAGATCATAATAATATTTCGTACCTGAGGTTACGAGGTTAAGTCGATGTAGTGTAACTATAATAACAATATAAGCATCAAGAAATGTTTGCAGTGCATTTATTGCTCGCAGCATGAAGCTGACGTTCCACCTTAAAAAATGCCACGGTCATATTTTGCCCTCGGTAGCTTCTGCACCATTTAAGGTGGAGCGGAAAATTCCAGTAAAGGAGGTTGATGAGTTCTTTCAGCTTCATCAGAGCAGCTGTGAACCTGAGATCTGCATTTCACAGGCAGTTACAAGATTTTTCTACGCTTCTGATCAGAGTAACCTACAGACATGAGACACATATCATAATAAAATACAAAACTTTGCCTTAAATTCACTCATTTTCAACTGAATTAAATCCCAGTTTAAATGACAAAGCAGCTTCCAGTGCATGTTTACTGCTCTGTCCATGTGAACATGATCAACCTGCTTACAGACTCTGACTGATCAGAGAGAGGGGGCGGGGCTGATGATCAACCTGCATACAAACTCTGACTGATCAGAGAGAGGGGGCGGGGCTGATGATCAACCTGCAAAGATATTGGGTTTTATATATATATATTCTTCTTCTCTCTCTCTTCTTCTAATATATATATATATATATATATATATATATATATATATATATATATATATATATATATATAATATATAATTATAATATATATATATATATATATATTATTTATTTATTATTATAATATATATATATATATATATATATATATATATATATATATATATATATATATATATATTATAAGAGAGAGAGAGACAGAGAGAGAGAGAGAGAGAGAGAGAGAGAGAGAGATAGGGTTTGCTCTTTCTCTGTTCGCACAGTGTTCAAACTTCAGAATAAAAGTCCTGCCAAGGGATAGAACTGATAAATACATAATAAACATATTCTGAAAATATGCTGTTGTTTTTCATGTACTATGTATATATATCCAATATAAATGTAATCATTGTAAATAACTTTTATTGCATTTTCAGCTCAGTGTTTATAAACAATAAAACTGCAAAAGAAGTATGAGTAGAACAGGAAAATAAGAGTCCCTGAGCTCCCATACAATCCACTTCTGCACTACCACTCCTGACAATGCACTGCCTCTTCCCTGACAGGCTGTGTGCTGTTTTGAATAAGTGCAAGGTCTCCGGGGTTGTGCGTTTTGAGTGTAACAACAGCAGGTAACAGAGATCTGTGTGTGTGTGTGTGTGTGTGTGTGTGTGTGTGTGTGTGTGTGTGTGTGTGTGTGTGTGTGTGTGTGTGTGTGTGTGTGTGTGTGTGTGTGTACGCGAATAGGTTCTCTGTGTGTATAGGTTTGTGTGTGTGTGTGTGTGTGTGTGTGTGTGTGTGTGTGTGTGTGTGTGTGTGTCTACAACAAATCTATTGGATAAAGGTCAGGACTCTGACTGGGTCATTCCAGAACATTAACTTTATTCTTTAAACATTAGTTGGTAAATGATTTGTGTGCTTAGGGTCATTGTCTTTCTGCATGACCCACATGCTCTAGAGATTCAGCTCACAGTCAGGTGTCCTGATGTTTTCCTGTAGAATTTGCTGGTATAATTCAGAATTCATGGTTTATCAAAGGTGCCTTTGCCAAGATATAGCAAAACGGACCCAAACCACGATCCTACCACCCCTGTCTTTCACAGATGGGCTCAGGTTTTTATGCTGGAATGCGGTGTACTCCTAATGCTTCTCAGAAGATCTGTTTGCAGATCTTTAGGACTGCTCTTTATCCTGCGTAACGTTGGATAGACCTGTTCCTGAACTCAGTGACCTACTGTTGCAGGAAAAGCATCAAGGGAAGAATGAAATGTCTGAAAACAGATGAGTATGTGCAACGTTTATCATCTGTAAAGGACACTGTTCTCCTTCATGATGAGCTGAAGGTAAGATGGGTGAATGTAAAGTTTACATAATAATATATCTCATCCTGAAACGTCTCTCAGATATGTTCCACCTTGCCACACGTTGGCATTGTGTGTTACAGAAGCATATGAAGGATGATCTTGGGCCTTGGGGCCGGACGATATGTGACCGGATCATCCGAGCATGCAATCAGAGACTTGGCAGTGGACCTCTGCAGCCAGATCATCACGACCGTCTTGTGGACCTAGTGGAACTGGCCGTCAAGGGGTACAGCTTGGTCGTGGACCCTGCTGGACCAGGATGTCCACTTTATCTGGAGAAAATAATCTTCCATATCTTGCAGAAGTTGGTTACTCAAGGAGCTCCTGGCCCAGCCAGTCGGCTTGGGGAGATCATTTACTGCAGGCTGCAGAGCTGTTCCACAGAGGTATGTGAGATGATTAGGTACAGTGGGCTGATGCAGAAGCTTTGCACTGGATCAGTGACATTTACATTAGATCGAATTCATTCCGATTCTACATTCAGACCTGGCTGTTTAGACACTCAACTCAAGAATCTGATCAATCTGTGTTTACGCACTCATTGCAAGTCAATCCAAAATCACCAACATCTACCACCACTATGAACAAGCTGGACCAAGCTGATTGGCCAACATGCCCAGCTGCTTGACCAGCATCACCATTTATGACCACGATCAATGGCAAGGGGTTAATGAATTCGTCCATAATTTCGAAACTGGAAACATAGACAGATCAGAAGCACTTGAGAAACTCTGACTTTAGAAACTTCGATCTGTCCCTAGTTTGCTCTACAGTCTGGCTTTTAAAGTTCCCGATTTGTGGATTATTAACGGATTATTAGGGTTCATGTCAGTGTTTATTTATATGTAGTTCTCTTTCTGACCATTGTCAAAAATCTCATCGTCAAAAATAGTTGTGTCCAGTGCTGGGCGATATGACCTCGAATCAGTATCACGATTAATTGAAAAGTTTCCCTCGATTCTGATTATCGATTGGTTATTTTTAAAAACGACAGCATTTTTCTTTGGTACAAGCTGCTCAAGAACCTCAGTTGAGTCTGTGTTTGAGTTCTCCATGTTGCTTCCATGTCCTCCAGACTGGACAGGGTGGAGTCAAATGACATTACGGGGACGGTGCATGAATACGCACACAGTGTAGAGAATATCAAGAGAATTTAAAACAAATTTAATTGAAATAATCGACAGGGACAAACTCGATTTGAGGTTCTGAATGTCCGGCCCATGTGGCATCCGAACCGAACGATTGCAGCGCACAACAGCAGTGGTATTGTACCAGACTCTGTCATTTCCACCACGTAACATGAGCACATCGAAGTGACCGTGTCATCTTCAATGGCAAGTCCAGATTTCGTCTTGGTGGAGATGACTGACAAACCAGTGTGTGAAGCCTCCCATGGTCAGTGCCCAGGTCAGAGGTTTGTCACACGTCCAGAAGGCCTGGTGTCATGTGGATGCAGTTTCGTATGTTGCCAGATTCTTGCCAGTACGCAGCCCTGCAGTCTTCACACCGTAAACGTTTAGAGGTGAATGTTCTGTAGGTTCTGGACTCTGAAATGTCGTTGAATCTTGTGTGTCTGGTGTTTTTGACCACAGGCTGAAGCTTTGAGCGTTCTTGTGCGGAACTGCTTTGCGGTGCTATGGAACGGCCTCCTGACCTCAGGCTCTCGAGCGTCCAGCATCCCTCCCAGGCACCGACTTCGCTGGCAGTTGCAGGCTCTGCTCTTCCGGCTGCTGGAGGGGTCCTCCAGCACATCTAAAGTACCTCTGTTTGTGGAGGAGGTGGTGGGCGAGTATGAGCGAGCGTGTGGAGGGTTGTCTCAGGATGATGCTGCATTTCTGCTTTTGGAGATGCAGGTGCGTTTCCTCAGCCCCTCTCAAGGTCAGACTGGTGGTCCGGACTGTGTGCTGCCTTCGCTGTCCGTGAGGTGCGAGATCATATTTAAAGTGTGCAAGCTCCTCTGTAAGAGCAGGTTCTGGACTGAGGCCTCACGTCTGGTTGACGGCGCTGCGGAGAGGATAGGAAGCCTTTGTGAGACTTTGAGCCCACATTTAGGCCTTGCAGCTCATGCCGTGCAGCTGCATTGTGCCTTCACATCTGGAAGGGAATGCAGTAAAGCTTTCACAGACTGTGCACGTGTTCTTAGGGGGCTACCTGTGGCTATGGGAGCCGCAGAAGTCCACACCTTGCTGGAGGCGTGTCAGCTGGTCGTCTGTGCGATAGAGGCCGGACAGACGAAAGGAATGGACAGGGCTACGCTGCTGGCCTGTTTTTCCTTTTTGGAGGAACATCAGGAGATTCTGCTTCATCAGCAAAAGGTAGGTCTTTGGCAAACACAGTGTAGCATTTACTGCCTCTGATCATTTCTGTTAACCGTTTGGAGGAATTTCAGCACAAGTGGAACGACTTGTGTGCTTGGGGTCGTTGTCTTTCTGCATGACCCACATGCTGTAGAGATTCAGCTCACAGACCTCCTCAGAAATGAGCTGTAATATTGAGTGTTTAGCTAATTTAAGGGCTGATGCTGATGTGATTTCTGTCTGGTCTGTTTCAGAGCTCGTTCTCACAGCAGCTGCAGTATTCACTGTGCTTCAGTCTGTACCAGGGTTTCATCAGCACCTACGACAGCCTGCGTTCCTCACAGGTAATGCGAACTCCTCCCACACTGGGCTGCATTTTATCAGCTTCAATTCAATTTTACCCCGATTTTAACCCCAATACTGGCACAATCTGTGCTGGTTGGCGCTAGTCGACAGTTGGAGAGAGAGGATGTGTGTGAGGGGTTTTATATATATATTTGGGCCAGATTTTCAGCATAATCTAATAGTTGATACTGGTCAGTGACTCAGTCTGACCCAACTGACCCTAATCTAATGGTGTATACGGGTCCGCAAACCAAGCTTTGCTGGAGATTAGTCCTCCTGGACTTTTTAAGGTGGAAAAATCAGCAAAAGTCATTGGGTAGGTGTGTGTGAGACCCTCTGTGTGTATTTAGGAGTCCGCTGTGGAACCTCTGGACAGAGTTCTGCTCTACTGCCAAGCAACAGCAGGACGCATGATGACCGAACTACGCAAACTGTCTAACGACAACTTCTTACTAAAAGCAGGTAAATTAACCGCACGAGTGTCTTAAAATACGTTCGAATCGAATTTTATTTTAAGTTTAAGTGAAGTTAATACTGTGCGACTCAACTCTTATGCTTCCTTTCTCTAGTTTGCGCGGTGAATAACGTGGTGTACGAGTTATTTAACCGAAAGTTGTACGCAGAGGCTTTGGGCCTGGCTGAGATTATGTGTCAGGAGTTAAGAAAGGACTGTCCTGCCTCTCTGCCTGTGGACAGAGTAAGTCCTGACCCCAGGTCAGCTCGTGCAGTGTCTTCTGCTGTTGTCCTGGTCGTTTGTGCAGTTATGTTAATGCCTATGTGTGTGTTTAGCTGAACCGCTGCTTCATGCTGGTGGTGCAGTGCAGTCGGCGTGTGGCTCAGATGGAGAAAGCTCTGGACTGGGTGGTTTGCTGGATTCAGGTTCTCGGCGCTCAGGTTCTGGATCACCTTACGGAACCAGTTTCCTTGTGGGTCAAGACAAAGTATGATGCTGCTCGTGCAGGAGATGAAGAAACCCGTCTGAGGCGAGACGTTGATTTTGTCAGACTAAATAAAAAGAAGCTTTGTATAAAAACTAGATCTTGACTTGTCTTTCTCCTTCCTCAGGACTTTGAGGGATGGTTTAGGAGCAGCCTCAGTAGATGAGGAGATAATGTTGCATCTGCTGGAAGAGGAGCTCCGTATGTATAAGGACCAGACTGGGGACACGGCACAGGAGCGCTATAACACCCTGTGTGACCTCCTCGACATCTGCCACGAAGGCACTACACACACTCTTCGGCGTGCTGCTTACCTCAGTGAGATGGCGCAGGTGGTGTGTTACCAGGACTTCAGCCAGCAGACAGACTGGTAACACACACACACACACACACACACACACACACGTTATTCTGCATATCATGACAAATACCATCTTCATCAGTCTGCTTTTTACACTTTAAACGGGTGAATTGACGTTTTATCCAGCTGCGCAGTGGATTTTACCAATGAGGCTCTATGGCTGTTGGAGGAGGAGCGAGAGACGGCAGAGAACGCTGATAAGCTGAAGGATGAAAAGGCGTACGCCTCTCTGTGGCTCTACATCTGCACGCTAGAGGCTGATCTTCAGGAGGCAAGTGGTTGCTCAGTTTTCCAGATTATAATTACGAGTTCAAACAGTTGGTGTTTTTATTAATAAAGTCTTTATTTTAACCTCTATTTACACGTGGAGTTAATTGACGGTGACCCTTATTTACAATATGGCTGAAATAATTCATAAAATAAGCAGTGAGGTGTGTATATACCTATAAAATAAATTCTATTAGTTAAATGGAAGAGTAGAAGGTTAGAAACAGTAAAAATGATAGAAAGTGATAATAATAATAATATTGGTGAATAATAATGTAGTTAAAAGAATTAAGGCAAATAAAAGAATGGTACGAGTAAATTAAAGGAAGAATTGAAGTTTAAAAAAATACTAGAAATGACCAAAATAAAATAACTAGGGCTGGGCGATATGATAAATATTATAATTGTGATATTTTAAGATGATAAACAATATTCATCACTATATTCTGACATGTTAAAAAAAATCAGGGGCAGATTTAGGGCTGATTTGATTAAAAAGAAATGGTTATTTGATCTGATAACCTGAACAGAGTATAAAGATAAACAGCATAAACAGTCTGCTGAATATGTAAATAGTGTATGTGTTAATTATGATGTTTCTATGACGATATCTGAATAAAACTGTACTCTGTAGAGCGTCGTCCCTCCCGAAACCAAGCCATTTGCCCACAAACCACACACTCGTGCACTCTTTCGGAATTAAATTGTAACAGAGGCTACAAAATATCTGTCCATATTATAATATCTTGGTATCTTGATATTTACAATATCTTGACCAGCTCTTGGCAGATTCTTAAACTGCTGGTCAAACACTGCCCCATTATGAGTACAGTGATTATATTCATATTAGGCTCCATCTTATCTAATTAAACAATGCTAATTACACTCTGTTCTTAATCACAACGATGTCCACTTTTCTCTGACTGTTGTATCATCATCATCGTGATAATCGTGTTATAATCCTATTGCCCACCCCTAATAACTGTGTTTGGTTCAGGCTTTGGGGACAGAGAAGCGTTTGCTGGAGCTTCAGGAGGGCAGTAAAGCCACCGGGAATTTGGACCCTGTTCCCACTAATGACCTGGAGTATGAAGACAAACAGAAGCTACAGGAGAGCCAGCTGGTGTACGACGGGCTTTGCTTCAATCTGACGGCAAACAACAGTGAGAACCTGCTTTCGATATAAATATACATAAATCTCAGCCACCTGAGTGGCTCCGAGTTGACGGCGCTCTCTGTGTGTCCTGTTAGAGCGCAGTGAACCGTTAGATAGGTGTTTATCACTCTGGGGGAGTCTGCTGAAGGACGGACGAGTGCCTGGCGTGAGGGATCCCTCGCACACTGCTTACTCCATCTCCCTCATGGCCTCCCTCTACTCTTTAATGGGCAAGGTAACCACATCTGCTCTGCTCGTGAGACGGAAGACTAATGGAGTGACCGGAAAGTCAGAAAACCTGCCCCTTGGTTTTGTCTTCAGTCCCCTTTCTTTCGCTCTGTCTCTTGCAGCCGCTGCAGGCTCTGGAGGGTTATCAGCTGTCTGCATCTCTCTACCAGCTCCTTGGTGATGGGCAGAGTAGTGCTGGTGCCTTTTGCCACTCTGCCAGACTCCTACTGGACCTGGGTTCTCCTCAGCTTGCCCAGGTAAGTGTTGAATAAACAGCTATACAGAATTACATCGTTCAGATTATTAAGTCGCATATCGAGTGTCACCTTAACGCATCAGCCCCTCACCTCAGCGTCTTCTAGGAGTGTGGCGGCGAGTGCTGTCCTCCATGCCGTTGCATGCTGGGGCAGCAGGCTGAGGGCAGCACACTGAGGCCAGTGATGGTGTGGGAGTTGAGCTGGACTCTCTGAGGGCAGTGTCGGAGAGGAGGATGCCGTCTAAACTGCAGACCGTTATGGACAATGACACTCACCCACTTTCAGTGCAAGACTCATCTCAAAGTGCACTACGGGGGGGGGGCATCAGAGGGACAGTGAAGGTGGAGCAGTTTGGAGATAAAGCCAGACAGGTCGGGTTGAGATGGTTTGGACATGTGTTGAGGAGGAATAGTGGAGATATCGGATGAAGAATGTTGGAGATGGAGCTGCCGGGCTGAAGGAGAAGAGGAAGAGCTCAGAGAAGGTTTATGGATGGAGTGAAGGTGGATATGGAGATGGTTGGTGTAACAGTAGAGGAGGCAGGGGATAGGGCAAGATGGAGGCAGATGATCCACTGTGGCGACCCCTAAAGTGAGGAGGAGGGAAGAGAAAGAAGAAGAAGAAGATTCTGATGAGGCTGGTTTCTAAAGCTCTAGGCCACAGCTGCCCCTAAAGACGTGAGAAATGCTGCCTTCACGTCAGAAACGGGGAAATACCGTTTGCACTGCTTGTAAATTTTTCTCAAACAGCCAAAGACGTCTTATTTGGGGAAACTCTCAGTTCTAGATGATGGACAAACATTTAGACCATGGTGAAGGAGCTTTCTGAAGGAGACAATTGTGAAATGGTGCCCTTCCAAACACAAACAACTGAACCTTAATGCAGGCTCCTCCAGATGCTGCAGATGTGCTTATAACCTGTTTCACCCCAAAGTTGAACTGTTTGCACAAAGTAACTGAACCAAATGCAATATTTTAGCACCAGAACCTCATAACAGCTGTGAAACATGGTGGTGGAAGTGAGCTACTCTGCTGCAGCAGGGTGTGGAGATCTCTCCATCATAGAAACCACTATGAGATCTTTATGGTATCAGAGGGGGTTTGAGGAGAACGTAAGAGCGTCTGTACAAAGACTGACGCTGGAACATCACAGAGCTGGGAGAATTCCTCATGGAGGAGTGGGAACGTCGTTCTTCCTAACCTTTTTATGGGATTGTTATGTAACGTTGGATTATTGCTTGACCGTTTGTGTCGTATGTTTGTTCAGGTACAGTTGGAGGAGGCTGAGCAGTGTTTAGCTGCAGAATCCGGTTCCGAGGGTTTAACGGTCATCTCTGTCACAGCCACACTGCTGAGAGCTCAACTCTGCTACGCTGTAGGCGAGGTAATCACCGCTCACCTCCCTGGAATACGCAGAACTGCACAAAGGGTTCTGAACGTGAAGCCTCCACAGTTCACTCTTACCACCCGAGATCCGCACTTTGCGGGCAGTTACGTGGCATTTTCATAACTGGGTTTTCATATTTATATACTTCACGTGTGTCAGAGGAGGCGTGTGCTCGTCCTCACCCTCCTAGTGTCCAAAGGGTCGGGGGTCAAAAACAAACATGGACTAGTTATTAACATTAGGTCTACAATAGAATTCACAACACAAATGCTGCAGGAAGGAGAAAGGTGTCCTCAGCAGCCAATCAAAGCCTCCCAGGACCAAAGCAACTGGTATTAGCTGACGCCAATTACCCCATAACCCCACCTGAAATGAGAGAGAGACACACACAGAGAGAGACAGACTGGGGTGGGGCAACAGAACACCACCTGGGAGCCACCACACCATGTGGTAGACTGGGGTTCGATTCCCAGTCTGAGCAACTATGCTGGCTACACCAATAAGAGTCCTTGTGTAAGACTCCTAACACTCCTCTGACCTTCTCTGTAATATGAGGAACCTTGTCTGTTGCTCTGGATAAGAGCGTCAGCTAAACGCCGTAAACGGGCAGCGAAACAAACCGAACGCAATGTCCAGGGATGTAACAACGGGTCTGCTTTCATTTGCTTCAACAGAGAGGCTGGACAGCGAATATTACTGGTCTCTAACATAACTCCTCCACCTTTGATTTCAGGTGGAGCGTGGTGTGTGCAGTCTCAGTGAGGTGTTGAAGCAGACCGCACAGCATCACTCAAAGAGCTGGTTCATGCTGAAAGCTCGAGCCTTACAGGTGGCCAGTGTCTACCTCAGTCTGGACACAAACGAGCTCCAAACACACCTCCGGCAGACCATCGTCCAGCACGGTAACTGCACCGTTCATAGTGCATGCACAAACGTCAGCGTAGATGTTATTTATGTGTCCGTTTCTTTAGTAACTAATGTGTTCAATCTCTCGACTGATGTATTTTGCAGGTGTGAAGACGCCAGACACAGCCCAGTATGAAGGTCTGAAGCTGCTGTGTAGTCTGGTCGTGTGTTTGCTGGGCAATGGTTTCTTTGGAGTGTCTGCTCCCAACGTGGACAATCGCTTTGTAGATCGAGGTAAAAAAAAACAACAAAAAAACACACACACACACACACACACACACACACACACATATATATATATATGAAGCACTTTAAAGCAGCTTTATGTGTGAGAATTGGTAGTCCTAGCTCATGGGCTCCCTCTGCAGGCAAGAAAGGGAATTTGCGCTTTCAGCCACCCCTTAAGGACATGCTTTACAAATGCTGACCGATACAGAACCCCTTACTTAGAACGGTTCTAATTACAGTACGTGAACAGGACCCCCGTGATTTTTGCTGACTTACACCCTTTGAGCCCCAGCTACACAAGTTGTGTGTGTTTGTGATTGCCTATTTTTTTTGTAATAACACAGTAAATACATGAGTCACATGACATATGATGGTATCTTTATGGAGGGCATTTGGCTTCTTAAATATGTAATTACTTGATGTGTCCATACGATCAGGCGTTTAATATCTTGGAAAGTGACCAAGCTTTTATCAAAAATTGCCAAACTTTTTTTTTTCTCTTATTTTTGAATTTGGAGACTTGGAACTGAAAAGAACCCCAAAAAATATAGATTTCTGTACAAAAAAAGTTGCAGATTCGTGTCTATAAATTGAAAATAAAAGAGACATTTTATAATATTACTGTGACAAAATGTGTGAGAGAATTTTTTTTCATGCCAATCTCTAAAACTGCGGGTCACAGCAGCCCAGAACCTGAAATGATTTGTTCAGGGTCAACATGACCAACATCTCAGGTAATAAAATCTGCTTTATTATATTGGATTTTAATAGCAGGAGCTTCTAAAAACAGTTATAAATTATATAAAAGTATGATATTCCACAATGAATTACTCACAGATGCTTCACTGCACCACAAACAAATTTTATTCCAGTTCTAGGGTCTGAATATTCTACATTTAAAGTGAATTGCTCTTTATTAGGGTGTAATTGCGTTATTATGCTATGATATTATCATTAAATCAATGAACATTATTGTTTTAGTGCCATTATTTAATGGTATATTGTCCAAACAAAGGTTATCGTGACATATTCCATCATTACTGAAATTGAATGATGTATATAAACTGATGCCAAAGAGTATTTGTTCCAGATATTTCATGCAGATTTCTAGTTTCTAGGAGTATCTTGTTACACAGTGCAGTTACCAGCTTATGGAGCTACGATAGAGATGCTTTTCTCCATATTACAAGTCAATGGCGCGTCACATTGGTTTGTTTTTAGGGTTAAAAAATAAGGATAATGTTGCTTTAAAACAAACAGCTTCAGTGGATTCTATGCCAATCAAAAAACATTATACTAGAAACTAATTAATTCAATTATAAATAGAAATCATTTCTATTAAAATATGTAATAAATTTGTGAAACTGATGTTCGTTTTTATGCTGCATCTACATTAGATTTTATACAGTAACTGTTTGTGTTGTATTCGTCTTCGTCTCTGTAGGAGACAGTGTGGTGTTTAAGTGGCTCCTGCTGGGGGAGGTGTTACTCTGCTCTGAGAGGATGGTCTTCATCAGAAGCAGCACTGGTGCAGCTCACGAAGCCAAAGCTCAGTGTCTGGAGGCCCTTAAACTCTCCACCAAACTACACACCCTCAGCCAGTAAGTGCTGCGTGAATTTTTGTTTGCGTGCACGTGTGCAGTGGTGCAAGAGAGTTGACCAATCCTGTCGAATTGTCTATATTTCTACATAAATATGAGTTAAAACAGATTTTCACACAAGTCCTAAAAGTAGATCAGGAACCAAATCAAACAAATGAGACAAGAATATTATACTGATGGTTTATTTATGGGAGAAAATGATCCAAAAGTATGTGAACCTTTTAGAATCAGCAGATCATCTGAAGCTGAAATTAGGGTCACCTCTAATATTAATGGTGAGCAGGGCAGAAGCTGCTGCTCTCCGAGAAGAACACAGCCGCCCGTCTGCAGTTTGATAAAGATCACACGGACGAGCTACAGGAACTCCTGGAACAATGTTTTATGGACAGATGAGACCAAAATAAAACATTTCACACTTAAAACGTCTGTTTGGAGAAAGGAAAACTCTGAATGGCAACATAAAAAAAAACGGTGCTGCATCTGGACCAGAACGGCTTTCCGTAACTGATGGAACAACGAATTCTGAATATCAGTAAGGAAATAAGAACATCTGTCTGTGAGCTGAATCTCTAGAGAATGTGGGTCATGCAGAAAGACAACGACCCTAAACACACAAGTCGTTTACCAAAGAATGTTTAAAGAAGAATGAAGGTAATGTTCTGGACTGATCCAGTCAGAGTCCTGACCTTAATCCAGTAGAGATGTTGTGAAGGAGCTGAAGCAGCAGTTGATGGAGGAAACCACCAACATCACAGAGCTGAAGCTGGTTTGTGGAGGAATGAACTCAAATTAGTGCAGAACTGATCAACCGTTACGGAAACGTTTAGTTACAGTTATTACTGCAGAAGAGGAGACACAGCAGATACTGAAAGCAGAGACACAGACTTTCACCCTCACAGATATAAACACTGATCATCTTCATGAATAAATAAACGAGACAGTGTAATATTTCTGTCTCGTGTTTTGATTTGATCCTCCTCGTCTACTTTTAGGACGTTTTAGACTTTTAAGCTCCACTGTAAATGCAAGAATGACCTCACCCCCAGCCTTGTGACCTTCTGATTGTGTACAGCTGTGCTGAACTGCTGGTGCTGAAGGCTCAGTTGGAGCTGATGAAAGGGTCGAGCGAGGCCAGCGCTTTGGATCTGGAGCAGGTCAGACACTTGCTGGACGTTGGCACAGGTAACTCGTACAGCTTCCCTCAACCCAGCTTGGAATCGAGAACTGACTGGCGGTAGTTGAGCTGGAGGTTGGACTCCATCGTTACCCTTTGCATCATGGGCTCAGTGATGCTTGGTGTATGATTTTTGTGCTTATTGGAAAACCGTTGGGAGATTAGCTTCTTTTTATTATTAGTTATTAAATTGTTATTGTTTGTGTTGCACATTTAACCTTTTATAACTGTAGGACGATTAAGTGGTGTGTGTTCTTTTGTAGTTTCATTCACCAAATAATTGAAGTATTTATAGGAGACGGTCTTCCATACCAGATATTGTTATTTTCAGAAGATCCTAGACTACTCAAATTTGTCTTCATTTAAGATGTAAATATTAACAGAATTTAGATTTTTGTATGAATTTACCATGTTTTTATTACTGTTTAAGAACTTATTATTGGTGCAAGTTCATTTCTAAAGGGCTTTCAGATATTTTATTATTTTATTTTGGTTATTTGTGTCAGTATTATCCCATCTGGGGACTTTTATTCTGAAATTTGAATACTGTGTGGGCAAAGAAAGAGAGCAAAGAGCCCCTCCCTTCTCATTTTCCTCTATAACCCAATATCTAGGTCAGTGATGTCCTTAGCCCCGCCCCCTGTCTCTTGCTGATAATTAATCATGATCATGTCATGGTTATATAGGATAAGACTTGTCGTGTGTATCATGTCTGTACGTTAGTCTGATCCTGAGTTATGAAGACCATCACTCTGGCTGATGATCTCTTTTTTCTTCTTCTTCAGATTTCGGTAAACATCAGCAGATCAAGTCTGATGTGAAAATAAAGCCGCGTAAAGGCCGTCCAGCCGCAGCAGCTTCGGCTCCTCAGATCTCTGAGGAGGACGAGGATATCGGCGGCCTCCTGAGTTCTCGCGCACTCGGCCGAGAGCCGGTGGAGAGTCTGTCAGAGTTGGGCCAGGACGCCTCGCCTCCTCTGAAGCCCAAACGCCAGCGGATGCTCTCATGCCTGACTCACAAAGAGAGCTGCTCCTGTCCGTGCTGCAGTGAACCCAGCCTCGTTCGGGTCAGCGTCCACTGGGCCCTGGTGCAGGCCGATCTTCAGAAAGGCTCGCCGAAGTCCTGTCAGTTACGTCACTTCGCTAAGCTGCGCTGTAGTAGTGTCACTGCCAAAGTACACTCTCGTCTGACAACACTGATTTCCTCCAAACTCCGCCCCCGCCAGTCTCCGGCCCCGTCCCTGCTGCAGGCAGAGGTTTGTAGGGTGCATTTGGGGAGCGTACTGACCCAGCTCCACGGTGGGGCTGGAGGAAAGGGGAAGGTTGCTTTCCTGTGGGAGGAGATAGAGGCGGGGCTTCAGGCTGTGGAGGCCAAAGGAGCCCTGTTTCCAGAGCTGGGTCCCCTTAGAGCTGCTCTGCTGGGGGCCAAGGCTGTGGTCTGTTGCTTGGCTCTGGCAGATGAAAAGCAGTGTAGTCCTGACCACTTGTTCTCGGCTGCTTGGGGATGGAATCCGCTGCTGACCGCAGTGGCTCCCAAGATCAGAACGCAACACAAGCAGCAGAACAGACTCAAGAGCTCCAGCAGTGACCAACCTTGTCCAGCACCTGCCAAGACCCGCCTAGCCAGCGAACGAAATGCCAGTCTAGAACAAGGGTCAAACAAAACGGAGGTGTCAGCTGCCTCCTCGAAGAAGGTCAAGGATCCAGTGTCGAAAACCAGCGTCGCAAAACCTAGCCTTGCCTTCAAAACACCCAGAGCCACCAGGACACCCGGTGCCAAGTCCGTCGCTGGTAAAGGTGGTGGCATGAGTGCTTTTGACTTCACTAATGATATTCCTGATATTACAGTAAGCTCCACACCCCTGACCGTGACCAAGGCTGCAGACGCCGGCCGTTCTAGGGTCAAAAAGCCCAAAGCGGCACCGAAAGGCTCCTTCCAGGTTTTTGAAGATTCTTCTCCTCAACAAGAGAAACCTGTAACAGTTCCTGCTGCACCGAAACGGACCAAACGCTCACGCTTTAAGGTCTGGAATCTGCTGTTGAGATTTATATTATTATCTTATATAAATAAATGTAATTTAATGTAGTTATATAGATAATAAAACCATAAATAATAATAATATTTAATACGTATTTATATGTAATTATTTCTGTATGAACGAGATCCCAGAAATAACTGCAATAAATAAAAATAAATTATTATTAATTATTAATGGCAAAAATTGAAGTTAGTAATGCAGTTACACATTTAAAGAAACATTTTTATTATAAATATTCAGACTTTGGAAATGGAATATTAACCTATATTATTAAGCAGTTATAATTATTTCTGGAATATAATGAATAAATATTGTATATTTATTGGACAGTAAATCAATCCTCTTGACCGGTCTGTGTGTAATGCATTGTCAGTGAAGAGCACATGCAGTGTTTCTCAACCCTGGTCCTGGAGGCACCCCCGCCCTGCACATTTTAGAGAAGTCCTCATAGAATTACATGGGATATATTAAAGCAGGGAATCCTCTATAGTGTGCAGGGTAGGGGTGCCTCCAGGACCAGTGTTGAGAAGCACTTCTCTAATCCATAAAAGGCCACTGTGACTGAAGCATTTCAGTATCAGTTTCTTGGATTTTCAGGTCAGAACAGGAGACGTTTAAAGGGCTGATTAATTGTGTGGTGGTCGTTGCCCAGTGATTCCTCTAAACACCTTTTCCCCTGTTTTCCTTTCCCAGGTTGACTTTAGTGACGAGAGCGATGCTGAGACGGTGCCACCTGCTGTAGAGATGAAATCAGAGAGAAAGCGTTCAGCTTCTTCTTCATCTAAAACCCCGTCTGCACCAAAGCCAGCCTCCAAGGTCTCTCTGAATCCAGCAGCAGTGAAGGATGCCCCCCGAAAGCCACGAGCTGGTAAGAAGAGCACCGCCCTCTGCGCCAGCGGCCCCTCTTCTGAAGATGAGACTAGTGCATTGTCTCAAGCACTGCTGCGACGGGGACGGTCCAGGAAAGCTCAAAACTCAAATGATGCTGAGCAACCAGAGAAGATGAGGGTGATCGAGGAAGACGAAGATGAAAATGCTCTGGATATTAGCATAGAGAACCTTCAGGAATCTGACTCTGAGAATCTGAACACAGGTGTGTGTGTGTGTGTGTGTGTGTGTGTGTGTGTGTGTGTGTGTGTGTGTGTGTGTGGTGTGTGTGTGTGTGTGTGTGTGTGTGTGTGTGTGTGTGTGTGTGTGTGTGTGTGACAAGGTAAAAGTCCTGTTTAACTGTCTGCCGGTTGTAACCCTAACAGTACTGTGTGTTTGGTGTTGTCTGAAGGAGATCCTGCAGATGGTCCTGATGCTGACCGTGAGGTACTGAGGAGAGACCTCGGAGCAGATCTAAACCGAGATTGTGTGAATGAGCTCAGGAGCATCGGACAGACTGGAGCCGGAATTCCTGCATCACTACCCCACACACATGTCGCACCAGGTAAGAGCTAGTTCAAAAATTAGGGATGTTCCCCTCCCAGCACCGGGGTCTCGGGTTCAGGTCTCGCTGGAGGTTCTGTGTCATTTTACATTCCCAGTTTCGCTTTGCTGGTTCTGCCTTTGATCATCCAATGAAACGAAGGAAAAGAAAAAAATAACACCAGATTCCAAGCAGACGACATTCAATTTTGATCATTTTGGTTACACAATGCCATGGTTTATGTGTAACGTTACTGTGTGTGTGTGTGTGTGTGTGTGTGTGTGTGTGTGTGTGTGTGTGTGTGTGTGTGTGTGTGTGTGTGTGTGTGTGTGTGTGTGTATAGCTGAGCTCTCTCTAGAGATGGTCCAGTCTCTCCTGCGCTCCTCTTGGCTTCTCCTGCATCATTTTCCAAACCCTACCCTCTACCCTCACCTATGCTCACTGCTGGCCCAGTTACTGGGCATGTCTGATCCCACCACCACAGCCATGCTCCACGCTCAGTCACTGGGAGTGTCCACTCGCCATCATATGACCTGGTACCTGGTCAATCGGCTTAGGTATGTCTCCTTCATTTCCCTCCAGTACGAACCAATACAGATACGCTGTTTAACGTGTTGTTTCCAACTCAGTTCTGTCAGTTCTGTCAGTTGAAGTTGATTTTGAATATCTGGTCATCGTTCCAGAGAACCCTGTTCCACTGCTCCACAGCTCAGTGCCGGGGTGCTTTATGCTCCTCTAACCCACACCTATGGGTTTGTGTTTGTCCTCCAGAGTGTCCTATTCTATTGGTAGTACTTTTTTAATGAGATTAGACCATTGGGTCAGCAATTGGTGGAACTAAAAGTAATTGAATGCATCCATTAAAAGGTGTCCACAAATATTTGGACACGTACTGCACAGTTAAAGCCGGTGTACTGGAGCATCTCCCTCTTTCTCAGGAAACTGAAGAAGGCCGGTGGAGATGTGTCCGAGAGTCTGAGTGCTCTGAGCCTGGAGGAGTCTTCACAGTCGGAGATGAAAACGCTCTCAGCCCTCGAGAGCATCAACTCCTTCACCTTCACGCCGTCGGCACAGTTCCCCCAAACGCACTGCCAGGAGTTCACACAGCAGCTCAAAGACCTGCCTGCAGGTAACACAACACAATCAGACTAGATCTACCACTGCTTTATGATGGTGCACGTCACTCATTTTAGCTTCATACAGATAAGATTCTGAACATAAACCCAAGACTAAGTTGATTTTCGTTCTTCACGTTCTTCAGGTCTAACGGTGTGCTTACTGTCTCTCGTGGCCGTGAGTCCTGGTGAAGTCGGCAGTACCCTTCTTCTCACACGTCTGGAGCATGGCTGCACTCCCATCACCATAAGGATCCCAACCACACACAGACCAGTATGAGCAGCTTCCTGACTGCTTTTCCTGTTGTTTAATAAGATCTGGGCTCCAAAATGTTATGATACAAAACTAAGCTTTCGATTCGTATGATCGTAAACCATAAGCCATGTTGATTCTTATTGTGGTACGGAGGTCACATGACCTCCTATACATTTTTTAATGTTGTAACCATCAAACAAGGAGTCAGCATCTGGTTTTGAATGTCATTTTTCCCATTTGTTAATGGAGAAGACTTCAGGGTGATCCCTCCTCCCCAGTCAAACTCCAAACAGGCAGCGGGATCCTCCACCTCCACCATCTCCCCGTCCATGCTCAAAGAAAGCAGCGTCCTGTAATTCTTTGCACATTTTATGTTACAGCCTTATTCCAAAATAGATTCAATACATTTTTGACTTGATCACCATCCTGACTCGGTGGTCAGCTCTATAAAGAGTCCTGATGGTTCCAAACTTCTTCCATTTGTGGATGATGGAGCCACTGTGCTGAGATCTTCACTGCAGCAGAAATCTTTCTGTACCTTCCTCAGATCTGTGTCTCGTTGGAAGTCACTTTAGGGACGCTGTATACAGCAAAAAATGTCTTTTGTATATTATGACAACAGCACAAACAACCCTTCTTGTATACATTAGAACACTGTGTTCTAATATTATGAATATCATTATGAATGGACCAATAGAAATGCTCCAAACTGACTTTAAAATGACTTCCAATGAATTTTCTTGCTCTCTGTCCATAGCGCCCAATGCCCGTGTTGCTGGAGGAGATGGAAGGAGTTCTCCAGGGGCAGAAAGAAGTGAGTGGCGTGGCAGATAAAGTGCAGTGGTGGGGTTGCAGGAAGGCTCTGGACGCTCGAGTGCAGGTGAGATTAAAGAAGCTGTCGCTGGACTACGGTGCTGAAAAGTGACAAGATGTCTGAGGAAAGGCAACTAAAACTATCTCTGCTGTTCTCAGAAACTGCTCGAGGAGATGGAGGAGGCTTTAGGGGTATGGCGAGCTTTACTCCTCCCTCTGACTTCGGACCCTGAGCTTACAAATCAAATGAAGCATCTCCAGCCGTCAATAAAGGGAGCAAAGGTCACTTCGGATATGCTTAAGGTCTGTGTCTGCGATATTGTGGAGCCATATTACGTTAATGTCATAAAGGTAACTTCTGCTTCATCCGACAGCAATGTACGCAAACCTGGAACGTGCACTGCATGTCCAAATATTTGTGGACACCCATTTTAATGAATGCATTCAGCTATTTGAAGTTGCACCCACTGCTGAGGTGCAAATGCACAAACAGCCAGTCTAGTTCTTGTATTGCAGAAGCATCTGCATTGGAGCAGATGCTTCTGCTTCTACATGAGTTTGGCCACTAATGATTTCGCACACTAGGGGGCAGTGAACACGCGTTCATTAACACTCCTGACCGTTACTCTTTAATACCCTTGCTTTCAGAAGAAACCATGAGTGAGCAGATGTTAAGGTCATATCTACCTCGTCTTGTTCTTTCAGGTGGTTCTCTCTGCAGCTCCTCTGCTCTCGCTCTCTGACCTGCACTCGCTGGCTGAGGGTGCGAGTCTGATGGAGGGAGATTTCCTGAAGTCGCTACAGAAGAGTGTGTCTGAAATGAGGGGGAGGGAGGAGCCTCAGGGGCACACTGTATTAATCTTGGACAAGGTGCGATCTACGTTTGTTCTTTCTCTTCCACACCTCTTCTCGAGGTCTTGATCTGTACTGAATAAAGGTAAATACTGTCTAACGTGTACCGATCGATCCAGGCGTATTTTAATGGATAAGTTATGGGATATTTTAATCCCAATCCAGTTCGGAGTCTTAGTTTTAACCACAGTGTTCAGAGCGCCATTTGGTGTCCACAAGATTTGAGTTGCAGACATTTTCTTCTCCATAGCAGATGTGAGGAGCTGTTTCAAAGCAGAACATAATAGAATAGAACTAACCAGCACACACAGGGATCCAGAACCCCTAAATTCTTTCCCACAAATCCTCCTCCGGAAACTTTCCTGGAAACTGATTGTGATGCAATCTTGCAGCCTTTAAAGCAACTTCCAGAAGAGAAAACGAAAGCATGCTGTCTAAGAGTACAAGCTCCTTGAGGGACTTTTGGAGGTTCTTCATTTTGAAACTGCGGCGGAACCACAGGGTTTCTTGAAACACCTTCAGGTTCAAGTATTGCCCTTTTAACA
The DNA here is from genome assembly GCA_034509495.1 of Acestrorhynchus altus. NCBI lineage: Eukaryota > Metazoa > Chordata > Actinopteri > Characiformes > Acestrorhynchidae > Acestrorhynchus > Acestrorhynchus altus. The sequence goes on along the minus strand of CM067504.1, from coordinate 1,688,465 downwards.
GTGGCAGCACCTCACGTGACCTTGCAGAATCTGCAAACATGACGGCGGCACACACGTCACGGTCTCCTTGATTAGGTTATCCAATGAAATGGCCAGTAAAACAGCAGCACTGATGTCAGATGTTTGGAATCTAATGTGCTCCCCTGCTTCATCTGCCAAATGGAACCACAAATGGCAGTCAGATTATACTGGTCACTATCTGTTCAATGAGCAGGGCTTTAAAATACGGTTCTAACGGAATTACTGTATCCGTGCCAGCTCTGTGCAGCAACTCTGATTGGCTCTGGCATGTTAAGAGCGTGTTGAAATCAAACACATCTGAACGGGATCAGCTGTCCCGTTTCCCCAATTACTGCTCTTCTCTCAGTTCTCCAGCTGCCTTTATAGTGCATAATGGCACGTTTATGCTCACTAGTTTTATTTTTTTGTATTTTATTTTAATATCTTATTTATTATGTTCCTTTGCAAGGCTTAAGTACATTGTCCTCCTGCTCTTGTGTGCATTGTGCTGCTGTAATATACGACTTTCCCTCTGGTGATCGATAGTCTTGGGCTCTCGTGCTCTTGCTCTCTTTTCTAGCACATTCACCACTTTTATAAACTAGATTTATACACAAGTGGACACAGACGTACACATACATGGTTTAGACTGAAGTCTTCAATGGAACTAGGTGCTGAATGGTCAGTCAGGCTGGATTATAAGATATTAGCTTGGGTCACTGAGTAGTTCGGTGTGTTCTCTGGCTTTTCTTTGGGTATACTGGTTGGCGTTCTGGTTCCTCCTGCCTCACAGAAGTGCACATGGTATGTCGTGCTAAATGTGTCTAGTACCCTGCCTGCCCAGGGGGTACTGGAGTCATGGGCCCAGTGACTTCCAGGAAAGTGCTTGATCCACCGTGACCCTCTTCAGGAATCTTAAAGTCCAGAATGTTACTAAAACAGTGGCTTTTTAAGTCCTTTGTGTTTCTAATGCAGTTCCGTGTCTGTGCAGAATCTTCAAAGGTTGCCGTGGGAGAACATCTCCTGTCTGAAGCCTCGCTCCGTTTCCCGCATGCCTTCACTACACGCTGTACTGGGACACTGTTATCTCCAGAAGGTGCAAACACTTTTTTACTCAATTGTATTTATTTACAAGTTGTTTTATCTAAAATTCTGGACGATTTTCTTGCGGTTTTAAGTCTGTTTTCTCTTCCACACTCAGATGAATTCAGACTGTGTGCTGTCACGTGGAGTCGACCCCCAGCAAGTTTACTTCGTGCTTAACCCCGAGGGAAACCTGCCCGAGACAGAAAAGCGCTTCAGCGATTGGTTCACTAGGTTTGTTTTCCGTGCATGTACACCCTGCTGTCTGACTGGTCCAGGCTTTCTCTGTTAGTTACATTTTGTCTCTGGCTGATTAGTGAGCAGGCGTGGCAGGGAGTGTGTGGAGTTCCTCCTGATCCTGATAAGCTGCAGGAAGCAGTAACCAACAAAGACTTGTATATGTAAGTGAGCTTCCCGGTACTCCCATCTTCATAATCAGCACATCAGCACACTGACCCCGTGCCTTCTTATTGCAGTTTTATAGGGCACGGAGCAGGGGCGCGTTTCCTGGACGCTCAGAGAGTGATGAAGGGGCGTGTGCAGGCAGTGGCTCTGCTCTTTGGCTGCAGCAGCGCTGCACTCAGTGTGCAGGGCTGCCTTGAGGGAACTGGCATCATCCTTAGCTACCTCAATGCTGGATGGTAATTTAGTTTTATATATGTAAACATTTGGCAGGTGGTAGTAACTTCAGGCTCCTGCAGATGGCGTTGCACGAGGGCTTTAAATACCTGTGGGGTGTGTGACGGGATTAACAGGTTGAGAAGAGGTGGAACAGTGCAGCGAACGTCTCGTTAGATGTGTGGAAAATCTAAAGCGGCTTAAAGGACTGATTGCATTTGGGACAAAGACCACAGTGTGAAGGCAAGAGCTGAATCTGCAGGTGTTTTGGAAGCATCACTCATGCGGGTCTACCAGCAGTGGCAGAAATTATGGCCCAAAAGACCAGAAAGACGGGGACCGTCGGTGTGTTTCGTGGCTTGTAAATGAAAATCATGGCAAACGAGGCATTCGCTCAGTTTTGCCTTTGGGCCATAATTCTGAGAATTATTCTGTAGACTGGGATTTATGCCAATGTTGGTTGACCCGTATGATGGACTCATCCAACGAGACGTTTGCTGCAGTGTACCACTTCTTCTCTATCTATTAATCCCCTCACAAACCTAATAGGCATTTACAGCCTGATCATCCTCATGCAGCGCCATCTGCAGGAGCTTGACGTTACTACCAGCTTAAGCATTCAAGGTGACTAAGGACCTTATTTTATTTCAACCCAAACAAGATTGTGATTGTTATGGTGATATTCATTTGTCCTGCTGAACACAAGAAACAGCTGTTGTAGTGTGAAATTATTCATTTGTAATTTATCGCATTTGTTTATTTGTTGTTTTTTTAGCCCGTTGGTGTTGGGGAACTTGTGGGATGTAACCGATCGGGACATCGATCGGTTCACGGCCGCCCTCTTACAGTCCTGGCTTTCCAGTGGCTCAGGTTCCTCCCTGCTTCAGCACCTTAACAAGTCACGTGATGCCACACACCTCAAACACATGATTGGTGCTGCACCGATTGCATATGGCCTACCTGTACACTTACGCTAGAACTATAGCTGGAGTAGACGTGTCCAGTTTACAACGTCAAGTCACAATCGGATTAAGTGATCGGACTGAAATCTATTCCCTTTTAACGATGCTTCATAATATTGTGCAGCATTGGTGAAGCACACTCACCAACGCTGGGCCATTTAAAGAGTGCTTCAGCTTTATATGGGATTTCTTCCATGTAATATGCTTGTGGTTTTTATTTTTTTTAAATTGTGCAACAAATGCTTAAGTTATTAAATTTATGCAACATTTTGAGGTGTTTTTTATTATTGCTGTTTATTTCTGCTTTTACATTTGCATTACGTTCAGTGGAATTGCTGTAATTGGGGGGATTAAAGCAATATTTGTCTGGGTTTGGTATCTCAAAAATGTTTTCAAGAACCTGGGGTTGTGGGTTCGAGCCCCGCTCGGGTCATTGTCTCCCCGTGTCCACTCTGGTTTCCTTCGGCCTGCCAACGATGCATGTGGTAGGTGAATTGACCATGTGTGACTGTGTGGTACCTGGTGATAGACTGGCACCCTGTCGGGAGTATTTTGGCCGTGCCCCTGATGACCCCAGATGGGCTCTAGATTAACCGTGACCCTGGTCAGGACATTTTAGAGTGAAGTTGAACAAAACATTGCCCTAGAGCTCTACCTTAAAATAATGTCAGTTTTCATTATTTTATTCCAAGGTCCCTTATTTTACGTAGGTTTATCTTTTATTCTTCAGGCAGCTCATTAATGGGAAGCGTCCTTTCCCAGTCCAGTACTAATGGTGAGGGGACTGAGATGTGCTGGAACAGAGCTGATGGGTTTTAAGCCCAATGTACTTCTCTTTCTTTCAAATATACAATGCAGAGTGGAACATTTGATTACCTGATGTATCGTAAATCGCAGTTATACACACATATATAGAAGGGGGCAGTGAACATACGTGCCCGGAGCGGTGGGGAGTTAAATGCCTTGCTCAAGGGCACTTCAGTAGAGTCCTGCCAGTTCAGGGAATCAAACTTGTGACCTTTCCATTACCAGGCCATAGCTGCCGCAAATATTTTGGGAAAGGGTGGAATGAGTAAAAATCATCAGAAGTAGGATCTATAATACATATAAATAGATTTAGGAATGAGTAGAAGTCCAGCTGTGTATGAAAATGTGTTAAACTTTGATGAGTTTACATAAAACTCCAAATAATCAAATAAAAGTAGTTACATTTGTCCATTAATTAGTAGATGCGTGTTATAAATGTTTTTGTACTAAGTACAGTACGGACATTAACATTTTTAATGTTTTAAATATTTGTTTTGACTTTAATTTTGTTAAATAGAATAATAATAGCGGTTTCCGCCTTAACCGGAAGCTCTCCTATCGCCTCTTTGCAGCATGGCGGTGAATCTGACAGAGTTGTCTCTGCCGCAGCTGGAGGGATTAAAGACTCAGCTCGAGCAGGTAAACATCAGTCACGAGTGGAACATCTGCCCCTGAGTGTGGTGCGGAATCAGAGGGGTTCTGGTTCGGTTTTGGGGGAGTAAAGCTGCTGTTAGCTCGTGGCTAACTCCGCTGTCTGCGCGAGACTTTTATTTATTTATTTTTTTAATATTTCCTCGTTATAATTAATTTTCACTAAGTTCTTTAATAATATAATTTTGTATAATTAAAAAAAATATTTTTGATAAAATAAATTATACATTCAAATTAAATAGATTAATGATAAATAAAATAATAATGACTAAAAATAATAAGTCTTGTAATTAATAATATATATAATAAATAATGAATCCTACATAATGATGGTTCGGGAGACCAGAAGTCCAGTTTTCCTGAATGTTTATTATATATGATTTATCATTATATAAGTGGCACAAGATGGTATTCACATAATATCTTTAATTACAATTACTTCTGGGTCAATATATATCATCCAAGCAATCATAGTTATACTTACAGGCTAAATGACCAGCACAGTTATAATGTGGCTGTATTTCTGATTTGTCTGGTTGTATCTGACCACTTTACTGTTCTTTATTTTGCTTCTAGGAAACAGAGTTCCTGTCGTCATCCATAGCTCAGCTGAAGGTGGTCCAAACAAAATATGTTGAAGCCAAGGACAGTCTGAATGTTCTCAAAAAGAGTAATGAAGGTGAGGTATACTCTAGATCTTCAGCTTCAGTCCTGGAGGAGTTATCCCTGCTTCATATCTCAGGATCAGAGTAACCTAAAGACATGGTACACATATCATGAACTGCAAGACCCCTCTCTAATCCTTCCATCTGAATTAAATCCCAGTTTAAATGCCAAAGGAGCTTCTAGTGCATGTTTACTGCTTTGTCCACGTGAACATGATCAACCTGCATACAGACTCTGACTGATCAGAGAGAGGGGGCGGGGCTGATGCAACTCAGTACGCTGGCACCCTGACTGATCAGAGAGAGGGCGGCCGATGACACATCAATGACCTGGGATATTGGCCACAGAGGAAAATGAGAAGGAGGGGTTGTTGGCCTTCTGTTCTGTGTTAGAACAGAGAATGTAGAATCTGCAGAGCACAACGGACTCCAGGACTAGTCTTCAGAACCTGTTTTACTTAATGTATTAAATCATGATCTTTTTGTCCCCTTAGAAAGAGTTACTTGTCCCCATCAGCTCTATCTTTTCACTCAGCATTTGAAGCTTGAGAGAGAGTAAGATTTATACAAGTAAGAGATATACTGCTGTTTGGCCTGGTGTTCACCATGTTTTTTCACCAACGTGACCAGGATTCTGTTCATGCCTATTAAACTACAAGAGGAAACCAAGATTAGTTTTTCATCTGAAACTGCTGTGGGAGTGTCTACTTACACAGGAGCACCACACCTTTAATCTCAGCACCATCAAAAATGTGGTGTCCTGGGCGTTAGATGTCAATATCATCAAAAGTCTTGTGTCGTTTATACGCACCAACACCATCTTCCTGTCACCTTGTCAACTGGTTGCTTCATAAAAACCCCAAGCTTTGAACTAAACGCCAGTTCATGAACCAGAGTTCTTCTGGTGGAAAGACCCAGTAGAGAACCGGCTGTGCGCGACAGATACGCTGCCCGCTACATGTGTTACTGAGGTGTTTCACTGAGGGCGCACTGGCGAGTATCATTGATCGACCCCAGGGAAAGTGTTACATTCATTTCTTGAGACGCCGTAACCGATGCACTGCTAAACAGCCGCCCTGTGCACGCAGACGCTGAATACTAACAGCACATATATTCGCAGCTTATACGGATGCGTGCTTTCATACACAGTAGTGGTGTTTTTTAACTGCCTTACTAAGATGTATGTTCCAGGAACTCTGAATGACGTAGAACACGTACTGGTAGACGTGGGTACGGGTTACTTTGTAGAGAAAGTGAGTAAGAGTGTATATTGTCTACGGCATTGGTTCTCAAACTGGTGCTTCACCAGATATCAGATATCAGCTGTACTTCACAATATTATATCCGAGTTTACGCTGAAATAGAGCTCTCATGTAAGACAGCAGCAATGCAGGCATACATTGGTTTCAAAGACCATGAGAACACACATGAAACTCCAATAACACATCGGAACCAACCATCCACCAAAAGATAGATTAGATAATGGCTGAATGTAGACTCCAAAGTCCACTACATTGCACTCCTGTTATTTTGCACTGTCTCAACCTTTCCGAGCGTCTCAGTCGGCCTACTGACCACAACCAATAATCAAACACCCTACTTTAGTTTGCAGCAAGCTTCACACAACTGGTGAAACCACTGTGAAAAGAGATGATGCATGAAGTTTGAAGGTCTCGTCTAACTTGAAATCAACCCTAGTGTGAAATCACTTTTAGGTGGTACTTAAAGTTTGAGAACCATTAGCCTAAAGTTCAGTTGATGGTGACCCAGTGAAATGTAACTGCTTTCATTTCCCAGCAGAATCGTGGAGGACAGTAAAGAATTTTTTAAGCAAAACTGATCAACAAATACAGATTGAGAAGATTCAATTGCTCTCCCAAGAAAACACGCCTGAAACACAGAGACGTCACTGCTATTGCTGTTTGTTATTTACCGAATCCCTAAATTCAAAACACAACTGAGGGTGATGCTACATTTAGTTTTTAAACCTAAATCCTTGATCACTTTTCAAAAAATAGTTGCACCTAGAAGGAATCAACCTCTGATGTAATGAATAACCGCAATGGTGCTCGTACCTGACTGTCAGACGTCACTCAGAATGGCAGCGGGTCATCTTCAGTGACAAGTCCGGCTTTGTCTGAGTGGAGGCGACCAACAAATCGACCAGTGCGTGGAGGCATTGTGGTCAGCGCCAGCATTAGTGGTTTGTTGTCGCAGGTCACACGTCCAGAAGGTCTGCACATTGTGTGAGACACTATTGGACGCCTAATCCTGCACCTTACCGCATCATCTGCAGAACCGAGTGAGAATATTCAAGCGCATGAGATGATCAACATTGGACACCTATTAGAACCTCTTACACCTACATGCAGAGACGCCATGTTACGCTAAACCATCACCGGTACTGAGAGACACCACTTCTAGAGTAGATCATAAATATTGATCAGATCAGACGACATCGCTTTCCTTCTGTGGTGCAGCGAAGTTTTTGATGAACCAAAAAATACAACACAGATACTTAGATGTTTGAGAGATGTTTTCCACTAAAATTTCACCAAGGCGCTCAGTGTCTCATTTATTGATTATTTGGTCATTTTCTCTTGTATAGCTGTGGTTACGCGAACATGAAGCTGTTGTAGCTGCACAGCCAACAGACGCCGTCAACCGCAATCGATCAGCGCTCAAACACACTTTATGCATGCGTTATCACACACACACAACACAACACACGCCAATTAGCTGGGGTCCGTAATAATATTCATGGGTACTGCACTACATTGCTGACTGCAGGCCACTTTTGGGAATTGAACACGTTGTCCTTTGCTATTGTCTTGTGATCATTACAGTTGGTAATATGGTAATGAAACTGTTGTCGTTAACTGGATGGTTGATACAAATAAAGGCAATGCTGTTCTCTTCTGTGAGGCTTCTTATAACGCCTTGAGCATCTGAACACCCCGAGCGTCCGGCTTAAGCTGTTGGTCACTTCATTCGTAAACAAAGTACGCGTCAGAGAATAGTTCCAACGACCGTGTGTGGAGGCACCTTAGTCAGTAACAAGATCAACGGTTAAACTTTTGTACGTCCAGAAGGTCTGCGTCTGGCTTTAGTGCAATTTCGCACCACAGTTATCACCTCGGTCTTCATTACAGACACTTGTCAGACCTGTTACATTAATGAGGTTCTGGCAACCAGTGGTTCTACCTTTTCGAACACTACACCGTGTCTTATCTCCAACAGGACGCCGTCAGTCTAATACACTGTTACCATTTCAAGATCTCACTTTGAAGACACAGATACCATGCCCCGGTCTGTCTTAATTCCAGGACTGTCCTGATTGAAAATGTGTGGGACTTTTTGGGACGCCTATCAACACTCTGGGACTCATCATTTGTCATTGACCTGACATTACCCATTATGTTTTCAGCTTTAGAGAGTCCCATTAACATCAGGTTACTTTAACATTGGATATTTTAGGTACTAGTGCATGTCAGAAAATTAGAATATTGCGAAAAAAGTAAATTTGTGCTCACAATTTCATACAAAGTCAAATTTTCAGATCTATTAAAAATATAAAATTACAATTAAATCAGTATCAAAATAAAACCTGAAAGGCTTGAAATAAATGGATAATGTAATATACATAAAATATTTAAGACACACTTCTGTATACTTCTCAATTGCAGTGTGTGAACATTTTAGTAATTGAATGTTAACTGCTTATTAAAAGGAAATATTTGCAGTATACTATTATGAACTGGTCTTAAATTGCAATATTATAGTGCAGAGAGAGAGAGACAAGAACAAGCAGAAGAGGGTGGAGCTTAGAAGAAAGAAGTTTTAGGGACTTTTACTTTGCATATTTGTTATGAGAGCTTTTTAAAAAAAACCCAGAAACAGGTTTAAAGGACTTTTATTTTGGCACATATGTCTATTAAATAGCTTTCCTTAAAAAAAAAAAAAAACAGTTTTATGGACTCTTATGTATATAGTGTTTTATAAACTTTATTAAAAATAAGTTGTTGACTTCTTATTTCTAAATATTACTATTAGAGTTTAATTTTAAAAATCAAGTTTAAGTGACTTTTTACAACGTATATTATGTATAATAGAGCATTTATTTTAAAAATCTCCCAGAAACAAGTTTTAGGAACTTTTATGGCAGGATAATATATTTATTCATAAAAATACAAAATAAAATAAATAAAAGTAAGTGCTTGAGTGACTTATTTTGGCACGGCATGATATTAGAGCTATAGCTAAAAATAACCAAGAGTAATGAATCCTGACGTGAGCGAAGCGCCTGTTTTGCTGAGTCATGATTGGCGGTTGCCCGGCTGCAGTTGTTGCTGCGCGTCCGTTGCTATGCGGAGCGCGCTCACCGGTTGCTATGCGGCGCGGCGCGTCTGTTGCCGGGGAGTAGAGAGCTGCCCATCGCCGAGGCGATGATGGCAAAAGATTCGAATCATTCAGTGAACTGGATTTTATAACAACTCTTCAGAGGATGGACTGATTCGTGAGCCTGACCGGCTTTCCTGGTTTTTTCCAAAGAACACAAACACAGAGCACAAACCTATTCATCTTATCAACCACAGAAACAAAAGATTCAATACAGTGCAACAAATACACAACACTATTGTCACTACTACTAATAATAATAAAAATAAATACCAATAATAATAAAATAATACACATGTATAATAATAAATAAATAATAATAATAATAATAATAATAATAGTAAAATAATAATAATAAATAATAATAATAATAATGCCACCACCTTAAATAGTCACACTATGATTCCATGTAGAAATCAACCATATACATCTTAATTATCTTCACATGTTATTAATGTGAACAAAGTGTAATAATGATAATAATAATAATAATAATAATAATAATAATAATAATAATAACAATTGACAACATCATAAATAAGACGTCAATTTAGCATATTCTGTATTTAACTGTCCTGGCACTCGCAACCACTGTACAGTGTTTCAGTAACTACACTGCCGATCTTTAACAATCACATCGGACTGTGTTTCTGATACAGTTTCAGTGCAATCATTACCGTTATTGATTTTAATATCGTTACCGGACTGTGTTTTCAGATACAGTTTCACAGCAATTCACACTGTTACTGATTCATCGCCACCGACTGTGTCGGATACAGTTTGCACCACACTGCAGATTTTAATACCGGGCTACCGGACTGTGTTTCAGATACAGTTTCAGTAACTACACTGCTGCTGATCTTTAATACCGGCTACCGGACTGTGTTTCTGATACAGTTTCGCAACTACACTGTTGCTGATCTTATCACCGCCACCGGACTGTGTTTCTGATACAGTTTCAGTAACTACACTGCTGATCTTTCACGCCACCGACTTGTGTTTCTGATACGCTTCAGCACCACACCACATTGGGATTCATCACCGTTACCGACTGTGTTTTCGATACGTTTGGGTAAACTACATCGTTCTGATCAATAATACCGCCACCGACTGTGTTTCTCAGATGCTGCTTCAGTAACTACACTGCTGCTGATCTAATAACGCGCGCTTACCGACTTCGTGTTCTGATAACAGCTCAGTAATCACACTTGTTACCGATCTTTAACACCGCCAATGGATCGTAAGCTGGATACGTTTCGGCAACTACACTGTTATTACCGATCTTACCGACTGCCACCGACTGTGTTTCGATTAGCGCTTCAGCAACTGCCACTGTTTCTGATCATTAACAACGAAGCCAAATGGACTGTGGCGTTTGATACAGTGCCGCAACTACACTACTGATCTTTAATAACGCTACAATCGGACTCGCGTGTTTTTGATACAGTTTCAGTAACTACACCGTTGCGATCTTTTAATACCGCCACTCGGATCGTGTTTCTGATACAGCTTCAGTAACTACACCGTTGCTGATCTTAATACCGGGCACCGACTGCGTTTGATACAAGCCAGTAACTACACCGTTGCCTGATCTTTAATACCGGCTACCGGACTGTGTTTCTGATACAGTTTCAGTAACTACACTGCTGCTGCCCTTTAAAACTGTTCGATTCAGTTGGAGCAGGGTGAGTCGGCTCGAGTGATTTGTTCGGGAGAACCGTTTGGAAGGAGTGATTCGTTTACATCACAAGCAGTCGCATTGTGTGTCGTGCGGTGTCGGGACGGTGTCGGGGTGCCGGTGCTCCCGGGGGTCGGACGGTGCTCGGCGGGGACGCTGATTTCAGTTCGCATCGCTGTGCGTCGAGCTGAAGGAGTGCGCGCGCAGGGATCCGAACGAACCGAGTCCGGCGCGTCCGAACAGACGCTTGTTGCGTTCGGCCGGCGGGAGGGAGCGGACCGGACTAGGCCGGTCGGGGCAGCGTCGGCGCAGGCGGCTGATGAGTTCGGACATCAGCGGATCACCGCAGAAGACGGAGGAGAGCGAGTCGACCGTCCGAGACGCCGAGAACCGAACTCCTGAAGCCGGAAAGCAGCAGCAGCAGGGCAGCATGGTGAGTCCGCCCCTCCCCTTCCCTCCGCCGCGTGTCGGAGCGGCCCTGACGATCGCTTCGGACGCAACACCAGCTCTAAAGTAACGTTACTCAGCGAACGAAGTTCGGTAAACACACACCAAGCTGTAACGGAGCGGTGACGTCATCATTAAACCGCTGTTAATTGCCCTCCCCCCTCAGCCGGGTCGGTCATTTCAGGTAGCAGGTGACATGTCGAATCGTGCCACCCGCAGGAAAGTGCTTTCGGCCGCTGTGCGCATGCGCAGGTTGCACAGAGTAAACACTAGGCCGGGCACGTTCATTAGCGCTTAAAGGTTGTAGGTCGACAATCTATAACGTAAATATTTTTCATAATAAGTCTTATTTTATAACTAAAAATATACATTTTTTTCATGCAATGATGAATTTTTATTAGATTTTTATATGATGTTAACTATAAAATAGTAAATTATGTATATTTTATATGAATAACACTTTCACTTTACCCTTTTTATTGGTTTATATTAGTTAATTATGATGTGATTTTTATTATAATTTATATAATATTATGACAAACAAAATAAATATATTTTGTTTGAGTTATTAATTATTGGTTTAGTATTTTTATTTATTCTTTAAATAAAAGTCTCCTTTTTCATAGATTAAAAGATGTCATTCAGATTCAGTGGAATATTTCAACTTGTTGACAGATTTTTCATTCTTTAAGTGGAAAGATAACATGGGAACTTTGCCAGTTTGATTCCCTGAACTGGCAGGGAACGACTTAAGTGCCCTTGAGTAAGATGTGCCGTGGATTGGGCTGCCCACCACTCCTGGGCATGAGTGTGAACTCACTAGTGTGTGGATGGGATAAGTGCGGTTGAAACCTTTAAGAATAATAATTGGAGCATCTGTAAATGAGTCGGACACTTATAAAGCACCTCAGGAGAAATAATGGTTAAATTATAAGCTTCTGTTGCCAAGCCGCATTTGCAACTCCACAACGTCATGTTTGTTTACACACTTTGAAGGGGTTGATGACGTTCTTTTAACAACACAAGGGTTGTTCTATTCAGCCACACCACTGAAAATGCAGGACTACTTTTAGAAATGACGTTACTTTAAACACTATATGGTGTTTTCACGTGATAATGGTCAAGATAAATTGCGAATATTGCGTTTCATATCCCGATAATTTAGTTTGGTGTGGTTGTTCGTTAAATAGTGATCTTAGTTGTGAAGGATTAACGTGTGGTCCGGCAGCCTTGTCTTCTGTGGAAGTGGTGGTTCGCCATGTGGTCTCTGTTCCTCACTGAGAAGAACCTGTTGAATGTGTTTACAGAAGATATTTTACTTCATTCTGCTGCGTTTAAAACGTAATATTAATATGTTACATTTTAAAAACTTTATATGATTTGAGCTTGAAAGGGAGTCCTGGCTGTAAAGAACTAAACCAAGTGCATTATTGGAAATGAACCAGATCCCTCTACTAGGCCTCGTTTTTTGTAGTGGCATCTGCTCTGAAGTATAGCTATAAAGTGTTACTATAGATGACTAACATACTGTGTACATTTCATTTAGACCAATATTAAGGAAGCAATGCATCTGAACGGACAAAAAAACGTGTACTTTTGTTGGAAACCAAACAAACGAATGGAGAATTTCATTGATTCATTTGTTTATTTTTATTTTATGTTTGTTAATATTTATTTTATGATTTGTCACCCAAAAACAATCATGTTTTCATTTAAAGGTCATTATAACCAGTAATACTGATCACTGATCATCATAATTGTAATAATGATAAGAATTCTTGTGAAATATCATGTAGTGTGATGCGTATAGATCTTAGACCACAAAATACATAAGAAACATAAATGATCATCAAATAACACAGAAAATAATGTTGGAATTTTTTTTATTTGGACCACTGTCAGGTAAGAGTTTTATTGTCATGTGCACAGAAAACCAGCCATTACACTGTATACTCTAGTTCTCTTCAACCCTTGAGTTATTAGATAAAATATAAAAAATATAGAACATTAAAGAAAAAACACCAGAGAAATAAACCTGAATGGGACAAATAATAATAATAATAATAATAATAATAATAATAATAATAATGTGCAACATCTCTCCATATTATATATTCTAATGTTCTCTATATATATTATACTCTTTATATTATATATACACTTCATATTTCTATAATATATATTATTTTATTATTATATTATGATTATATTATGACTCTGTTTGGACTGTAAAAGTGCTGCTGGAATCTTAATGGACCACTGCCAAAGGGGTCTCTCTCTCTCTCTCTCTCTGTCTCAGTAAAGTGTGTGTGTGTGTGTGTGTGTGTGTGTGTGTGTGTGTGTGTGTGTGAGTGTGTGTGTGTGTGTGTTCACTTAATAGATTGATGGTAAGGGGCCGTGTATGGCAGTCAATCACATGGCTTGTGGGTAGAAACTGTTTGACAGTCTGGTTGTACTGAACTTCACACTCCTAAACCGTTTATCTGATGGTACGAGTGTGAAGAGACGGTGTTGGTGTGTGCTGTCGCTGGTGATGTTGAGTGCCTCCTATTGGCCCTGGGGTGGTAGATGGCCTGCAGGGAGGATAAGGCTGCACCCGAGATGGACATTTCGAGGAATGACGTAAAGGCGTCTGTCGTGGTCGCCGCCAAGATATAAAGATAGGCAAAGTAATGAGTCATGAGTCACTTCTATTCAAGCTTAAGGACAGTTTTGTCTTCCCCTGTAAAGTTTTGGAGATATTATAAATATCATTACCAATTAAATGATTACACACAACTGATCATCATAAGTGTTGCATCTTCAGCTCAAAGACACTGAATAATCCATTTACAGCAGGATTTAGGACTTGGGCTGTTTTTAGTCCTTACAACCAAAACAAAAACCAAAAGCACAAGTACATTTTGGATGAAACCATCACATTCATATATTTACAATCTCTTAATGTTTACATCTCAAATGAAGACAGATTTGAGAAGCCTGTGATGTCTGACCTCCGTTTCCTATAAATACTATTAATAAATGGAAAGATGGATAGATATGGATGGATGGTTAGTTTATTAATCACCACGTATCGCAGCAACACAATGAGCATCAACAGACAAATTACACAAGCAATATTAAGATACATAGAGATAAAAAAAAAAGTACTGAGGTACAGAGCAAACAATGTGCCAGTATGAATATTAAAGTTTGTTCTCGCATAAACATTATGCAGGTATCAAAATATAATGAAAGAGCAGGTGGTGTGCAGTACTAGTGCATAAATTTTTTTTATTATTATTTTGTTTGTTGATCTACAATAAAATAAAAATGAAATTAATAAATTTTATATTCATATTTTAAATGATTTTAATGATTTAAAGATTTTTTTTTAGTTAAACCTGAATTTAAATACTATAATAATGTGAGATTTATTCAAAAAAATAATTGATTCAGTAAAATAAATTAATTAATTTAATAATAATTTAATATTAATTTTATTTAAAGGGATTTTTAGATTTCTACTCAAACCCGAATCTGACTTTGTAAAGTGTTTATTTTTAGACGCAGGGTCTGATGAAGGCCGCGTGCTCTTTCCTCGTATCTCCGATCTTGTCTCGCCATGTGCTCGGGGTGATTCGCGGTGTCCCGGTTCCGGTTGTAGCGCTGATGACGGACGGGCTCGAGCGCCAATCACAGAGCGCTTTGGCGATGACGCGCGCTCTCCGCTCTGCGCGGACCAATAAATGAGCGGGGGCGGGGACAGTCGGAGCGTGTCGGCGCATGTGACCGGGAGGGGGCGGGCTGTAAGCGCGCGGGGCAGCCAATCTAAGGCGCGTACGGGCTCCACGCGGCGGAGAGGACGGAGTGCGGGGACAGGGGACATGCTGCTGTTCGTTGAGGTTAGTTTGTGTGGGTTTATCGGCGGCGGATCATTATAGCTGTTTAACGTTTGTTAGATGTTGCAGAAACGTTACGAGCCCAACGTGTTTTTACAACGAATTTCTGCTCGCGAAGTAGCAAAGGCCACGTGACTCGCGAAGCTGGCGTTGAAGGTCGGTGTTGTGTCGAATCGTGCTGCCCGGCGCTTCTGCGCATGCGCGGACAATCCTGCGTTCACGTGTTTCCCTCATAACTTGGGTTTGTTTCGGGTTTGATTCCCTGAACTGGCAGGACATGAGTCCTGTGCCCTGGAGCAAAACACTTAACTCCACAGCTCTGTGTGTGTGTGTGTGTGTGTGTGAGTGTGTGTGTGTGTGAGTGTGTGTGTGTGTGTGTGTGTGTGTGTGTGTGTGTCGGTATTTGTTTGTGTGTTGGGGGGAGGTGGATTCAGTGGGTGTGTGTCAGTATGCGTTTCTGTGTGTGTTGGGGGGGTGCCCTGTCCTGTTTCAGTGTGTGTGTGTGTGTGTGTGTGTGTGTGTGTCTATATGCATCTTTGCCTGGAGCCTGTGGGTCAGGGAGCATTGGCGTGAGCGTGCCCTGCCAGTTCAGAGAATCAAACTGACAACCTTCCAGTGACAAGGCTGGTTCCTAACCCCCACACTGTAGTGGTCCACAGGTCCCACCTCTCCCATGTCTGTGTGGGTCTCCTCCCTCTCGCCCTGGTGTGTGAATGAGTGTGTTAGTGTGTGTTTGCCCCCGTGTGCACGATTGTCTGACCCTTCTCGTCGTAGCATGTTGTTTCCTGGCGGTCCTCGATGGTCTAGTGGTTGGGATTCAGTGCCATCAGCTCCTGGGTTTGATTCCCAGTCAGGAAATGAAGTTTTCCCCAGTTTATGTAAATATGACGTCTGGGTTGGACTTCAGGAGATGGACACTTGTCCCACAGAATTAAAGTCCACCAGCGCTTAAGAAATAAAAGGCAGAGTAGTTCTCCTGGGAACATTGTCTGACGTGGTGCAGCTTAATGGAATATCTCGTCTTCGGTTGGCGTGTCCAGGTGCTTAGGTGAACTTTGAGATTCTGGACATTGGTATGTTCTGATATATCAAAATATCAGAAGCTGGAAAAACATCAAAACATTCAGGTTCAGAATGAAGGCAACTGAGCAACCCGAGCGGCCTGTACCCAAGAAAGATGTCCAGCGTGAGGTTATATTAATAACGAGATGTCGTCCAGCTCTCATGCGCCCCTGCATGCCTGGATGGACGTTGATCACATTTCACCAATTCTGGTTGCGGACAGCCTGGTCAGCACGACCCGACTCCGTCTGAGCGAGTCCTTCCTTCACCGCCGTTTGGAAGAGCTCAGTTTAAATCCGTTAAGGTTGCGGTCGGGTCAGCCAGGAGACCGTTTTAGATGCGGGTCTGTAGCGCGTTGGCTGTCGCCCTTAACCCTCGTTATTGTAGCCGGCTGCTGGAGGCTGATCAGATTAAGCGTGTGAATGGCTATTTTAGGACTGGTGGAGTGGCAGGCTCACATAATCTGGCCTGTGAATGAGCCCGAGTCCAGCCGGGCTGCGGTCAAAGGTGAAATCGGAGCAGGCAGTTTGCTAAATAGACGATAATCAATTTGCACGCGCTGTCCTTGTTGTCAAGGGTCAGGCAGATATCGGTGATCAAAAGGGAAACGTTTAAGGAGGTCTGGTGGTGCACGTGCGTTCCGTTCCACCTTAAATGGTGGAGCCAGCTTGAGTTCCTTTTCTGTGTTTCGTTCACACTTCCTAACTTTCACACGACCCTTCGTCCTGTGATCTTGACGGACTCCTGCTTTATGGAACCTGTTGGTGTAAGCTTCTGTCAGGTCACCTGAATAACCCCCACTGCTTTATCTCGCTTTCAAGGTGACCACAAAGGGGGCCGGGCTGAATCCCAATGCCAAAGTCTGGCAGGAAGTCTCCGTTCCTCCCGCCCACAACCCGGAGGAGGGAATGCAGAGCCCCGATTGGCCACAGGCAGACAACACGCCCACCAACCAGCCCGAAGGTGAGACAGGCGACTGGCCGAGGCGTCTGTGGTATAGACATTGAAATGAGCTGAAGTGTGGGTGAGCGAGTCGGAATGTCCCTTCTTTCTCGTTCCCGGCGTTTGGGAAGGAGGAGTTTTAATATGGTAAGAAGGTTCAGAGGTGTGATCTAAGTTCAGAGCTCTCCTGCTCCCTCGGTGACTGACCTTCAGTCAGAAGGGGGTCAAAAGGGGACCAGCTCTGGATTTCACGTTACAGTTTGCATATAACACAGGAACAATCGGGTTCTTTGACTGGAGAACACACGGAGGGAACTGAAATGGGACGATGTGTTCCGGCAGATTTTCGATTTTTAAGTTGTTTATCTAACTTCATCACATTATGTGAAACGGAGGACGAGCTCCGCTGTCGTGGAGTCTATATTTTGTTGTATGTCGTCGTTTAAGTCCGTCTGGAGTCGCGCAGAGCCTGTCGCGTTGGGCTGAAAACCGAAACGTCTGCAAAACGCTGCTTATTTTCCATAATTTGCGTAAATCGTAAGTAACGAGGGATTAACGGAGTTCACAGCTGCCTCCTGTGACTGGTTGTTAGAGGTCGGTTCTCCAATTGCTTGAAGAACATCTGATTACGCGTTTTGTATCGTTAGACTTTGTTTATACGTCATTACAGCGAAACACCGAGGCCAGCTCTTAGACAGCAGGAGGGTCAGGAGACGTCCTTTCCATATTCGAGTTGGTCCAGAGATCGGCCGGTCTCTGCGGAATGCGTGCAGAGAAAACGTGTCCTTAAATGTCCCTGATCTGTGTGACCGACCTATCTGACTTTTCCCTTGTTTCTTCGTATCTCCAGGCTGTAAAGGATACACGATCGGCTTTGGTGACCCCGAGTCGGTTCCTCCTGTAGATGGTGGTCTGCTCAACGGCGTAGACGCAGCGGAGGTCTCCTACCCACTGTATGAACCAGGTCCGTTCTCAGTCCTCATTAACTCCAGATGTTTAAACGTCTATATAACGTATAATCTAATGATTATAATGATGAGGACGTGAGAACACTGGTGCACGTCCTGCGTGATTCGTGCTGAATGTCCATATTTAATACTTCATTGTCCTCAACGTCCTCAAATACACACCGTTTATTTCCGAGGTTCCTTAAAGGCAGTTCTAGTTACCGTTACGTTACGTGGTGCCGCAGGCTCAGTGGCTACTCGATTCATATTGCTTGGCCACAGATCAGGTGGGCAAAGCTGCTTATACTAACGAGTGAGTAGGGATCCACTTCAGCCACAGCCACGATGTCACAGTTCACGTGAAAGTGCTCTTATGTTGAGGGCGAAATCACGGACAGCAGAACCTGAGTTTACGTCCATATGTTGTACGAAAAGTTGACGACGGGCTTGGATTGGTTTAGACCGGAACGTCACTGAAGTGTGTTTGTGTCACAGTGGAGGGGGAGGTGATGGAGGAGATGCAGCCCCTGTCCGAGGAGACTCTGAGGGAGTCGTTGAAGAAACAACTGGAATTCTGCTTCTCCAGGTAATAAACGTTCTCACTGCACACATCAGTCTAACGTTCACACAGCAGGTGAAAGGAGCCCAAATCCAATGGGACCCAGACGAGTCCAACTGAGTCCAACCGTTTCAGTTCCCATTTGTGGCCCCTTTTTATGAGGTGTTGTGATCTGATCGGACGGATTGACGAAAACGTGGCCTGAATTCCGAACTGATGCACCACCGCCAATCCATTCATATCTCAGGATCAGAGTCACCTACAGATATAATACACATACAACACAAACACTTACCCAGTATAACCATGATTAACCCTGAATTAAATTAAAGCAGCTTCCAGTGCAGAGGGGGCGGGGCTGATGATCAACCTGCATACAGACTCTGATTGATCAGAGAGAGGGGGCGGGGCTGATGATCAACCTGCATACAGACTCTGATTGATCAGAGAGAGGGGGCGGGGCTGATGCTCAACCTGCATACAGACTCTGACTGATCAGAGAGAGGGGGCGGGGCTGATGCTCAACCTGCATACAGACTCTGACTGATCAGAGAGAGGGGGCGGGGCTGATACTCAACCGGCATACAGACTCTGACTGATCAGAGAGAGGGGGCGGGGCTGATGCTCAACCTGCACACAGACTCTGACTGATCAGAGAGAGGGGGCGGGGCTGATACTCAACCGGCATACAGACTGACTGATCAGAGAGAGGGGGCGGGGCTGATGATCAACAAATCTTTATTTTTACATCTCCTACAAATACTTTCTCTGATCTTTTGGTGAACAAACGTACGTCCAACCACGAAAACATACCAAACGCTGGCCTAGAGCTCTAAAGGTTAAAGCAGACGTGGTGGATCTTTCATGGTAATGTTCTCCCCTTGGTGAGAAAACGAAGTGTCTGACGGTGAGGTCAGCAGAAACGGGTGAGGTCATGTCTGAATGGTGTACGATGAGTGGATAACGTAATTGTTGCTCCATGTAAGAGCCGACCGTTCTCCATAAATAAACACTGTTCTGTTTGTTTAGGGAGAACCTCTCCAAAGACCTGTACCTGATGTCTCAGATGGACAGTGACCAGTTTGTGCCCATCTGGACGATCGCCAGCATGGAAGGCGTTAAACTACTGACCACTGATATGGACCTGATCCTGGAGGTGCTACGAGGTAAAACGTCCACGCTATGGACCTACCGAGTGTTCTTCATACTCAGGAGCTGGTGTAGCACACCTTTCTTCTGTGTGTGGGACTGCAGTTCTATTGTGTCTCTTTTATTGTCAGTTCTGAAGTCGTGTCTCTCAGTACGAGTCGTAGAGGTTCCTAATGGTGTCCTATGATGATCCATCCCATGCAGCTTGAATGTTCTCACTCAGTTCTGCAGAAGGTGTGGTAGGGGTGGAGTGTGGATAGAGCCTCCAATAGCGTCCCACACATTTTCAATCAGGGACAGGTCTGGAGACGTGGTGACGATTCATTGGTCGTCTCCACCGAGACATACGTGCGACTCGTCTCTGAAGGTGACCTGCTTTCATCTGAGACAATCCATGTAGGTCTCCCAGATCCTTCATGTTCCTGGTGCCTGCCGTCCACTACCCGAACGGCGCTATGGTAACATTCGCACGGCCGATATGATGCTGTGTCGATAAGGCCATCTCGCGTCCCGTAGCCCGACCATGTGACCCCTCTCAGACTGTAGGGAATCGTAAGCGGCTCTTACGGCATGTTTTCAGACTCGGAATTTCTGCTGCTTGATGTCTACACAGCGTCACCCATGGTGCAGGTGGACGAGAAGGGCGAGAAGGTTCGGCCCAATCACAAACGGTGCATCATTATTCTTCGGGAAGTCCCAGAGACGACGCCCGTAGAGGTGAGAGAGTTTTTGGGGGCTGCGAAAGAAAATAATCAGAATTGATGCCGTTTTAAAACATGTTCTTGTAATTTAAATGGTTTTTTACGTTGTGCGACTCCCCGGTGATGATCGGTATCGCGCTTGGAAGGGTCCAGATCACCTGCTGCTGTAGAGTTCATCCCTTTCTCCTCTCCTTTCATCTCTCTCTCTCTCTCTCTCTCTCTCTCTCTCTCTCTCTCTCTCTCTCTCTGTCAGTACGGGTGTTTCTGCCCTAATGATTGTGAGATTATGAGATCTGAGGGGGTTTTAGGGCTTCATAGAAGCTACAGGCTGTGCATTTAATATCAGTGTATTGAGATATATTATCTGTGTACGATTAAACCCCAGTAACGACTGTAAGGGGTCATGTTTAGGTGTTTCATAACGAATCGGGGTGTTTTTTCCAGGAGGTGGAGGCGCTGTTTAAAAGTGAGAAATGTCCACAAGTCATCGGCGTTGAATTTGCTCACAACAACAACTGGTACATCACGTTCCAGTCGGACACTGACGCACAACAGGTATCACACTTGTACCAGCAGTCTCACCCTGCATACAGACTCTGACTGATCAGAGAGAGGGGGCGGGGCTGATGATCAACCTGCATACAGACTCTGACTGATCAGAGAGAGTGGGCTGATGATCAACCTGCATACAGACTCCTGACTGATCAGAGAGAGAGGGGCGGGGCTGATGATCAGCCTGCGCACAGACTCTGACTGATCCAGAGAGGCGGGGCTGAGATCCCAACCTGCAAGACTCTGACTGATCAGAGAGAGGGGCGGGGCTGATGTTCAGCCTGCACACAGACTCTGACCCAGTCAGAGAGAGGCGGGGCTGATGTTCAACCTGCACACAGACTCTGACTGATCAGAGGCGGGAGCTGATACTCCAACCTGCATACAGACTGACTGATCAGAGAGAGAAGCGGGGCTGATGATCAACCTGCATACAGACTGACTGATCAGAGAGAGAAGTGGGGCTGATATGATCAACCTGCACACAGACTCTGACTGATCAATAATTTTGTTTTTACAGGCCTACAAGTACTTGCGTGAAGAAGTGAAAACCTTTCAGGGAAAGCTAATCATGGTAGGTTTTGCTCTTCAGCCCAGGGTTTATTGATTGGTTACAGGATTTATTTTTGCTCATGTGGACTTTAGTTCTCAAATCCTGTTGGAAATTCGTTTGTAATGGTTCAGTCGACATGGATATTTGCAAGAAGGTCTTCAAACTAATTGATGGTTGTCTAAACAGTACCAGTGTTCTTCCTTCTCAGGACTTTTATTCTGAAATCTTTGTATTTTGCACCAATACATATCACGGTTTATTGCCCAGCCCTAATTGCAATTCCAGGATCTGAATAGCTTTAATGTATGGAGTGTAACTGTATTATATTTATTATATCTGTGGCATAAAATGGAAATAATATCATTTATTTTTATAAATATAGACATAAAGAGCTGATTGGATGTCACAAATGTCACATTTCAAACCAGAGAATCAGCCAATTTCAAGAGCGGTGGACGGAGATTGGCGGGGTCAGGATTAGTCTACACACCACTTGCGAGAGATTGTTTATGATCCTCTCTGATAGAGGCCTGCTGCGGTGTGGGAGGACAAATGAAGCCGCAAATCGGACCGATTGTCCCGCGTCGAGAGCCGAGCCTTAGCGGAAACGTCATTTCAGGTGGTTGTTTCCCATCAGGATGTAAAATCTACGCCCGCGTTCCTCCTGCTCTGCTGGAGCTTTAAGGACAAATGAACATTCGGCGAGCCTCACGGTTCAGCGCTGGACCTAAAGACGGGGTGTGAATATGCTGCACTGCGGGATTAAATCGGTGTGTTCAGAGATCACGGAATGGAGGCCGAGTGACTTCAGGTCAGATGTTGATTTTCAGCTGAAGCTGGGTCTTCGGTTACTGTTTGGTTCCCAAAAAGCTTGTGTGGGTTCTACCTTGTAGACGGTGCCTTCCTTGACTGTCCTTAAAGACAGAACAGTGTAAGATCAGAGACAGCAGTACACTGTTTTTGGAAGCGTAGCATCGTGGGGCTCCAGGAAGTGGGATGGTCTCATCGACATATTGTGCGCCATACGGTGGTCTTGGCGGATCTTGTTGGCACACTGTTGGCGGCAAACGGACAGAAGGCCTTCCAGCGACATGGCGGATCTGGGAGGAGACCTACGAACCGACCGACTGTCCGACATGCACGATGATTCAGTGAGCAGGGATGACCTTCATGAGTCAACGAGGACCTCTAGGATCGTAGCCACGGCTCCCCGTAACGCCACGGCAACGTCGCCAAAGACTGCGATGTCACAGGGTCTCTCAGAATGTCAGCAGGTCATCTTCAGTGACGGCATCACTGACCCAAAAACTGGGTTATAGTGGAGAATGAGAAGGGAGGGGCTGTTTGCTTTCTTTCTTTGCTCACAGTGTTCAAATTTCACAATAAAAGTCCAGAGAAGGAATAATATTGATGTATTTATTCATAAATAATTGTTATTTATTTTATTTGGATCTCTGTCAACATGCTATAAATATCCTGGTCAGTGGAATTAGTACAAATACTTCATCACAATTCCAGTGTTTTCAGCTCTAAAACACTCTGGATGTTCATTTTCCAAAAGCATTTCTGAGAAATAAAAGTACGACATGCTGCGAGAACCTCCCACAGAACTGCTTCAGGTGCTTTCAGGTCTTTCTTCATCCTTTTCTTCTCTCTCTCTCGCTCTCCCTTCAGTAGAGGCAGTTCTACTCTAATGACCATTTCAGGTGATGAGATCTGAGGGGATTTCAGGACATTTCTTGGTGAAATCTAAGTTAGATGTGTGTGATTGTCACTGCTTTACGCTGTGGAACCTCTGTGTCCTCAGGCTCGAATAAAGGCCATAAACATAATAGCCGCCAGAAGCATTTGCGGCGCGGTGGACTCTGCTGTCTACACCGGCAGCCCTCAGTCTCAGTACTCCTCTCCCGTCTACCTGCAGCAGGTGTACCAGCCTCCTCAGCAGTACCCGCTCTACAGCCTGCTTCCTCAGGCGTGGACTCCTTCACCCACACCGTACTTCGAAACACCACTGGTGAGATCTCGGGGATTGGGAGTAGATTCAGTTGGAGTGTGGGACCCTACACTACAGTTCAGAAGTTTTGAGTCACACAGGAGCTCTTTGTGGTTCTCTAATTCCAGACTGTAGTTCATCTGTTTCTCTGCAGACTTTATTCTCCTCCTTTCACCCTGATCTTCAATGATCAGGACCCCACAGAGACCACCACAGAGCAGATATGATGTGGGTGGTGGGTCATTCTCAGCACTGCAGTCACACTGACATGGTGGTGGTGTGTTGGTGTGTGTTGTGCTGGTATGAGTGGATCAGACACTGGGTGTTTAAACACTCTGTCCACTCCATTAGACACTCCTACCGAGTGTCTCCACCTTGTAGATGTAAAGTCAGAGACAGAAGCTCATCTGTTTCTGCACAGTTTGTGTTGGTCGTCCTCTAGTCCTTCATCAGTGCCCACAGGACGCTGTCGACTGGACATTTCTGGTTGGTGGACTGTTCTCGGTCCAGCAGTGACACTGAGGGGTTTTAACACTCCAGCAGTACTGCTATGTCTGATCCACTCGTACCAGCAGCATACCTGCACTAACACACCACCACCATGTCAGGTGTGACTGCAGTGCTGAGGCCAGACCACCACCCACATCATATCTGCTCTGTGGTGGTCCTGTGGGGTCCTGAGAAACGGATGGTCTGCGGTGTGCAGGGTTTCCTGAAAAAGAGGTCAAAGTTTTGAACAGTTGTGTCTGGTGGTCCCCTCTTCTACTGTCTTCATTTGTGGGACCTAATGATTAAAACCTGAGGCGCATTAGAGGGATCAGTGGCAAGGAGAAAGTGCTTTTAGAGCTCTCTCTTTCTCTCCTGTCTGTCTCTCTCTCGCTCTGTCTCTCTCTCTCACTCACTCTCACTCTGTCTCTAAAGGCTGCTCTCCTGTCTCCTCCCAGTGAGCGGTAAGATTATGAGATCTGAAGGTCTGTGTAATTCAGCATGAAGCTGTTCATTTGCTTTTCCTGTGCATGTGACACGTGTGTGTGTGTGTGTGTGTGTGTGTGTGTGTGTGTGTGTGTGTGTGTGTGTGTGTGTGTGTGTG
The DNA here is from genome assembly GCA_034509495.1 of Acestrorhynchus altus. NCBI lineage: Eukaryota > Metazoa > Chordata > Actinopteri > Characiformes > Acestrorhynchidae > Acestrorhynchus > Acestrorhynchus altus. Next base: position 1,663,727 of record CM067504.1, on the reverse strand, counting down.
TGTGTGTGCGTGTGCGCGCGCTCTGTACAGGCTCCATTTCCCAACAGCACATTTGTTAATGGCTTCAGCACGGCAGGAAGCTACAAGACTGGCACATCTCCCCTCAGCATCACGCGACACTTCCCTCGCAACCGGTATGAACTTCTCTCTGACTTTGCTATAGAGCCTGAACACAGGAAATACAATCGCACCAACTCTCTGAAACGTTGTGAGCTTCATTCATGATGAAGAAAGCTGATAAAGGAACTGTAGGTGGACTGTTAACAGCACCGTATCAGAAAACGCTCCCAGCAGAAGCGCAGGGAGGACGATTGGAGCCTAAATCACTATATGAGGTCAAAACAAAGTAACTGGTGATAAATCACGAGTGTAACAGTACAGTTTACAGTTAAAATCCCAGTTTCATCGCCTGTATTTCACCATGTAGGTCTAGAAACGACGTCGCAACGTAATATAAACCACAAATACACTTTTAAATCCAGTTGCTTTTGTTGACTAAGTAAATCTACATTTTGTAATAAGGTCACATGTTCACATACTGTCCTGTAACGAATACGGGACAGTCAGTATCGGTCACTTACGGACTTGAGTTAAAGTGAAGGACGAAGCGCCGGAAGGGTCTGAGACATTGGTCACACGAGGCGCAAATCTCCCAACCCAGGCCGTGCAGTGTAACCCTGTCTGTTATCTTCTAGGCGGTGCAGCAGGTGTGTTTGTTACTGATCTTGCTCTTTTTGCTCTCCAGACTTCCGCTCTATTCAAGAAAGAACGTTCTCAATACCTTCAGGTAGATCTTTTGTGTACATCACCATCTGAACCCTCCTGATCATCTCATTACGTCGTTTATGGCCTTGCCGTGCAGATGTGGTGATTTATTCTTTCCCTCCTGAACCTTTTAGACCTGGATGTCCAACAGCTGGAATTACAGCGCGCCGTTCTAGTTCTGGCACCAAGTAACGGAGCCGTTCTAGCAGGCGACAGAGTGACTGGTCGTTCCGTATAAGTACACCGTTTGTACGTGACCAGCTCCGAGCAAGTTAAACACGCGAGTGTGAGATTGAATTTCTTGGCTGCTGCTTGTAAATTAATTAAGACGAGGCGCCCAGGTTCAGCGACGGAGTCACGAGCTACGAGTTCTGGGTGCCAGGTCAAGCGCGACGGGTCACGGACAGCCGGTCCTCGCTCACACAACAACACGAGGAGCCTAAAACACCCAAGAGTCCCTTTAGGTCACCCGCCAAGATATGTGGCCGATTGGCGTTCAAAAGCGTCACGCTGAACCCGTTTGCCTCGTTCGGCTTCGCAGCCGAACGCCCGGTCATCGCACTCCACTCCCATTTACCTGTTGTGAAACGTGGTGCTTTCCTTATGGAGCATGGTCTCTACTCTACTCGGGGTTCTGCTCTCGCGTTTGGCAAATTTGGTATGCGATTCCTGGACCAATTACCCAGAATTCAGCACTGCTGCGGTGTCATAGATGGATCTCAGGTTCTGAGAGTTAAACTAAGACATTTAAAAGCAGAAACCTGATCAGAGAACCGTTTAGATTCTATAAACCTTTGCGGCCCACGCGTCACTGGGGTGTTGTTTAGGTGGAGCTATAATGGACAATGAACCAGAAGTGAGCAGAATGGAGTAGTGTAGGCACCATGCAGCGGGAAAGCGGCTGTCCATCCTCATGGTCTCGTCCTAAGGGCTCGACTGAATCATTTGCGGGGTCTTTAGGAACAGAGTTGAAACAGTCATCAGGATGTCGGTCGTAGTTGCCCCGTCTGTGGCGTCTCCGTCAGAGGTGGTGTTTGGTGTCGTGTCTTGTGTTTAAGGTTGTTTTCGAATCGCTTTGTTTTCAGGAATCACGTTAAACCACAGCCGCGTGCTGATGGAACGTCCCAGTCTGAGGTTCTTTCAAGCACTACCCAGAACCCACGAACCTCCACCATTGTGTCAAGCTCCGATGCCTCCACCCTCACCCTTTGTGACACGCCACTCTCTCCCAACGAGAACAACCACTCTGACTTGGGCAGCAGCAGCCGAGGAAGGTCTGTTCTTACGCCCCCTAGTGGCGTAACTTTACTGTTGCACTACACGACTAGGAATCACAATCACCTTTCGTCATGGATTATTAGATCTAACACTGAATTACTGACCAGGCATACACTACTAGATTACTCTCGGTCGGTCAGACTGAGTCTGCAACCATTATACACTACTAGATTACTGTCAGAGTGGGTCAGACCGAGTCTCTGACCAGTATACACTACTAGATTACTCTCAGAGTGGGTCAGGCTGAGTCACTGACCAGTATAAACTACTAGATTACTCTCAGAGTGGGTCAGACTGAGTCTCTGACCAGTATACACTACTAGATTACTCTCGGAGTCGGTCAGACTGAGTCTCTGACCAGTATACACTACTAGATTACTCTCAGAGTCGGGTCAGAACTGAGTCTCTGACCAGTATACCCTACTAGATTACTCAGAGATCAGAGTCAGACTGAGTCTCTGACCAGTATGCTACTAGATTACTCTCCAGAGTGGAATTGGGCTGAGTCTCTGACCAGTATACACTACTAGATTACTCTCAGAAATTAAGTTGGGCCCATAATCTCAAGCCAGTATGCACTACTAGATTACTCTGCGGTGGTGAGTGGAGTCTCTGACCAGTATACACTACTGAATTACTCTGAGTCGGTCCAGACTGAGTCTCTGACCAGTATACCTTCTAGGTCTCTGTAATTTTGATTGGTTGTGTGACCCAGTGGCGATAGAATCGCGGCGCATAGAGAATGACAATTGTAGAGAGCCTGACTTTCTTTACTCTCTTCCTCCATCTTCCTCTTTTTCTTTCTCTCTTTGTCACTCTCTCCTGCCCCCAATGGCGGTAGATTGAGATCTGAGGTCAGACCTGCAGAGCACGGAGATGTTTTAGAAGCTGGGTGATCCGTGTGCTGACCGCTCTGCTGTGTTTTCAGGAAAGGAAGTTACCGAGAGATGAGACGCAGGAGGAGACGCGAGCGATCGGTAAGTCGGTGTGCGGTTATGTTGGGGAAACTCCAGCCGTTTGGTTGCGATTCTTTCGTCAGGCTTTGTTTATGATTGTGTTTATTTGCTCCTCCTTCACAGAGGCCCCTCCCACTTACCGAGGTCAAAAGCCCACCTCCAAAATTCGATCTGGCACTTTTGTTCCACTGCCGGTGGAGTGGCCGGCCGCTTGCCCGGAGGTGTGGTTCCTCCGACTGAATCTGGTCTGGAGAGTCGCATGGCTGATGTAGTGAAGGGCATTAACAGGGACAAGGTACGGAGTCGTGATCCTTCCTCCTATATTTATATACGTTGTTTAGACGTAGTCGGGTCGTAACGTACGGCACGTTCTTTTGTGGGTGTGTTTCAGTCGGATGCAGCGAAGCAAGACGTAAATAAGGATTCGCAGTCCGCTCAGGGGGACGGGCTCCCTCTTCCCACACCAACACCAAAACCTGACTCACCTGGCGCCAGGTAACCATGCCTACATGCACCGGCTGCAGCGAATGTTCCAGAAACATTAGTGTAGCAACGCCGCTCCTGGAGTGCGAGACGACTCCTACCTGTTCATGATCAGTGTTTGTAGGTCTGTTGGAGCAGGGAAAGCTGGCACTCCAGGACCGCGGTCGTGTGTGTGTGTGTTTTAACAGCACTAATAATGATATGAACCTTTTTAAAATTCCTGATTTTAGGTGAAAATGAGTCCACTAGAACCGTTCATTCTTATTTAAATAACAGAATTTAATTTTATTGTAATTAAAATGTAATTAATTTAGTACATGTAATTGAAGTGATTTGACTTAAATTACATGTTTTAAACACAATAAACAGAAATATGTTAAATTCTACTTTTTTTTTTCTTCAAAAAAAGACAAATTTTTATTTTAGATTTTTCATTTTTGAAACCAAGTTTAATGCTGTCGTCAAGGCAACTCGAGACGCTCGGTGTACATTAATATCTGAAGAACGGCTGGACCACATCATTATGGAGGACAGGGGGTTTGTCCCTGCGTCCAGGCTACTTACAGCAGCCTTCACGAGGAAGCCCTTTCTGACCTGCAGCCGAGTTCTGTAAACATGAGAACAACGTAAAGATTAAAATAAGACTATTGCTTCCACGTAGTTGCCTTGACAACTGCATTAAACTTCCATGTTTCAGAAAAATAAAGGGTTCACTCATTTATTAGTTCTGGACTAATTAGGGAAAAATGACTGGGAACCTCCCAGTAAAGCTTTAATCCCAGTCCCAGTAGGGTTTAACTTTTAAATTCCGACATTCCAGTTACAGCGGAACACTTGACGTGCTGTAACGCACTTCTGTCCCGCTCTCATTTCCTTTAGCGCGGAGCATCAAGCGGAGAGACCCGACAGCGACGCTCCTGCTCCGTCCGACTGTCCTCGGTCCCGCTCCAGCCACGACCGCTGCTCCTGCTCCCGAGTCTGTTCCTGCTCCTGCTCAGCCTGCTCTCGCCTCCAAACCTCCATCCAGTCCGTCTCCCCTCTCCAGCTCACCTGTACAGGTGAGTTCAGCTTTCACTCTGCAGTACTTCACACAGCCCTTCACCTGTCCCTGTGAAGACACACCAAAGCGCATCGAGGGACACCGGGTGGTGGGAGGACTGACTTGGGACTTCTCTGCTTTTTCGCTTCTGTTCCACCCTCCCTCTCCCCCCCTTTCTCTCTTTTTTCCTCCCTTACTCTCACGTCAGCCACTTCCGCTCCCTCTCCCTGTGAGCGTCTAGATTATGAGATCCGAGGGACGGGACACAATCGCGTGTGAAAGCGGGTTTAACTGGTTTAGACGTGGATTTACACCTTTTGATGTTCATCCTTCTCAGGAGCCTCGGAAGCTGAGCTACGCGGAGGTGTGTCAACGCAAAGGTCGCCCGGTGCCATGTCACGAGCCCACCTTCACTACCTCAAACCAACCCGCCCGTGAGCCCCCGCGTCAACAAGGCGGAAGGCCCCGCCCCTCCTGAGAGCAGTCCTGGCGAGAGGGTGGAGAAAGGCGCTGACGGCAGGCCCCCTCGGGAGCAGAGCGGCTATCAGCGTGGTCAGGGAAACAGGGGGGTGGGGTTTAAGCTCAGAGACCAGCAGAGGCGACCTCCTCAGGGCAGACGCCCCTCCCCCCAGGTGGGATACAACAGACGCAGCGGAAAGGAGCAGAACATCCCGCCGAGATCGCCAAAGTAACGTGACGTAGGACGCCTTCACGCCCGTACAAAGATATTATAATATTATATGTAAAGAGAGTATATAAAATTAAATCTATAAATCGACATATTAGCTGCGAAGAGTTGCACTACGTTGATGAACGACGGACAGCGCCGGCCACCAAAACGTGAGCTGCGTCTTTGAAAAGACGGGCAGGGACCCTCAGGACTCGAAAAGATGGATTTGTCATGGCACATGGTTGTGTGTGTGAGTGTGTGTGTGCCGATTGGCTGTGTGCGAGTGGTGACCACTTGTGGTTGGGTGGTGCCCAGTCCTGGGCACCAGGCGTACTTAATGGCGTTCCCGGCGAGCCAAGCGCAGCTCGATGTCACAGCGAAGAGGCGGAGGGACCAAGCGCTGCTGCTCTCCTGCTCGAATGTCCTTTTGTGAGTCAGAAACTGCGGAAATCCAGCGACAGGTTCTCGTTTGGCGACAAGTGAGCGATTGTGGCCTGAAGTGAAGACTGGTAACTCAGGGCAGGCTGAACTGGACCACTGTTGGAACACCTGGAAGAGACGTGGATGTGTGCTTGTGAAGTGGCTCGAGTTGTCGTTTCGTACTTTTCTGGTGTCTGCTTTGTCATGTGCTGTGAAGTGTTTTCAGAGCCTGGACGGGACTGTGGAGGACAGTGATGCCGACGAGCGACTTGGTAGTGAAGTCGATTACGCGGTTGAGACTCGGCGCTGGAACGTCTTCCCTGCTCTTGTTCTTGGAGCCGTGGTGTGAGTCTGTGTTATGAAATCAGGTGTTTCCTGTGTTGATTCTGGGTTCTGACTATATGTGTGTAGTTGCTGCCACACAAACCTTATACACTCATCATCGAAACAGTCGTTGCACCCAGGAGTCGAAGAGTTCTGGTGTGATGGTGTTGGTGCAGTTTCGTACGATTCCGGATCACCTTTGATCTTCATTACAGACACTTTAATAATCCGTGTGAACACACACTCCGTCAGGACGACGCTCGTCCACACACTGCTGCCGTCTCAAGATCTTGTCGTGAAGACACAGATACTATGCCGGGGTTGGTCTCATCTCCAGACCTGTCCCTGATTGAAAATGTGTGGATGTGGACTCTGCTTTCAAACGCCACCCCTACACACCATCTGCAGAACTGAGTGAGAACATTCAAGCTGCATGGGATGGATCATCACAGGACACCATTAGGAACCTCTACACCTCCCGTACAGAGCGTCTGGCGTGTTGCGTTAAACCCGGCGCTGATCCTGAGAACCACCGCTAACATGAGTAGATCAATAAATATTGATCAGATCAGACCCCACAGTTATCATCAGTTATTAGTCGATCACCTTCATCTTCCTTCACTACAGAACTGCAATCCCACACGTCTTCTGGGGTGCAATTATTGTTTTCGATGACGAGTGTAGGTGTGTTCTTACATTGATGATGGGACTGAATGCTCCAAAGTTGTCCCCTGATTTTTCCTGCCCTTATGAAGTTGTGATTGTGGAGATACGAGATTTGTGCGTGACAGCGATGATGTGTCGTGTCCTCTGCTGTAAAATAGTGAGAATGGAGACGAGTAGTGAATTTAAAGCCTTTCCCATCATAGCGTGTGTGTCCAGTGTGTCCGTCTGTGTGCTGTTCCTGTTTATAAGTGTATAAATGACGGTGTGCCTGTACATTTCAGGTAACGCTGACCTGTCTGTAACAGTGTAGCGCACCTATGCTGTATGTTGTATCTGTGTGTCAGCCAGTCTCATTTCTTATGGGATGGATCAGGAGCTCAGGACTGGAAGAGGAAATCGTCAGTGTTCGGTGTGCGAGGACGAGTGCGTGTCTAACCGGTTCCTTCATCAGTGTGAAATGAAATTTTTAGCAGTCTTGATTCTACGTTGTTTCATCGTGAGACCCTTTACTTGGTGTTAGATTTTTTTTTTTGGACTAAACCGCGGATTTTTGGACGGCACCACGTCTACCGCCATTTCGTTTCCTGCCCGATGCGAGAAAGCTCACGGCTCTTTACGCATGAACGTTGCCAAATCTGAGACGCGTTCGGCAAAACCAGCTCCGATCTGGTCCCGGTTTGGGTCAAACGTTCAGTGCTAACGTCTTTGCAACAACAGCTGAGCTCTGATTGGTCGGCCTGATTTAAACCTTAAGACGTTGCGGAAAATCGGACGGTCAATTTAGAAGAACACCGTAAATATCACGTGTACTTGTTTCATTTGTTCTCGGGAAATGGGATGGGTGCGAGCAGGTTTCATTCAGTTACTATTGTCCTGCGTATTTGAGCGTGTTCAGATGTTCGGACAGTACGAGTGTTACTCTTACCCTTCTTTTTCGTTCGTCGTTGAAAGCGTATAAGCGTATTTGGTTTGTGCAAATCCAGACCAAAGTCGAATCAGCAGAGAGACAATCTCAGGACGTGCTGTAGTGCCGCAGTGACTCCTCCCATTCCCTGACCCTCAGCCCCTGGTAGGAACTGCCTTTTAGGTAGCGTTGGCGTTGATCACGCGCTTTTGGTCGGTTGACGAGTCGGTGGAATCCTGAAGTGTGTGGTTGATTTATTATTATTAATTTTCCTTTTTTAATGTCTCAGACTTGGATACGTAAACCTTCTGAAGGTCATTAATTGTCCGAACAGTTGAATTGTTCCACTCGTGTTCAACGTAAGTAATCGAGGGGGATAAACTGCTGTTTTTGTTTTAGTACTTTTTGTTTCTCTATTTATTTTGTTTAAATTTCTGATTTTGTCCGATTTTGCTATCAATGCTGGCATTAGATTGTGTACTGATAATCGAGTGTGACGTGGGTGTATTATTATTTTTTCGGCTACTCATTCTGAATAATCAAGCCTGTTTATTTTTTAATGAGTTTAAGTTCATTATTTTGGGTTTAAAAGCAGCTTGTGGTATCGTAAAATTGAATGCACTAATTTCATTTCTCTTATGTTCTGTATGCTGTGAGCTTTTTAGAAATTAACTCGAGGATGTTTCTGGGAGGGATGACGTTAGAATTAGTTTCCCCCAATTTCCTTTTGTAGCACTATTCTTTCTTTTTTTCTTTTCTTTTTTTTTTTTTTTGGGGTCCTTTCCCCCAAAGTTAGTTTGCGTCAGGGAGGTGAAATAGTACATGACAGATGTTTTGGACACAAAATTGTAGATGTCTAACGAACTGTTTAAGGAAAATAATGGATTAAAAAAAGAATAAATGATAAAATGAGCTGCATTCATTTGTCTCATTACATCAGGGGTGTGTGTGTGTGTGTGTGTGTGTGTGTGTGTGTGTGTGTGTGAGAGATCCATGTAAATGCAGTGGGATGCAGTCATTATGTAAGAGGCTGGAGGAAACCGGTCTCTGCTTTCACTGGGGGGATAAGAACACTTGCACGCTGATGATGGGAACAGCAGCAGGTTCAGATTTCCTCCACTGCAGAATTTTGTTCCTGCTCCATTTGCTGTTGTGCAGTTTCTGATCTGTGTCCTGATGTGGACACACATCCATTTCCTTTGGATCTCTAATGTTCAGGACCACCACAGTGTTGCTCATCTGACAGAAGCTCATCTGTTTGTTGGTCGTCCTCTAGTCCTTCATCAGTGCTTAGGATGGATTTAAACACTCCAGCAGCTCAGCTGTGTCTGATCCACTCGTACCACAACACACTGGACACACAGTCTGTATTCACACTCAGTATTATGAACACAGATAAAGCCCCAAAGTACTGGACTGGAGGAGTGGATCTGCACTCTGAACTGATGGTTCTCCACATAGAACCTCCAGATAAAGGTCGTGATCTCAAGCCTTTTCCTGCAGTGACAGGGAACAAGTTCACTATTAATAACCTTGATTTCTAAAGAGATGGTCCAGTGGTCAGCAGGCCTCTGCAAACGGCTGGACATGCAAAGCATTTGTACAGAACCCTCCACGTATCAGCTTAGAAAAACAAATTTACAGACATTTCTGTTCTGTTAGCTTTAATAAATTTAACAATCTGATCCATCAGTTTAATAATTGCTACATAAAATGTTTCTTCAGTTTAATTTCTTTATTTGAATACTTTTTCAAAATAATAAAGTTTTATTTAATAACTTGTTCTGTCAATTTAATGTTTCCTTTTTTTATAAATGTAATAAACGATTCTTTAATCAAAAATCTGTTGCATTCATAAGCATTTTAATGTAATAACCCATTCTGTCAGCTTCAATGGTGACACTGATAAAATAAGAAATAAAATAGTAAATATTAGAGTATTATTCTAAATATTAATCATAAATAGTTAATATAAATATAAATATTGGTTAATATAAATAGTAATTAATACGAATATTAACATGATTATAAATGTGAATTATGATAAGTAATATTATTTGAAACATTAACTACGTTTATAAATTAATATATATCTTATTATAAATATTAGTTTATTAAAAATAATTTTCTAACCGGAAATGACAGAATATTAATTCATTCCGGCGTTTCTGGTAGTAAATCTTAGTATAAATATTTTTAAAATGTATATTTTATGATAAATACTAGTTATAATTATAAATATTAATATGATAATGCATATTAATATCTAAACTGGAAATTACAGAATTCGTTTCCGGCAGTAAATCTCGGGCCGTTACTGTAGCTCTGTGACGTCACGGCGGTAATCCCGCCGGACCTCTCGCGGTTTCTCGCGAGGTCAGTCTGCGGCGGCGGAGCGGCGACAGCGGCGGAGGGAGAGAGAGGCGGGGTGAGTCCGGAACGCCAGCGCTTCCCCGCGGCAGCGGCCGCCTCGCCCCGCGGCCCGAGTCCCGCTGAGTCCGGGGCGCGCGGCGGTTCCGCGCGGCGGCGGAGCGGCGGCGTTAGCTTTAGCCCGTTAGCTCCGCGCGGACTGTAAACGCAGGCTTTCTGCGTCGTTCTCGCAGTGAAACCGCGCAGTTCGGGGTCCAGCAGCGGCTCTGTCTGCTCCCCCGACGCCTTTACCCCCGTTCACCCCTCAGCCCTTTAATCCGCCCAGTGATGCACCTTGCTGCACTGGTGAGCACTGGCGCGATGCTCCGTCTGTCTGACCCCCTCAGAGCTACTGGCCCCATAGGGTGCTGACCCCAGAGCTGCTGACCCCCTCAGGCTGCACTGAACCAGGGCTATTGGCCCCAGAGTTGCTGATCCCTCTTGGTGCTGACCCAGGGCTGCTGGCCCCCATGAGCTGCTGACCCCCATGTATCTGCTGCCTTTAGATCTGCTGACCCCTCTCTTACAGCACTGACCTTCCCCCTCCAGAACTGCTGCCCCAGAGCTGCTGACATCCCCTCAGGCTGCTGACCTCCCCCTCAGAACTGCTGCCTTGCCCCACCCCCTTCCCCTGCTGACCTCCTCAGACTGCCCCCCCCCCCGCTGACCCCAGAGCTGCTGACCCCAGAGCCATTTACAGCCGTATTGTAAATAAAGGGCCTTGTCTGACGAAGCTCAGAAGCTCAGGTGTTTGAGAGAATCTGGCTCACTGCTCATCTTCACGCTGTAAGTTCTGTGCTGTTCTGCTGAAGGTCTAACTGTCTTTTCTGGACGTAGACGCGACACAGGAGCGATTTGCTGTACAATGGGGGACGATCGACCCTTCGTGTGCTCCGCCCCAGGATGTGGACAGGTGAGTCCTACCTGATTCTGTCCACTTACTAACTTCAGAGTCCAAAAGGACAGTTGGTGCGGATATCGGTCTGTTCACGAGGTTCCTAATGGTGTCCTGTGACGATCCATCCGCCGTGCAGATGGTGTGGTAGGGGTGGGGTGTTCATAGACCGTCCAATAGTCCCACACATTTTCAATCAGGGACAGGTCTGGAGATGAGACCGACCAGACTGACCACACTGTGTCCAAGACCTGAGGGTAAAAGGATATTAAGCAGGTGTAACTGGCCTACAATGTCTACAACGCGATGGTTTGGTGGTGAGGGAACCAGCTTTGTGACTGGAAGGTCGCCGGTTTGATTCCCTGAACTGGCAGGACATGACTGAGTGGCCTTGAGCAAGACACTGATCTCCACAACTGCTGCCCGGGCGCTGAGGATTGTGCTGCCCACCGCTCCGGGCATGCGTGCTCACTGCCCCCTGGTGTGTGCAGCACAGTGGGTTAAAAAAGTATAATTACTTACTAATTACTAAATGTAATTTGATATCTTGTTCTTCTCCGTCAGCGGTTTACCAATGAAGATCACCTGGCTGTGCATAAACACAAGCACGAGATGACCCTGAAGTTCGGACAGACTAGAACGGACACTGTTATAGTCGCAGGTTAGCTTTGTGTTACATTGATTCTTCAGCCATAACGTTATGACCACCTCCTTGTTTCTGCTCTCACTGTCCATCCTAGCAGCTCCTCTGATCACCACTGACATGGTGGTGGTGTGTGAGTGTGTGTTGAGCTGGTACGAGTGGATCAGAGTGTTTAAACCCCTCAGTGTCACTGCTGGACCGAGAACAGTCCACCAACCAGCGTCCTGTGAGCACTGATGAAGGACTAGAGGACGACCAACACAAACTGTGCAGAAACAGATGAGCTTCTGTCTCTGACTTTACATCTACAAGGTGGAGACACTCGGTAGGAGTGTCTGATAGAGTGGACAGTGAGTGGACACAGTGTTTAAACACTCCAGCAGCACTGCTGTGTCTGATCCACTCGTAGCAGCAACACACACTAACACACCACCACCATGTCAGTGTGACTGCAGTGCTGAGAATGACCCACCACCCACATCATATCTGCTCTGTGGTGGTCCTGTGGGGTCCTGATCATTGAAGATCAGGGTGAAAGGAGGAGAATAAAGTCTGCAGAGAAACAGATGATCTACAGTCTGGAATGATAGAACCACAAAGAGCTCCTGTGTGGTCAGAGGAGCTGATAGGGTGGACAGTGAGGGAGGAAATCTGCCACCTAGTAACTGCTTCATCAGCAGTGTCGAGCAGAAGCTGCTGCTTGTACTGATTGTGTGTTTGCTCTACAGATCAGACACCCACTCCCACACGTTTTCTGAAGAACTGCGAGGAAGTGGGTTTGTTCAGTGAGCTTGATGGCTCCTTTGAACAGGAACTCCGCAAAACACAGCAGGAGGAGGAGGAACGGAGAGCCAAGTCTACGGTGAGACACTGATATATCATGATGGACCCATGTGACCTCAATAGACCATCGAGATGCATCGGAACCATTAAGTAACCTGTGAAATCTCCTGTCTTCATAGCTTTCTGCTCTGCAGATCCCCTCTGAAATGGAGAGGGATGGACCTCTGGAGATCGACTCCTCCCCTCCTGACAGCCCCTCATCATCTTCCAGTATGACGGACAGCAAAGACACGGTGACCATGACGAAGGAGCCTGTAGCCTTGAGGAAGAGCAAGGTTAGGCTGATGGGTGGAAGCGTCTCGATATCCACAAAGGCATATGAGCTCAGGACGTTTTCACGTGTTCCTCAAAACAGCCTTTAAAAGAGAAACGTAATGCGTGGTACTGAGACACTACTTCTGTACGTGTAGATCAATGTGTAGCTCCTCCTTCCCAGTCGCACTGCAATCCCACACTTCCTTCTGGGTGCAGCTATTTTTTTGATGAGTTTACAAATGACTGCACCGACCAAAAAGGTTCTCGCTGGTCCCTCAGTCCCTTGAGAGACGTCTGTAGTCTTTTAAAGTGCTGTACGGTTGTAGATATAAAAGAATAAACCACACAAACCACTGAATAACCAGAATAAAATGGATAGAATCTAATTTCATAACAAAATAAAAATGAGATAGAAAAATTACCTGGACATGTAGGACATATGTTTTATGAAAGTGTATCGATTGGTTTGGACGTGTGTTGAGGAGGAATAGTGGATATATTGGACCAAAGAATGTTGGAGATGGAGCTGCCGGGCAGAAGGAGAAGAGGAAGAGCATATTTAGAAGAGAAGGTTTATGGATGTAGTGAAGGTGGACATGGAGATGGTTGGTAACAGTAGAGGAGGCAGGGGATAGGGCAAGATGGAGGCAGATGATCACCTGAGGAGACCCCTGAAGGGAGCCCACGTCTGAGGGGCATTTAGTTTCATGACTCAGGATCAGAGGAACCTACAGACAAGATACACATCACTCTATAAGACTCACCCCTGTCTAACCAGCAGCTGTCGACGAGTAATCCAGTAAAAAGGCTAAAATCCACTCCGAAAAACGGCTTAACCCACGGCAGAGGACAGGAGACACCAGGACCGCGTCTGCTCTGAGTTCAGAGGGTTATACCAGTCAGGAGGCCATTTAACTACAGTTGATACGAAACAATCCAGCTCAGAAACAGCAGATTATGAGGTTCTATCAAGAATTCCAAGATGTTTAGCCGTGGTCTGGCAGTTGGGGAACCTTGTGACGGGAAGGTCGCTGGTTCGCATCCCTGAACTGGCAGGACATGAGTGAAGTGCCCTTGAGCAAGACACGGGATAGAGCTGCCCACTGCTCCGGGCACGTGTGCTCACTGCCCCTGTAAATTTGGCCTCGAGAGTGAAACGATCTTAACGTATTCCCTTCTTAACAACATCACAACGTACTGTAATATATTGAAGTGTGACGCTTGTATTTGTGTCAATGTAAAACCTGATTTTGAACAGGATGTGCCTCCACGGACAACAGCGAGCTCCACACCAACACCAACAATAGTGCGACCTGGGTCTCTCCCTCTTCACCTAGGATACGACTCTATGAACCCAACTCAACCCTCACCTACGTCTGTCATCACCAGAACTCCTCCCTCCAACAGGCTCAGGTACGGCTCACGCCACGTTTTTAGTGCACTGCTCCTCACGGGAGACGTTGAGCCTGCGAGGGCTGTGACGGTGGTCCGGGTTCGGTGCCAGTCTGACACAAATAGAGATAATGGGTGTGTGGGAAATGTATTTTTACTGGGATAAAGAGACACTTTAACCTTTCATTATTTACTATTTTTATATTTCTTATTCTAGTAGTGTTTACTGGTCAGACACTCGGTCTGACCCACTCTGAGAGTAATCTAGTAGTGTATACTGGTCAGAGACTCAGTCTGACCGACTCTGAGAGTAATCTAGTAGCGTATACTGGTCAGAGACTCGGTCTGACCCACTCTGAGAGTAATCTAGTAGGGTATACTGGTCAGAGACTCGGTCTGACCGACTCTGACTGTAATCTAGTAGTGTATACTGGTCAGAGACTCGGTCTGACCGACTCTGAGAGTAATCTAGTAGTGTCTACTGGTGCTGATGCTGCAGCTTCATTCTGGTTACGTTTTTGAAGACACTGTTATTCGTGTAAATAAAGGTGAAGGTTCCTCATGATTTATCTCTCTCTCTCTCTGCAGCTCTCCCTCCGGTTCCTTCCCTGTAATGATGCAACTTCCAAATGGTCAGACTGTTCCACTGCTCCCCAGTCCTGGACAGACATCAGTCATATCAGTAAGAGATAGAAGAACTACCTCATCTTCTGGCCTAAGTGCTCGCTTGGCGTCTGTGTCAGCTGAATGTGTTTGTGTAGTTGGCCAGGTCATCGAATACAGTACCCAACATCCCTGGGATTCCAGGCCCTCCTATTGGTGGAAGCAGCAGTGGCTCCTCCTCTCCATCTGGGTACAGCTCGCATAATGATGCCAAGATGGTGAGAACAACATGTGAACGCGCACACACACACACACACACACACACACACACACACACACCCTAACAGAAACGCTCATGAAAGCTCATGACTCATTTTTAATAAACACACTGGTTAGATAATTGCACACCGTCTTGTGCTTCTTCAGGCAGTGAAGTACAGCAGTGTTTGGTTGTATGTGTGGGTGTGTTCACCATTGTTTTTGTGTGCTGTCTCCCTCTAGAGGCTGAAGGCAGCGTTGTCGCCACAGAGTGTTAGTGGATCAATGCCAGCCCAGAAAACGGAACCCAATGAGACACTTTCACCAGCTCAACCACAGGTCAGCAGTCAAAGGAACGTGGACACGTAACTGTACTCACACACAGATAAGGTGTAATAAGGTTTAAATCAAGGTGTTGATAAATTAACTGAAGGTACAGCTTTCAGTAAATTCATGTTGGGAACCACGTCAAACCTTTTATACATTGTCCAAAAGTAGCTGCAACCAGAAGGAATCAGTGATTAAATGCATGTGTTTCAACGTATTACTCTCTTCAGGTGTCTCCAGCACCGCCCAGAGGTGGACGCCGACGTCGAGGGACGGAGACGGAGCCTGATGAACGCAGACGCCGCTTCCTGGAGAGGAACAGAGCCGCCGCCTACCGCTGCAGACAGAAACGCAAAGTGTGGGTCAACGCTCTTGAGAAGCGCGCAGAGGAACTCGCCACCACTAACGTCTCACTCACGGTGAGACGCTGTGATACACGGCAGCTGAAAGGAATTTCCAGATAACTCTTAAGGGTGTGACTGGATTTAAACAAACCCTGGTGCAGCTTCTGTGCCTGAACTTCTGTAGGAAGCTTTGGTTTTGTGGGTCTGTGTCCCAAAAACACAGCAGCCAGCAGCCATAATCCTGTAATTTAAGCACCACCTAGTCAGACAAATGTATGTCCCCCCTAGCCATGCGTGAGTATTGTTTATTATTATTATTATTATTCTTATTAAGCCCCTCCCCCTTTTTGAATGAACGAAACGAAGTGTACATTCAGATCAGTTTCTATCGGCTCAAATTAACACATTTGCTTAATTCTGATCTCGAGAGTTTAATAATCCATATGTGAGACACCTGGGGGTCGATTTTGTCTCTGCGGTCTACGTACGCAATCGTCCAGTGATCTGGAAATCTGTTTTTCCCAATGAGACAAATTTCTCACCTACTAGTTATTGCACGGACACATGTCTCGACGACCTGTGGACACACCAGACTTGCGCAGACCTTAACTTGTACCCTTCTGTCGTACAGTGTGCTGTACGTTCCACGTATGTGGTCTGATTGTATGTCCATATAAACACAAGGCAAACCTTGTCGTTCTGGGCCAAAGGAACCGAACTACAAGTGTAAGCACACCCTGAGAGAAGGTCTTTTTGGAGCATTGTGTTTTCACTGTGTATTTGACCAAATGTTCTGTCCTCACAACAGAATGAAGTGTCTCTGTTAAGGGGAGAGGTGACGCGTTTGAAAGAACTGCTACTGGCCCATAAGGACTGTCCTGTTACTGCCATGCAGAAAAAGGCCTACCTAGGTAATCCGTCCATTTATTTTTGTCTGTTGATGCACCCTCTCCATTTCCATGTCCTAAAGATCTTACACGTTGTGTTTAGCCAAGACTGTCATGAGAAAATTGGGACACCCCATGAACACTTTCGTATAAACATCTAGACATTTGATCTTCGTTGTAACTACTCGTCTTTTAAACGTCATTTATAAACATAATTAGACATGTGATTTCTAGGAAAACGTTAGGACACACCCACCTTTATTACTCGGTCCATCACATCAACTGCAAATTGAAGTCTCTGGGGTCACCACGGTCAGATCCAAAGAGCTCTCTGAGGCCTTCAGAAAGAAGGTTGCAGATGCAAGTGGAGAACATTTAGAGCAACTGACCACCAAAAACAGACCACAAGACTGGCAGGTCTTGAGGGATGCTGCTGTGACTGAGAGGGGTCTGGAGCATTACACATCAGCTGTCCTTGGATACATCAGCAAGTGTGTTCAAGATGTCTTCACCACCATGACGTGCTACCCGAACCAGAAACTGGCTGAACGCAGAGGTCCGTGCTCTCCTGGAAGCCAGGGATGCTGCCTTTCTGGAGGTTCACAGGAGCTCAGGAGGTAGCTGACTGGCTTTGGCCCTCTTAATATCTGCACATATACACAGAAGATCCAGGGAAATCTCCTTGGAAAGAAGATCTAACAATCCTAAAATGTTCATCACAGGACCTACAAGTAGCTCTCACCACAGCTGATGTCAAAGTGCAGCTTCTACCATCAGAAAGAGACCAAACCAGTTTGATCTTCATGGGAGGTTGACAGTAAAATGTCAAGGCAAGACTAAAGTTCTCCAGAGAACATCTGGACAACATCTAGAACAATGTGCTTTGTTCAGATGAATCAAAGTTTAATTATTTGGGCAAAATAACAAGATATTTGAGCACAAGAACCTCATACCAGCTGTGAAGCACGAGGGTGGAAGAGTCATGGTTTGGGAATGCTTTGGTGCAGCACGTCCTGGAGATCTCTCCATTATAGAAGCCACTATGAATTGTTCACTGTATCAGAGGGGACTTGAGGAGAATGTCGGACCATCTGCAACATAACAAAGAATGGCTCAGAAGAGAGAAGTGGGGAGTTGGACCTTGATCCTGTTGAGATGCTGTGTCCTTAAATCACAGAGCTGAAAGAAGTCTGCATGGAGGAGTGGGAACAATGTTCCCTCGGTCAGTGGTTGTAGGAAACATCTAAGTGAGGTTGTTTCAGCCTGAGGGTAAATGTTAGGAACAGGCATCTTTATCAAATATTATGTCTTTACTGATGAACTACTGAATATGTATTGAGGTGCCCTAATTTCTCATGCATCAGTTCTACTCCATTATGTTCTATGTTCTGTTTTCTACTGGGTAAGAACCCCTCTCTCCCGTTTTCCAGCAGCAGGAGTGGATGAGGGTGCGGTGTCGGCGCTGGTGCTGCCAGTCTCGGTTCAAGCTCCGGTATCTGTGAACGGTTTGAGCGTGAGGGCGGCGGAAGCTGTGGCTGTTTTAGCCGGAATGGGCTCTGGCCAGTGGAGCAGCCCTGCTGGAGACTTGCCATCCCAGTCGCAGCCCACCTCCAGATGATGACCATGCGCTTCAGCGTGGAAGGACTGGGCATCTGTCTCGAGGAGGTGGGCTTGTTGAAGGAGTCCAGTGTCTGATCGCTTCCCTCAGAACTGTTAGTCACAGTGTTTGTAAATGCCCTTCGAATGTGGCAAATGGGAACAGTTATCACTATGACCTGACCACACCCAGCCCTGCACCCTCAACGCTTCAGTTTCTCCTTCCTACGAGCCACTGAGCTAGAGATCGAAACTTTTTAGTAGGGTTTTTGTTTTGTTTTGTTTTGTTTTTTTGGACTCGGAGGCTTGAGAGTGTGACCTGTCGCAGGATGTCGCTGGCAGACCATACAGACTAGGACGCACTGCAGTAGAAAGCCTGTAAAGACTCACTGTTCTCTCACTCCCGTGTACACACGTTTAGAGTACTTCACGCTTGTGCAGTGTTGTGCTCACTCGATATTTTGCTGTTCGCAGGTGTTGCTCATTTTACGTTTTTTGACCGACGCATTGAAATATTGTTTTTTCTAAATATTTGACTGCATGATTCGAACCACGTATGGCAGATGAGTACCACGTTACGCTTTCTGACGCTCTCTTTCTACAGCTGTCACTTTCTTTCTTTTCTCTCAGTGTCTTGGTAAACCTAACATCGTTTCTCTCAGGTCTCTCCTGCTCTGTGGCCGTGGTCGTCAGTGTGGAAGTTCTTTGCCTCTTATTAGAATAACCGAAAGCCACAGGCTAGGCTCGTCTGGAGATGAAGAGCAATATATTTTTATATTTGAATGTCCGTATCGGTCTGCATTTTGCGGTCTATGTGTGAGATGTACGGGTAGCATCACCACAAACAAGTGTGGGATTGTTTTCTGTTGCATCACGTTTTTTACCCCTTTAAGAAAGGAGTCAACGAAAGGCGGCGACTCTGTCCTGGGGCCTTGTCCACATGTACACGGGTATTTTTAAAACTTCCGTCCACAAGAAAGCTGCAATTTAGAAAATGGACCTTTTGCAAAACCCCTTCTTAGATGAAGAAACCCTTCTGTTAAATCTCAGATACCTTCTTACGTAGTTTAGTGAACTACATAAGGCATAAAGGAATCGTCCAACTGCAGTGATGTCTTGTCATGGAGTCACTCAAAAAGGCAGCGGGTCATCTTCAGTGACGAGTCCCACATTTGTCTCGGTGAAGATGATCAGTCCGTGTGGGAGGGCACCGTGGTCAGTGCTAAGATGCCAGATCACCTTCGGTCTTCATTACAGACATTTTGAGCCTAACGTTACGTTAATGAGGTTCTGCAACCAGTGGTTCTACCTTTTCTGAACACACACTCCGCTGCTCTACTCCAACAGGACGACGCTCATCCACAAACTGCTGCCATCTCAAGATCTTGTCTTGAAGACACAGATACTACGCCGTGGTGGGTCTCATCTCCAGACCTGTCCCTGATTGAAAATGTGTGGATGCTATTGGACGCTCTATCAACACTCCACCCCTACCACACCATCTGCAGAACTGAGTGAGAACATTCACGCTGCATGGGATGGATCGTCACAGGACACCATTAGGGGAACCTCAACAACTCCATGCAGAGACGTCTGGCGTGTTGCGTTGAACCCGAGAAGTGTGTAATTTTATATCTGTGTGGATGGAAATATTTTCCAAAACGGAGGGAGGGAAATCTGTTTATAAGGATACCCGGGTATGTGTGGGCAAGACCTTGGAAGACTGGATTCAAGTTTAGTCGCTGGCTTGGTGGAAGGAAATTGGGAAACCGCTGCCCACCCCCGCATTAGAGATACCCAAATGTTTTAGGATATCAGGTCTCAAACGAGGGAAAATGCACCAATATTACTCCACCTTTTGCATTTCATCAGTATGTTCTGTACATCTTGCATCATTGAGATGTTTATGCGTATGAATGTGAGGCCTTGGGTTAAGGATGCTCATCGCAGTAACGTTTCCTTTAATGGGGAAGGGAACGCTATCAGTGAGCGAGTTTACATGCACTCAATAATCCAATCTTAATCAGATGTCTGCAGTTGTCTAATTCAAGTGGTCTTGTAAATCAACTTCGTTTCTGTCCATGCATTCATCCTGACAAGCTGCGGCTGTCCCTGATCAGGGGACGACCAAGCAGACGGAACCGAAAGGGGCGAATAAGCAGGGATCCCGTCTTCGTCATACCATATTCACGCTGTTCTGTGAGATTTATTGCTGGTTCCAAAAGTGAAAATCTGACTCACGTAAACCCGGAGTTTTCCCATTATCTGATTAGCCAAGTGCATGGAAACACATCGATCGCATGACTGACAGAATCTGATTTTCTGCACTTATTGATTATTGAATACATGTAAACACAACGTCAGGATGATTGTTACACCAGGATTTGATCTCTTGGAAATGGAAAGGGTTGCCAAGTCCTCTCCATTGAGCCTTTGTCATTGAATGTTTGTATATGGCTTGTGTAGTGACTGAAAAACCCACACTTCTGCTCAGTGTCAAACCAACCCTCCTTTCTGTCCTATTTTACAGTGTCTTTCTTACTACTAATCATTGTTCCACCTGAGTTATGTTCGCTGTCTTGGTATAATTCCAACCTGAATGCTTCGTTTTTGTTCACGTTTGTTTACGTCCCTGTTTGTTTTTTATTTGTTTACTGTTTATGGATGACTTTTCCTCGGCAGTCATATCAGTCTCTGTGAGGCCTACCTGTTCCTGTCTGGTGGTTTGCTTTCTCACCTGCAGCAGTGCATTGTGAAAGAGGAGCTTTTCTCAGTATGTATCACTAACTGATCCGAAAGCGTGCAACTCGTCAGACGAACCCTTTAACTAGAGCTGTAAATATCACTAAATATGAAATACCGCTGATATATGTCCAAGCATTGCTGTCTGTACTATATTAACTAAATGAGATGGTCCTGAAGATATATTGTAATAATTAAACATTTAAACATTTAATGCAATTCTCGTGTGATATATTGCCTACGATGTATACGTTCAGCTACACTGGTCATCGGAAAAAATCCAGAAGGGATCGACTGACGGGAATGAAACGCGGTGAGTAGGTTTGACTACACGTGATGTAAGCAAGGATGGATGACTATATGAGGTCGTCCTATTGCACACTGCTTTCCGTTCTGACTCGTGCTACTGTGTTGGTAGCATTGGAGAAGAGGTCGAAAGCAGTTCTGTAACAAGGGGATGCGCCTTGGATGCTCTCGACACTCCACCCCTACCGCATCATCTGCAGAACTGAGAACATTCAAGCTGCATGGGATGGATCATCACAGGACACCATTAGGAACCTCTACAACTCGACGCCGTACTGAGAGACACGACTTCGGTAGCTGTGTAGATCAATAAATATTGATCAGATCAGACTACAGTGTTATCAGTTATTGATCCTGATCACCTTTATCTTCGTTCCCAATAGAACTGCAACTATCAAGTTAGCAAGATCTAGCTCGTGATCTTGGCTCCGGTGTGTTGAGTAGGTAAGGGAAGGTGCTCTGTGCCGCATGCAGGATTTTGTCCTCCGCATTTAACCCGTCCACACACAGTGATGCACACACTAGGGGGCAGTGAGCACACGTGCCCGGAGCGGTGGGCACCGGGAGAGCAGCTAGTGAGTTCAGTGCCTTTCTCAAGGGCACTTCAGTCAGACCCTGCCAGTTCAGGGAATCAAACCATTAACCTTCCAGTCACAAGGCTGGTTCCCTACACAGTTGCAAGTGTTCTCTTCCTCCAACTGACATGACCTGGATCAAGTGTGGCAGGGGACAGTAGACATTGCATTGGGTCCCCAGGACTGGAGATGAAGACCTCCAGTTCACACCCCTTTATCCACCACATGGCATTTTCATACTGGTGTACAGCAACTCAGCCACAGTGGTTGTCATGGAAACACAATCTGCGATGCTCATTGTGAAGAGCTTGCATTCAGAAGCAGTTTAATACTTAATACTTCATTACAAGATGTTTAGTGAGTTTAAAAGCAAAGTATGCAAATTTGTGTCCCATTAATAATTTTCTATTTCTATTTCTGCTTACATTTGAGCTAAAGCCTCAGATTTTTCCCAAAGTACTTAAGGAACCACATCAACCAATTTATTTTAGGATCAGCAGATCATCTGAAGGACAAATTAGAGGTGTTTTCAATCAATGGGAAACAATCAGGTGTGAGTGGGCGTGGCCGGTTTTATTTAAAGTGCAGGGATCTATCAAAGTCTGACCTTCACAACACGGTTGTGGAAGTGCATCACAGTTTGGGCCAGCTCACGTGATTTCTCAGTTCTCAAGGAAAGAACATCTGCCTGTGAACTGAAGCCCAAGAGAATGTGGGTCATGCACCAAGACAACGACCCTAAGCATAAGTTGTTTCAGGAAGAATAACGTTAGTTTATAAATGAGTTTTTAATCGTCGGTGCACAGCCATTTTTAGATCTCCACAGATGTTTAATCAGGTTCAAGTCTGGCTCTGTCTGGGCCACTCGAGGACATTGACAGAGTTGTCCTGAAGACACTCCTTTGTTATCTTGGCTGTGTGTTTAGGGTTGTTATTGATGATGATGGTGATGGTGATTTATAAAGGTGTACAGGCTGGTCAGGACAGAGGATGATGATGATGGTTATTGATGGTGATGGTGATGATGATTGTAGATGATCCGCTGTGGCGACCCTTAAAAGGAGCAGCCAAAAGAAGAAGAAGAAGAAGATGATGATTGTGGTGATGGTTATTATTGATGGTGATGATGGTGATTAATAAAGGTGTACAGACTGGTCAGGACTGAGGATCCTGATGATGATGGCGATGATAATGATGGTTATTATTGATGGTGATGATTGTTATGATGGTGATTTATAAAGGTCTACAGGCTGGTCAGAACTGAGGATGTTGATGATGGTGATTATTGATGGTGATATGGTGATTTATAAAGGTGTACAGGCTGGTCAGGACTGAGGATCCTGATGATGATAATGATGGTTATTGTTGATGGTGGTGATTGTGATGATGGTGATTTATAAAGGTGTACAGGCTGGTCAGGACTGAGGATGTTGATGATGATGATGATGATGATGATGGTGATTATTCATGGTGATTATGGTGATTTATAAAGGTCTACAGGCTGGTCAGGAGTGAGCATGATGGTGATGATGATGGTGATGATTATTACTGATGGTGATGATGGTGATGATGGTTATTATTGATGATGGTTATTCATGTGATGATGATGATGATTATTATTATTATTGATGGTGGTGATGGTTATTATTGATGGTGGTGATGATGGTTATTCATGTGATGATGATGATGATGATTATTATTAATATTGATGGTGGTGATAGTGGTGATGATGGTGATTTATAAAGGTGTACAGGCTGGTCAGGACTGAGGATGCTGGTCAGAACAGCAGAGGGAGCAGAATCGCTCCTGATCCACACAGCGCCTCCGGGTCACGTGACTCCGCCTCGGTGTGGACGGTGTCTCGGTGTGGACGGTGTCTCGGGATGGCGGGGACGGAGCTCGGCGGGGACGCGTGTCCCGCTGCAGTGTGAGTCCGCGGGGACCCGCGCAGGCATGGCGGAGAGAGGCGCGGAGCTGCTGACCGCGCTGCCCACCCTGACCACCCTGCCCGCCGAGGTCCGCGAGCAGCTCGCCGAGCTGGACCTGGAGCTGTCCGAGGGTAAGACCCCCACCTCGGGGACAGGGTACATGGGGCTGGGGGACAGGGGTCGGGGGACAGACGGCTGGTGGGGCTCTGTGTTGTGTTGGGGGTCGAGTCGCACTGACAGACAGAGAGAGAGAGAGAGAGAGAGAGAGAGAGAGAGAGAGAGGAGGGGGGTTGCTACAGTGTTGCTACAGTGTTGCTACAGTGTTGTCTCCAGCGCTGGTCTGAGGTCGGCTCACTCTGACCTCATTTCCACTTTTGTTTGTGCCACACTCTGACGTCACCGCGCCCCGTTAAAGCTCAGCTGCGATTACGTCATAAAGGAGCCGGCCGTCAGTGGACAGCGGCCTGAGCCCCCCTTTACCCTGCTTGCTATACTGGCTATAACGTCACAGTACAGCTGTGAAACATGGTGGAGGTGCGTTGGCGTGTTTTGACATCAAGGCTGAAAAGCATGGTGGCGGTAGTGTCAGTGTGAAAAGCTGATTTTCTGTGCATCAGCAAGGGGGCTGGTGTCCCTGCCCCGGTGGACATTGTTCAGGCACACACACACACACACACACACACACACACACACACACACTGAGCTAGAGAAGCTGCTGTCCCGTGTGAAACTCCGAGCTGGACGCATCACGCTGTCCTCTATCCAGTCTTTTCATTTTTTTCTTTCCATTTCATCATAAATGAAGGGGAGTAGCCGTGGAAGGTCGTCGGTTTGATTCCCTGAACTGGCAGGACATGACTGAACTGCCTTGGGCTGCCCACCTCACCGGGCACGTGTGCTCACTGCCCCCTGGTGTGTGTGTGTATCACGTAGCAAGCTCTCTATCTCTTACACTAGCGCCGGTGTTTCTGGTCCGGGATCATCTGTGTGCTCCGTCCCTGCAACACCTAATATGTTCATTGTAAAAATGGGTCACTAATGGCACTGATATAAACATCACCGCAATACAAGAACCAGGGCTGGAACCTGTCCCGAGTGAGCCATGAACCTTCTAACCTAATACCAACTTTATTCTGAAGGTTCTGAAGGTGGTTTCAATACATTTTCAGTTAACAGTCCCGTATATACATGCGCATCTCAAAAGATTTGACTGTTGTGAAAATATTGTGGACACCTGTCTACACACTGAATCAACCATACTCCAAACTCTCCACAATGACCAAGACCAAAGAGCTGTGTAAGGACACCAGGGACAAAATTGTAGACCTACACAAGACATGGAAGGGGTACAGGAAGGCAACTGTTGGCACAATTATTAGAAAATGGAAGAAACACAGTCTGGGGCTCCATGCAACATCTCGACGTGTGGGGTAAGGATGATTCTGCAATAGGTCAGGAATCAGCCCAGAACTACACGGGAGGACCTTGTCAATGACCCTAAGAGAGCTGGGGCCACAGTCTCAAAGATTACCTTTAGGAACACACAGCGCCATCATGGATTAAAGTTCTGCATGCAAGGTCCCCCTGCTCACACCAGCACATGTCCAGGCCCGTTTGAAGTTGGCCAGTGATCATCTGGATGATCAGGAGGAGGCATGGAACAAGGTTGTGTGGTCAGATGAGACCAAAATACAACTTTCTGATATCGAATCCACTCACCGTGTTTGGAGGAAGAAGAAGGAGCAGTACAACCCTAAGAACACCATCCCAAGCGGGAAGCATGGGGGTGGAAACATCATACTTTTGCTTTTCTGCAAAGGGGACAGGATGACTGCACCCCTTTGAGGGGAGGATGGATGGGGCCATGTATTGCAAGATGCAACAACCTGAGCAAGAGCACTGAAGATGGGTTGTGGCTGGGTCTTCCAGCATGACAATGACCCCAAACACACAGCCTGGGCAGCTAAGGAGTTGCTCTGTCAAAAGCATTTCAGGGTCCAGGAGTGGAGTAGCCAGTCTCCAGACACGAACCCAGTAGAAAATCTTTGGCAGGAGCTGAAACTCAGTGTTCCCCAGCGACAGTCCAGAAACCTGAAAGATCTGGAGAAGATCTGTATGGAGGAGTGGGCCAAAATCCCTGCTGCGGTTTGTGCAAACTCGGTCAAGAACTACAGGACATTTCTGACCGCTGTAATTGCAAACAAAGCTTTCTGTACCAAAGAGTTTGGAGTCTGACTGCTTGAGGCTGTGGACAGGTGTCTTTTATACGATAATGAGGTCAAACATCTTGCTTGTTTGTGGGACCAAATACTTACTTTCCACCATAATTTACAAATAAATTCTTCAAAAATCCTACAATGTGATTTCCTGGATTTTTGTCTCTCGTAGTTGAAGTGATGAAAATTACAGACGTCTCTGATCTCGATCAGTAGTTGCTAAAATCTGCTGCTGTTGGTGTGTTTTGTTAATGTCTTTAAATATTTATACAGTATTTTTGAATTAGGGATGTGACGGAGCTGCGGAAAATCGGCATCCATCGAATTCGAATTTTTTAGCTACAAATCCGTCGAATTCGATTGTGAATGCGGTTTTGGTAAACACAGGGCCGAGAACACCCGATAAACCCAGTTAAACCTGTTTGTGCATGTAATTTTGTATTTTTTCAACACGAATACGTGATGCTTAAACAGGCCGTCAGCCACAGGTAGTCACGGACTCACGGTGTACCAACGCTTCCTCCAGTGTCGTTTCAGGGGGTCTTCAATGTGAACCCGAGGCTGGAACAACCTGCCTCTTGGCGTCGATTGATCCGACTGCGAATCTGCCGACTCACTTCGCTCACCTTCAGTTCAGGATATCTGTGAACCAATGCTGTGAGCGCTGAGTTTACAGTGCTGACGTTGAATATCTGTGGTCTTTAGCTTTACTGCGGGAAATTCACACCGTCAACCAAGTTCTGTTCAAAAAACTCCCACGACACGCGTTTTCTTCCCAAATTCGGCCATTTTCATTATTAATTTATGTAAAACAGAAGTATAAACAACGTTCACATGCGGTGTCTAAAAGATGACCTGCAGGGCGGAAATCAACGTGTATGAAGAACCTAGAACCGGCCATGTGAAACGGTGTCGGAATTAGTTGTATTTATTGTGTTTCTGCTTGTCAAAAGTCAGTTGTTCTGTTTTATACACCAGCAGTGATTTCAAATCCACATTCAATGAAAATCGGCTCTAAAACATCTGTCGAATTCGAATTTGCTAAAAGTCGTTGAAGTTCGAATGTCGTCGAATTCGAATTCCAACTTCGTCACATCTCTATTTTTGATTATATTTCCCATAAGGCCTGTAGATTTATCGTAGACCTCTGGTATGATGACTGTAATTATATCTAATTAATAAACTATAAACAATTATTGAAATTGTAAGTTGTGTTATACTCTTATATTTATATCAGTGGAAAGACTTTGGTCTTAAAATAACAATAATATAATTCAAATAATCACAATTATTTCTGGGGCAGAATATCGTCAAACAGCAGCAGTTACCGTGACAGGCCTCCTGCCCCACCACTCACACGGTCTTTCTCACACTATCAACAACACGTCCTTCTCACATTTGAAACTTCAAATTTCATCATTTAGTTATTTACTTAAAAACTTTTATAAATATATTTATAAAAAGCATTTATCAATAAACAAAATAGTTTGAAATCCATCTCCTTGAAATCATTCTCCTCCTTTCACCCTGATCTTCAGTGATCAGGACCCCACAGGACCACCACAGAGCAGATATGATGTGGGTGGTGGGTCATTCTCAGCACTGCAGTCACACTGACATGGTGGTGGTGTGTTAGTGTGTGTTGCTGGTACGAGTGGATCAGACACAGCAGTGCTGCTGGAGTGTTTAAACCCTGTGTCCACTCACTGTCCACTCTATTAGACACTCCTACCGAGTGTCTCCACCTTGTAGATGTAAAGTCAGAGACAGAAGCTCATCTGTTTCTGCTCAGTTTGTGTTGGTCGTCCTCTAGTCCTTCATCAGTGCTCACAAGACGCTGTCCACAGGACGCTGTCGGCTGGAGTGGACACAGTGTTTAAACACTCCAGCAGCACTGCTGCGTCTGATCCACTCGTACCAGCACAACAGAAAGCTCTGAATGATCTCCTCGCCATGTTCCCAGCAGTACAGTACGGCCTGACGGGGCTACAGAGACGCTGCAGCGGGAAACCCTTCTTAAAGGTTTTGTACGTGGTTCAGGGTTTTGGAGGTAAAGCCTCAAATGTTCTAAAGGTTCCATTGAATCTTTGATGCTGTTTTCTAGGTGCAGCTGTATTTGTGACATGCACACAACCAGCTTCGGAAGAAAGAACGCACGGTGTTTACTGAAACCCACGCGTCCCTGTGGGGAGAAGCTGGATCTTTAAGAAGAAATGTCTCCTTCGCTGTCGCCTGTTGATAGTGTTTCCAAATGTTACGGGCTTCCTCTGTGTCCTGGACGAGCGCTACTCAGCTGAAGACCTGGAGCTCCACCACTGCATTATTCAGATCTATCCCCGGTCACCTGCACTGGCCTTCCCGGTGTGAGCGAGAGAGAGAGAGGGGTGAATAATTCAGTCTCGGATGCACCCACTCCTCACTGCAGGGGTCATTACTTATTCACGTCAGTGTGAGAGTCTGTGCTGGAAAGGCAACAAGGATTAAAGTACTTCTTCAAAACATTGCTCTCGTGCCAGAACATCATCTTCACAGTCCTGCTTTTGTCTCGGTGGAGACGACCAACGAATCTGTGTGTGGAGACACCGTGGTCACACGGTGGACAGTTTCGTACGATGCCGCATCACCTTCGGTCTTCATTACAGACACTTTAATAATCAGTGTGAACACACACTCCGGTGCTCTGTTCCAACAGGACGATGCTCGTCCACACACCGCTGCCGTCTCAAGATCTCGTCTTGAAGACACAGATACTACGCCGTGGTCGGTCTCTTCTCCAGACCTGTCCCTGATTGAAAATGTGTGGGACGCTATTGGACGCTCTGTCAACACTCCACCCCTACCACACCATCTGCAGAACTGAGTGAGAACATTCAAGCTGCATGAGATGGATCATCACAGGACACCATTAGGAACCTCTACACCTCCATGCGGAGACGTCTGGCGTGTTGCGTTAAACCCGACGCCGTCCTGAGAGACACCACTTCTGTACGAGTAGATCAATAAATATTGATCAGATCAGACTACAGTTATCATCAGTTACTGATCCTGATCACTGTTATGCTCCTGGCGAGTGAGACAACGAGAGAGGGAGAGAGCGAGAGAGACAGGACCATGTCATTGCATGCTGAGAATTATGGGTAAATGAGCATGTTGCTTCCTGATGCTCTGTGACCTAGATTAGAGTAATCTCTCTCTCTCTCTCTCTCTCTCGCTCTCCCTGTGTCTCTCTGTCTCTCTCTCCCCCGTAGAAACCTGCTTGTCCTCCCACAGACTGAAGAAAACCAAACCACAGAGGATCTCCCTCCACACTAAATACTGAACACAATAGCTCCCAGCTTCTCCAGTTACACACACACACACACACACACACACACACACACACACACACACACACACACACACACTGATCAGCTTAAGTGCATAAAAGCAGCAGAGTCTGTGCTCTGAATTCCAGCAGAGATCATGACAGCTTGGTCCCAATACTGTCAATGGCGCTCATTGTGTGTGTGTGTGTGTGTGTGTGTGTGTGTGTGTGTGTGTGTGTGTGTGTGTGTGTGTCCTGAATGTGCTGATTGTGCAGGCCATATGGGAACCCCCTCTTCAGGACAGTAAGGTCTCATCTCATGAAGGGTGGAGAGGATTGTGGGAACTGTAGTAACAGCTGGCCTGCTGTCTAATGCTCTCTCTCTCTCTCTCTCTCTGTGTCTCTCTCTGTCTCTCTCTCTCTCTGACTCTCTCTCTGTCTCTCTCTCTCTCTCTCTCTCTCTGTCTCTCTCTCTCTCTCTCTCTCTCTGTCTCTCTCTGTCTCTCTCTCTCTCTCTCTCTGTCTCTCTCTCTGTCTCTCTCCGTCTCTCTCTCTGTCTCTCTCTCTCTCTCTCTCTGTCTCTCTCTGTCTCTCTCTCTCTCTCTCTCTGTCTCTCTCTCT
>CM067504.1:1549078-1631110 GCA_034509495.1 Acestrorhynchus altus | reverse complement strand
GAGACACTCGGTAGGAGTGTCTAATAGAGTGGACAGTGAGTGGACACAGTGTTTAAACACTCCAGCAGCACTGCTGTGTCTGATCCACTCGTACCAGCAACACACACTAACACACCACCACCATGTCAGTGTGACTGCAGTGCTGAGAATGACCCACCACCCACATCATATCTGCTCTGTGGTGGTCCTGTGGGGTCCTGATCATTGAAGATCAGGGTGAAAGATGTTTATAACAGATGCTGCTTTTATTGTTGGATAATAAGGAACCATAATTGGTGAAATCAGGTGCCGTAGGGCTTTTCACGCCTTCAACGGAGTGAACTTCGTTTGACATTTGTCACTGCAGTCTGTCCAGAAATAAACCTGCCCACAGTGCAGCGCAGCTGACACAACAACCGCGGCGACTTAATCAAGAGGACAGTGATCATTAGAGTGTTTCCCTGAACGGCCGAAGAAATCCCAGTGTCCAGATCACCTTCTTCCACACACCGGCTGTTGTGATTCGTTGGTCGTCTCCACCAACACAAGTTCACCGCACCAAGTTGGACTCGTCACTGAAGGGACTCCATGTCAGTCTGGCACAACACCAATACAGTCTTTGCGACGTTGATGTGGTGTTAAGAGCAGTCGTCGTAACGGTCTGTGTGCATGTAGTTCTGCGTTGGGCAGCCGTCTGCCAATGGTGCTGCACTAACGGGACGACTCATGGAGGGCATCACTGCTGAATGTCCAGAATTGTGACTGTTGGGTCACACTTGGGGCAGCCTGGTGGTTTGGGAACCAGCCTTACGAGGGGAAGTTTGCTGGTTTGATTCCCTGAACTGGCAGGGCATGACTGTCCTGGTGCTCCTCAGGCCCCATGGATAGGGCTGCCCACTGTTACGGGTATGTGTGCTCACTGCCACCTAGTGTGTGTGTGTGTGTGTGTGTGTGTATCACTGTGTGAGGATGGGTTAAATGTGGAGTACAAATTCCATTACATTTCATGTAGGTCTCCTCCTGCTCTCACTTCCTGGAGCCCCCACCGAGTTTCATTCCTGTCGGTCGATTCCTTCTAGGTGCAACTATTTTTGACAGAGTGGAGATTTTTTCTGTGATTGAGGTGTGTGTTGTGTGTCGCAGCAGAGTGTGACAGAGCTGCATGTCACCACCTGCACCAGCACACACTGCGTCTATTCACACTCCTGTTACCATGGACGCAGTGGGACTGCTGGGACGAGCGAGGGATGAAGGCGAGAGTGTTCTGTGGCTTCTGGGTCTAGTTAGAGGAGTGTGCTGACAGAAACATAAATGTAAACACACACACACACACACACACACACACACACAAAAATTGTACAGTATGGTCTCCTCTCAGCAGCACAGGAAACCATGTCAAAGGACAGACGACCAAGCACTGGAGAAAATGACATCATTCACAGTGAAAGGAAGTGTGTGTGTGTGTGTGTGTGTGTGTGTGTGTGTGTGTGTGTGTGTGTGTGTGTGTGTGTTTTCCCCAAAAGTAAAAATAATGGGAATATACAAAAACAATGACAAGCCTTGAGATTAAGGTTAGAGTTAGGATTATGATCAGGGTTAAGATTAGAGTGAGATTGGGGTTAAGGGTTAGGATTAGAGTGAGATTAGGGTTAAGGGTTAGGATTAGAGTGAGATCAGGGTTAAGGGTTAGGATTAGAGTGAGATAGGGTTAAGGGTTAGGATTAGAGTGAGATCGGGGTTAAGGGTTAGGGTTAGGGTTAGAGTTAGGGTTAAGGGTTAGGATTAGGGGTAGGGAGATTAGGGTTAAGGGTTAGGATTAGGGTGAATCTTAGGGTTAAGGGTTAGGATTAGGGAGTGAGATTAGGGTTAAGGGTTAGGATTAGGAGTGAGATTGGGGTTAAGGGTTAGGATTAGAGTGAGATTGGGGTTAAGGGTTAGGATTAGAGTGAGATCAGGGTTAAGGGTTAGGATTAGAGTGAGATCAGCGTTAAGGGTTAGGATTAGAGTGAGATTAGGGTTAAGGGTTAGGATTAGAGTGAGATTAGGGTTAAGGGTTAGGATTAGAGTGAGATTAGGGTTAAGGGTTAGGATTAGTGTGAGATTGGGGTTAAGGGTTAGAGTGAGATTAGGGTTAAGGGTTAGGATTAGAGTATTAGGGTTAAAGGTTAGGATTAGAGTGAGATTAGGGTTAAGGGTTAGGGATTAGCGTGAGATTGTGTTGAAGGGTTAGGAGGAGATTAGGTTAAGGGTTAGGAGGAGATTAGGTTAAGGGTTAGGATTAGCGGAGATTGGGGTTATGGGTTAGGATTAGAGTGAGATTAAAGTTAAGGTTAGATTAGAGTGAGATTGGGGTTAAGGGTTAGATTAGGCGTGAGATTGGGGGTTATGGGTTAGGATTAGAGTGAGATTGGGTTAGGGTTAGATTAGAGGAGATTGAAAGGTGTTAGGATTAGAGTGAGATTAGGGTTAAGGGTTAGGATTAGCGTGAGGGTTAAGGGTTAGGATTAGCGTGAGATTGGGGTTAAGGGTTAGAGTGAGATTAGGGTTAAGGGTTAGAGTGAGATTAGGGTTAAGGGTTAGGATTAGCGTGAGATTGGGGTTAAGGGTTAGGATTAGAGTGAGATTGGGGTTAAGGGTTAGGATTAGAGTGAGATTGGGGTTAAGGGTTAGGATTAGCGTGAGATTGGGGTTAAGGGTTAGGATTAGAGTGAGATTGGGGTTAGGGTTAGGATTAGAGTGAGATTAGGGTTAAGGGTTAGGATTAGAGTGAGATTAGGGTTAAGGGTTAGGATTAGCGTGAGATTGGGGTTAAGGGTTAGAGTGAGATTAGGGTTAAGGGTTAGAGTGAGATTAGGGTTAACGGTTAGAGTGAGATTAGGGTTAAGGGTTAGGATTAGAGTGAGATTAGGGTTAAGATTAGGATTAGTTTTAGGTCTCATGTCTTCTTGGATGGGGACTGAATGAGAAGCAGTGAGGTAGAGGGACGGGAAGACTATTGAAAAGAGTGAAACGCTGTTGACGAGGACAGAATGGTGAGTCATTGCTGACCGAGGTAAAACACAGAGAGAATAGCTGTAATTAGTTTTGCTGTAGAAGGAGTTTTATCTGAGGGACCGTGAAGGATTTGAGTAGAGATGAAAAGAGAGACGGAGGTTCTTATTTTACAATGTAAAATCCGGAGTAACTGATCATAAAGCTGCTCCTGACCTTTCGTCAGGAGACCTTTCATTTTCCCTTTTATTTATACACTGAAGAAATAGTTCCATCCTGAAGAATCAACTGACAGGAATGAAACGTGGTGGGTAGGTTTGACACTGTTAGACATGCAGAGGATTCAAGGTTGACATAAGCATGGACGGCCTTGTCTTTACATGACGGACTATGGAAGGTCGTCTTGTTGTGCCTGCTTTCCATTCTGACTCACGCTGCTGTGTTGGAGCATCCTTTGTAAGTGAAGTATTCCTCGGAGAAGAATTCCAAAGCAATTCCAGCAGTTGAGAGAGTTTGAGAAGGGTCGCATCGTAGGGATCCAAGAAGTCACCAGTTGACATGAACAATCTAGGAGAACTACATGAACTAGGGAGAGGGAGAACAAACCGATTGACCAACAAGCACCATTGGCAGATGCCTGCATGGAGTCACTGTCATGGACTCAGTCAGAATAGCAGCAGGTCATCCTCAGTGACGAGTCCCACTTTTGTCTTGGTGGAGACCAATGAATCCATGTGTGGAGGCACCGTGGTCATTGCCAAGATCAATGGTGTTTTGTCACGCACTGCACATGTCCAGAAGGTCTGGCGTGATGGTGTGGGTGAAATTTCGTACGATGTCAGAACACCTTTGGTCTTCATTACAGACACTTTAACAGACCAACGTTACGTTAATTAGGTTCTGCAACTAGTGGTTCTACCTTTTCTGATTACACACTCCGGTGCTCTATTCCAACAGGACGACACTCGTCCACACACTGCTGCCGTCTCAAGATCTTGTCTTGAAGACACAGATGCTACGCCGTGGTCGGTCTCATCTCCAGACCTGTCCCTGATTGAAAATGTGTGGGACACTATTGGACGCTCTATCAACACTCCACCCCTACCACACCATCTGCAGAACTGAGTGAGAACATTCAAGCTGCATGGGATGGATCATCACAGGACACCATTAGGAGCCTCTACACCTCCACGCAGAGACGTCTAGCATGTTGCGTTAAACCCGACGCCGTCCTGAGAGACACCACTTCTGTATGAGTAGATCAATAAATATTGATCAGATCAGACTACAGTTATCATCAGTTATTGATCCTGATCACCTTCATCTTCATTCACCGTAGAACTGTAATTGTCTTTATGATTCATAATCAGGGCGGCACAAGTGCACTGGTGGAAGACTGGAGGAGTAATGAGGAGGTTAGAATATAGACTCCACACACTAATCGTTTACGATGACTCTAAAATTGGGAGAACTTCTGCGATTGTTTGGAGCAAATCGGGCTCAAACAGTAATGGATGAAAGAGCCAAATGTGAAAACTGATGGTCTCCGTGATGTTTGAGTGCGACGGACGCAGCGAGGCAGGAGGAGTGGAGCTTAAGACGGGACGGTGCTGAACTGGGCTGTTTTATGATGCTGATTGAGGCTCATTTGCATTGTACACTCGTTGGCAGTATCAGCAGAAGAGTCCTGCTGTTCAAATCGGTGTGTTGTCAGTGTGTTCGTCTGTACGTAGAGACAGAACAGGAGCTCAAAGCTCATTTGTAACCGAAGCCGGTGAGTAGCTGCTGAATCTTGTCAGTGAACCTGTCCATATGTTCAAACCCACAAACTGAAATGGCAAAAGAAAACGATCGTTTTCAAAAACGATAATGAAAATATCAAAAGAGAGGCTTGTATTTATATTCAGGCTCCAGAGTCAATACTTTGTAGGACCATGTTTCAGTGCAATTCCAGCTGCAGGTCTTTTGGGGTCTGTCTCCACCAGCTTTGCTCATCTAGATGCTGAAGTTTCTGCTGGTTCTTCTTTACAGAACAGCTGAAGCTCAGTCAGGTTGGATGGAGAGCATCTGTGAACAGCAATGTTCTCACTGGGATTGAGGTCTGGACTCTGACTGGGTCAGTCTAACACATGGATATGCTTTGACCTAAACCAGTCCATTGTAGCTCTGGCTATATGTTTAGGGTCATAATCCTGCTGGATGGTGAAGCACCACCTCAGTCTCAGGTCTTTTGCAGCCTCTTACAGGGAACTGTATTTAGCTCCACCCATCTTTCCACCATCTCTGACCAGCTTCGCTGTCCCTGCTGGAGAAAAGCATTTTGCTTTTAGGCCAAAAAGTTGAACTTTGGTCTCATCTGACCAGAGCACCTTCGTCCCCGTCGTCTTTCTTCTTGCCACTCTTCCATAAAGGCCTGCTCTGTGGAGTAGGTCTGTGGACAGATTCAACCCTGAGCTGTGGATCTCTGCAGCTCCTCCAAAGTTACCATGGACCTCTTGGCTATGTCTCTAATTAGTGTTCTCCTTGTCTGGGCTGCCAGTTTAGGTGGACGGCTGTGTCTTCGTAGGTTTGCAGTTCTTCCGGACTTCCATGTTCAGATGATGGATTGAACAGTGCTCAGATGTTCATATCTTCTATCTGCTTTACTCTTCTCCACAGCTTTATCTCTGACCTGTCTGGTGTTCCTTGGTTGTCATGATGCTGCTAATCACTAATGTTCTCTAACAAACCTTCTGTCAGCCTGGATTTTATTTAGGGGTCTCAGAACACAGATGAACACAGATGAACACCACACTTTTCCAGATGTTCCATTTACTTTGTGTTGGTCTGTAAAATCCCAGTGGATGTATTTAAGGGGTATGAAAACTTTTTCAAGGCATCATATCGTAAAATGATGTAAATGTGAGGAAGGCAATACTTCATATCTCTCTGCAGAGCTGAAACACTTTCTCTCCTCTTCTCCACTCCCTCTGTTTCTCCTCCCTCCTTCCTTTTCTTCCCCTCTCTGCTATCTTCTCTCTCTTCCTTCCCCAAAACCTCAGAAATCATATCAGCCTGTGAGCAGAGCCTATCCCGAGTGTGTGTGTGTGTGTGTGTGTGTGTGTGTGTGTGTGTGTGTGTGTGTGTGTGTGTGTGTTGTCTACAGTGGAAAGACTGCAGACAGAGAGATAAGAGAGGAGCGAATGGAGATATAAATGCATGGCAGGGAGAAAGGGAGGCACTGAGGAGTTGGTGAAAGAGAAACAACAGCTGGAGAAAATGGAAGGAAAGATGGAAATATGGAAATAAGATCATCGTGAGGAAGCCTGTCGTGGTAGCCGTGTTTTGGGAATAACCAGTGTCCCAGAAATCATTCCAATAATCAATATACTTTAAAAACAATATAGAAATGGTTAAATATCTGGCATAAATAAATTAAACCTCCTAAAGGGTCCTAAAGCGATGCGCCCCCTTGTGGACGTTCTGCTCCACAGTGTGGGTTTAAAGGTGTAGCTGATAAAGGAAACTGTAGGTGGACTGTTTCCATAAACGAACAACACCGTATCAGAAAACACTCCCAGCAGAAGCACAGGGAGGACGATTGGAGCCTCAATCACTATATGAGGGTCAAAACAAGGTGACTGAGGTGATCAATCATTTTTGCATGTACAGCAACAATAGCAGTGTGGTCTGATTGTATACTGCCCTCCGAGGGAAACAGAATAATCAGGAAAAAGACAAGAAACATCACAAATCATGTGTCAGCGCATCACAGAACATGGCTCCTCACTCGTTCAGGAAATGTTCCCACACCACAGCTGGAATGCAGCATTCCGCGAACTTTCTGGACGGAATTGTGCCGTCTTACGGAAACGATGAGGATGCAGGTTCAGTGGTGCGTGAAAGACAAGGATGGAAATCTCTCAGGATTTTTGTTCCACAACCGACGACACACAGGCTGTAAAAGCCCTTGTATCTCTTGAGTAAACAACGCGAAAGACCACAGCAGATTGATTTGTTTGAGAGAACAGAACAGTGTTTGAGCAACTGGCTCAAATACATGCAAGTGAACCCGATACTGAGGTCGGCTTAAACGATCGAGGTCATGTTCATCTGATGTTTACTTTCAGCTGCAGTAACTCACAGCTGGGCTCCTTTCAGTGTGTTCAGCGTTCACACCGTCACGCAAATGACACGCCTTGGTTGCATATGAATAAAAAGATGGGATTTGCAAACAATCAGCATCATTAATACTGTATTGAATGCAGTGTGTGTGTGTGTGTGTGTGTGTGTGTGTGTGTGTGTGTGTGTGTGTGTGTGAGAGAGAGAGAGAGAGTGTGAGAGAGAGAGTGTGAGAGAGAGAGAGTGAGAGAAAGTGTGAGAGAGAGAGAGTGAGAGAGAGAGAGAGAGAGAGAGAGAGAGAGAGTGATGTATCAGATACAAGATGGAATCACCCACGTTCTCTTCATGGTCAGATCACAGAACTCAGACCTTAAACTATCAGTATCTGTCGAGATGGTCAGACTGTGTCTCCGAATGGAGTCGTTCTATCGTCCAGTCGAATCCAGTCGAAATTCTTGATGGTTACGAAGCACATTTCTACATTCGGTGCTAAAATTAGAATCAGAAAACCACTTAAACACACCCGCGTGCCCGGGGAACACCCCTGCTGTGTGAGTGGTGGTCCGTTCCACAGTAAAAATATGTGGTGGTGCAGCTGGGTTTGTGTTCATGCATTACTTATGGGACTTTGCTCGGTGCCGCTTTTTGCCCTTTTTATCTGCGAGAGAGAGAAAGGCTGGATGTTCGCTGAAGTCGTCTCTTTCTCAGATGAATGCACGCTTTCTTCTGCAGACAGCGCTTCCATGTCTTACGTCACAACACGCAAGTTTGTACTTGGCCTTTTGTGGGAGGGGGTGTTGTTGACATGTCTGAAAGGGCTGAGGTCTGACGAAATGTTTACTTTTCCATTGACATTCAATAATTAAAACAACATTTTAATAAAAATGATACATATATAGCATTAATAATGAAAATAAAATGAAGTAAATGAAGCAAACTGTAGTTCAGAAGTACTGCCCTCAATTATAGACACTACAAACACAATTTCACAAACCAATTAAAAACACACACAAACTCACCACTTAAAAATATCGACTATATATTTTTTTGTCAATTAAAATATCAAGATCAATATCCTGTATCATCGATATTCCTCTATCAATTCTCAAAAATCAACCTTTAACACTTTATACTCAACATTGGGACAGGCTGATATTCTAGGCTCATAGCTCAGGATCAGAGTCACCTACAGACATGACTACAGTACGTACCCTGTAAAAACAACAACAACAACAACAAAAACAACAACAACATAATAATAATAATAATAATAATAATAATAATAATAATGATAGACATTCAGAAACATTGCATTTTCAGAACACTAGTGTGGAGCTGTTTCTGCCCTTATTTGCTTGAGTGTGTGTGTGTGTGTGTGTGTGTGTGTGTGTGTGTGTGTGTGTGTGTGTGTGTGGAACAGCTGAGATTATAGTAGTTAAACCTTATTCATGACACTGACAGATTAAGAGTGAGTAGGCTGTGCTGTAATTCTGTGTGCACCCACTTCTGAGATGCCTCACAATAACTGCACTACATGTCCAAATATTTGTGGACATGTAATTCTTCTAATTCGGCATTCAGCTGCACCCATTGCATTGAGCTGTGGAGCAGTGGAACTGTGTTCTCTGGAATGATGGAGCTCCATACAGATCTTGGGATGAGTTGGTGATCACTCTTGTCCCTGAATGCAATCAGATTCTCACAGCAATGCTCCAGAGTCTAGTAGAAAGTCTTCCCTGGACAGTAGAGACAGTTACTCCAACAAAAGCAGGAGAAACTCCTTAAAACCCCTGATTTCAGAAGAAACTGTGAATGACGTGTCCCAATACATTTGTCCATACACTGTATCTCCTGGCCTCCACGTGGGCGGTGTTTGGACCATGGTTTCCTGCCACGGCTGTGAGGAATATCTTGCGTGACGCTTCGTGGCAGGCTGTGTGTTCCTGTGTTGGAGGTCACTGTACTGTATGCTGCTGTTCTCTCAGATTTTGGCAGATTTGAGGTGGATGCGACACAGCTTGTTCTCCATCGCAGTCTTTCATCAGTGGTGTTTCCTTTACTCGGCCATTCTTACTGGATGAGATAAGAACCTTCTTCCCTTCACCGTTTGAGGCCTTTTATCAAAGCCTGAGGAACGTACACTCATCATCAGAAAACAGGACGTGTGGGACTGCAGTTCTGTAGTGAAGGAAGATGAAGGTGATCAGGATCAATAACTGATGATAACTGTATTCTGATCTGATCAATATTTATTGATCTACTCATACAGAAGTGGTGTCTCTCAGTACGGCGTCGGGTTTAACGCAACACGCCAGACGTCTCTGCATGGAGGTGTAGAGGTTCCTAATGGTGTCCTGTGATGATCCGTCCCATGCAGCTTGAATGTTCTCACTCGGTTCTGCAGATGTTGCTGTGCTGCACCCGGACTGCGGTTCTGAATATTTCACAGATATTCGAATGAATTTTCAGAGCGAAGACTCCAGTCCTCCACCATCAAAGGCTCTACCGAGACGGCTGGACCGCGTACGAGGGTGTGTGCGTGTGTGTGATCATGTGTGTATGCATGTGTTTCAAAGGGAATACATGCATTCGCAGAGCAGTTACGAGCTCACAGGGTTTTCCGAGAGCTGATAGTAGATTGTATATTTCAGTGAATCAGTGCGGTGGTGCTGCTGGAGCTCGGCTGGAGCTGCTGGAGCTGCTGGAGTGGGTCCTGCTCGCAGCTGTATCAACAATAAGGATGTGAACCTGTGGGTGTGAGCCTGTGCCGTGTCTTCAGCACTAATAAGCATCTGTATGCTGACTGCTTTGTGTTGTTTTCGCAGGTGACATCACACAGAAAGGATATGAGAAGAAGAGGGCCAAGCTGCTCGCTCCCTACATCCTCCAAGTTCAACGTACGCCACTGCTTCTTGTCCTTCTCCTCCTGCTCCCTCTCCTCTTTCTGGCCTGTCCTATTTTGGGTTGTGCTTGTGTTTTTCTCCACTGTCCCCTGACTCATATGATGATATGGTTATGAAACATGCCTTCAGCATATTCCTCTCCTCTCGCACTCTTCTGGGGATTCGCTCCAGTTTCTCATTCCACGCTTCCCTCTAGTGATCGTACTTTGTGCTGCATCGATGCCCAGGCTGTGACTTTCCTCAGCGAAGTCAGTAAAATATTAATGAGAGTTAAAGACATTTCTGCCAGAAATGACATAATCTGCCCCAAAACCCTCAGAACCAGAGATCCGTACTTCAGGGCCAGGTTTTCTAGGCTTTGTATCTCAGGATCAGAGTGACCTACAGACACGATACGCATGGTGGCACGTGACGTCACATAAGCACTAATTTACAACTGAATTATGCCTTCAGAGGACTTTTATTCTGAAATTTGAATACTGTGCGAGGAAAGAAAGAGTGCAAACAGCCCCTCGCTTCTCGTTCTGGGTCAGTGAGCCATCATCAGCCCCCGCCCCTCTCTCTGATCAGTCCAGAGTCTGTATGCAGGTTGAGCATCAGCCCGCCCCTCTCTCTCTGATCAGTCAGAGTCTGTATGCCAGATTGATCCATCTGGCCCGCCCCCTCTCTCTGATCAGTCCAGGTCTGTATACAGGTTGATCTCCAGCCCACGCCCCCTCTCTCGATCAGTCCGTCTGTGTGCAGGTTGAGCATCCAGCCCGCCCCTCTCTGATCAGTCAGAGTCTGTATGCAGGTTGATCATCGGCCCGCCTCTCTCTGATCAGTCAGAGTCTGTATATAGGTTAGTATCAGCCCCGCCCCCTCTCTCCTGATCAGTCAGAGTCTGTATGCCAAGTTGAGCATCGGCCCGCCCCCTCTCTCTGATCAGTCAGAGTCTGTATACTGCTGGGTTGACCGTCAGCCCGCCCCTCTCTCCTGATCATCCAGAGTCTGTATGCAGGTTGGCGGTAGCCCGCCCCCTCTCTCCTGATCAGTCAGAGTCTGTATGCAGGTTGATCAGCCGCCCCTCTCTCCTGATCAGTCAGAGTCTGTATGCAGATTGAATAACCGTTGGTTGGTCGATTGATTTTTGCATGAGAACACTCAATTTACTTTTATTTTTCAACAGATTTGGCTCCGCCTCCGCAGTATGATGGACAGGACCCTGGCCCGAGCTCTGTCGCTGCACCTAATGTCGTCCTCAAGCTCCTCCTCTTCTCGTCATCGGCGCACACGCCGGCCGCACCGCAGCGGTGGGACCAGGGATGAACGCTACAGATCAGGTGATAATGTTGAATCAGCTACATCTACGTTCCCAGACCTTTGATCCTTAGATCATCTGAAGGTGAAATTAGAGTCAGGTGTTTGAATCAATGGGAGACAATCAGGGGTGAGTGGGCGTGGCCTCCAAATAGAACATTGCTGCTAGTCTGCAGTTTGATGAAGATCACATGGATGAGCCAGAAGACTAATGGAACCGAAATGAGACCATAACTGATCTTTTAGGTTTAAATGAGAAGTGTTATGGAGGAAGGAAAACACTGCATTCCAGCACATAAACCTTATTCCATCTGTGAAACAGGGTGGTGGTAGTATCATGGTTTGGGTCTCTCAGAACATGTGTCTGAGCGCTGAATCTTAGGAGCATGTGGATCTTCATCAATAAATAAATGATCAGAGTGATGTTTCTGTCTCATGGTTTTGATTTGGTTCTGATCTACTTTCAAGGACCTGATGAAGTTTTACCTCAAATTTTTGGTAGAAATATAGAAAATTATAAAGGGTTCATAAACTTTTGAACATCACTGTATATTGGTTTGTTTCAGATATCCATGCTGAAGCTGGCACAGGCTCTGTGGCCAAACATAAAAGAGGAGAAGATGGCTGCCCATACCCAGCCAAGCAGCTCAACATATGTGCAGTCGCCCCATTGACAGCACTCCACAGGTTCACACACACACACACACACACACACTCCACACACAGTGACGGTCAAGATCTGAAATGACTCAATCTGGAACTTTTTTCTGTAATTATTGCGTGTCATCAGCATCGTTCCACATCCTGGTTATGTTATATACATTTTAATATGTTACTGTGTAATTAACATGTTCTACACTCATTAGTCATGGTCACACCTCTGTGATTCTCATTGAGGCTGAGACAATTGGCAGAGGATACCAGTCTCTCTCTCATCTCCTCTCTCTCTCTCTCTCTCTCTCTCTCTCTCTCTCTCAGACTCCTCCTCTTCTCCCGGATGATGAAGGTGGGTCCAGCGGTGGAAAGTGCTTGAGCAGCAGCAGTCTCCTGACTCGTGGATGAACAGCTCCATCCAGGGCTCGTCCACCTCTTCGTCCTCAGCCTCATCCACAATGTCCCACGGCGAGGTCTGCGTCCCGCAGGCCCCGCAGCCGCAGAGTCAGCATCAGGTCCCCCCGCAACACCCCCCACCACCCCACTCACACTCACAGCCCTCAGCCCTCGCCGAGGCCTTCGCTCACGCTCGTATCGGTGAGTGCAGGAAGTCCACCACACACACACACACACACACACACTCTACTCCTTGGGCTGGGTATTAACCCTGCTGACCAGTCGACAGAGCTACCTTAACACAGCTTAAATGAATCGGCCATTTAATTTCATTATATTAATTCTACTGTTTATTCACCAGGCAGTGGAAGGGAGTGTGGGGCGGAGGGTGGGGCGGTGCTGGCCATCCTGGTTCTGCCCCACAGATATCCACTGATTGGCTCATTTGCATGCCTTCATGCTGGAAGATCTGGAGTCTTTAAGTGGAATTCTCTACTTCACATAAATGCTGTGCTGTATCTCTGTGGCTGTGAACATAATTGGTGGGAGTGTGATGGTTTGGAGCTGCTCTGCTGCAGCAGGGTGTGGAGATCTCTCCATCATAGAAACCACTATGAGATCTTTATTGTATCAGGGGGTTTGAGGAGGCAATGAGCATCTGTACAGACTGATAGCTGAAACATCACAGAGCTGAAAGAATTCCATATAGGAGGTAGGGTCGTTCTTCAGTCGATGTCAGAGATGGTAGACGGTTCTAGAAACATCTCACTGACGTTATTCCAGACAAAGGAGGAGATTTATATATATATGTAAAATATTACAGATATAAATAACCATGTTTATTATTGTTTTTATATATAATTACACAGAAATTAATGAAATTCTCTGTGATTCTTAGAAACCGATCAGAGACACTCTGATTGTCACATGATCACATGACATTATCGATGTTATCGATCACAATCACACTCATGTCCACGTCAGACCGACTGTTGAGTTTGGTTTGTGTGTCGGGCTTGATGTGATGAATTCATATTTGTATTTGTTGTATTTATGTTTATGTGTATTTACCATCAGATTTTTGCCTTTACATGAATCTCTGTTATTATGTTTGTTTATCTTCTTGCCATTTATCAATGTTTACGTCTCAGTGACGAGAACCGGACGAGGTAATCTCACGAGTCTGTCTGATCTGTGTGTCGTTGAAGTGTGTGTGTGTGTGTGTGTGTGTGTGTATTCGAACCCACACAGTGTGAACAGTGAGCTGAATGTTTTGGTCCGAATCCCGTCGAGTCTCGTGAATGATTGGGCCGCAGTTTTTCACCGGATTGTCATTGTGGCATTTGTTCAATGATCCGAGAATGAAAAGATCAGTGGTCAGTTCTTCAGCTGATCATTCATTGGGCTTTAACACACACCTGCTCCATGTCCATGTGTGTTTCACCTTCCCCTCAATTCCTTCACCGTGAATGTTCAGAGCAATTAGTATTCACTGTTATTAACAGAGACACACCCCGATCACATTATCCTCATTTCTCCTCTCACTGTCCACTCTATCAGCTCCTCTGATCACACTGATCATGAGCTCTTTGTGGATTCTATAATTCCAGACTGTCTACAGACTTATTCTCCTCCTTCCACCTGATCTTTAATGATCAGGACCCCCACACAGCAGGTATCATGTAGGTGGTGGGTCATTCTCAACTGCAGTCCCACACTGACATGGTGGTGGTGTGTTGAGTGTGCCAGCTACGCTGAGTAAGTGGATCCAGACACAGCAGTGCTTGCTGGAGTGTTTAAACACTGTAATCACTCCTGTCCACTCTATCAGACACTCCCTACGAGTGTCTCACATGTAGATGTAAAGTCAGGGCAAGAGCTCATCTGTTTCTGCACAGTTCCATCTTCAATTCATCTT
Organism: Acestrorhynchus altus; assembly: GCA_034509495.1. Classification (NCBI taxonomy): domain Eukaryota; kingdom Metazoa; phylum Chordata; class Actinopteri; order Characiformes; family Acestrorhynchidae; genus Acestrorhynchus; species Acestrorhynchus altus. The sequence continues at coordinate 1,616,869 of CM067504.1, read as the reverse complement.
TTAATCCTTGCTCACAGGATGCTGGTGGCTGGATATTTCTGGTTGGTGGACTGTTCCTCGGTCCAGCGACACTGAGGGGTTTAAACACTCCAGCAGCACCGCTGTGTCTGATCCACTGCGTACCAGCAACACACTAACACTACCACCATGTCAGTGTGACTGCAGTGCTGCCAGCTTCCACCACCCACATAATATCTGCTCTGTGGTGTTCAGGTCCAATCATTGAAGATCGGGTTAGAGGAAGAAAAACAGAAAGCTAGATGAACTACGGTCTGGATTTTATAGAACTATAAAGCTCACTTTGTGTCAGAGGGCTGATAAGTGGTTTAATGGTGAAGGAAGGTGTCATGATGTTGAGTTGATCAGTGTGTATTGTCATGTTGGGGCGAGGGTGGGATTATGGGTCTACACACAGTGTTTAAGCAGATGCTGAATTTGAGTTTGTTGTTTGTGTTTCAGAGCCTCCAGCAGGTGCTCTGGCCCCTGATGGTGCTTCGCAGGCTCAGGCTCGCTCCAGAGGATCCCAGCGTGGACCTGCCTTCCAATGCAGTGGTCAGAGAGATGGGCGTGGACAGAGCAGATCCAGCATGATGGAACTGCTGATGAGTACCGGGGAAATTAATGGGGAGAGGAACCGAATGCGAATGAATTGACAATGCGCGGTGATATCGCACTGTCCGAGCAGTTCCCAGTTTATTGCTTGTGCGGAAGGTCTAGTTCCTCAGGTTTCCTACCAATAGAATAGACATATGATCATTTAATTTATAGATTATTATTATTATTATTATTATTGTGTATTATCATTATTATTATGATTATTATTATTATTGTGTGTGATTATTATTTTTTTGTACACAGGTCTTTGTCAGACATGCCTCCCAGGCCTGATCTGAAAACACTACTAACTCTGTTTTTATATAAAATTCATAAAATTATTAACACATTTTATGAAATATCAGTTTATCATTTCATTAAAATACATCCCCAACCGTTAAATAACTTACCATCAGAGTCATCATAACATGCAGCCCATGTAGATCACATGCTGAGTGTGTACGTGTGTGTGTGTGCGCGTGTGTGTGCGCGTGTGTGTGCGCGTGTGCGCGCGTGTGTGCGCGTGTGTGTGTGTGCGTGTGTGCGCGTGTGTGTGTGTCGCGTGTGCGGCGTGTGTGCGGCGTGTGTGTGCGTGTGTGTCGTTTGTGTGTGTGTGTGTTGTGTGTGTGTGTGTGTGTGTGTGTGTGTGTGTGTGTGTGTGTGTGTGTGTGTGTTTGTGTGTGTGTGTGAGAGAGTATATTATAAAGGTCTGAGAAGCACAGCCTCCTGGTTCATTTCTTCCATGATTAAAATGATGCAGATGATGATTTGATGGAATCAGACAAATGTTTTTCATTCATTTGCTTTTTATTAATTAAATCCATTTGTTTTCTTTTTTCTTTCCACTCTTTTCTCCACGTGTGTCGTGTTGCTTTTCATTGCTTTTCTCTGTTAGTGAGAAGAGTGGGGAAAGGTAACGAGTAGCCCTAGCCATGCCCTGCAGATAGGCTTTATCCCTCGATGTGGTGTGTGTGTGTGTGTGTGTGTGTGAGTGTGTGTGTGTGTGTGTGAGTGTGTGTGTGAGAGAGAGAGAGAGAGAGAGAGAGAGATATGTGTGATGGAAACCCTGCACCTCCTCGTAGGCAGTCTACTGTCCCGTGATCTCTGCTCCAGTCGGGTGTTTGGCAGTCCTGGTCTCCAGCTCTCGAGACTCGTCCGAATTTGAGAAATATACTTTAAATAAACACGGGTTCCTCCTGACCAGGACTGAGAACATACTGTAGAAGAGAAGAACGTGTTTTCTCCAGCCATGCCTTGCTGTTACCCTGTTGAGTCAGGATTGTGTGTGTGTGTCTGTGTGTGCGTGTGTGTGTGCGCCTGTGCGTGCATGTTTGTATATATGTGTTTGTGCTCGTCCGTCTCACCCCCTCACCTGCCTGGCCCCGGTCCTGGTCTAGGTGTTCCAGTGTCCAGCCGTGTGTCCACTAAGATCCAGCAGCTGCTGAACACACTGAAGAGGCCCAAGCGGCCCCCGCTCAGCGAGTTCTTCCTGGATGACCAAGAGGAGATTGTAGAAGGTGCCTTTCCTACAACACACACAACAGTATCATCACACTTTCCACTGCGTGGTACCTACACTGCTCTACACTACTGTACTAGACTCTACACTACTGTACTAGACTCTACTGTACTAGACTCTACACTACTGTACTAGACTCCACGCTACTGTACTAGACTCTACTCTTCTAGACTCTACATTACTGTACTAGACTCTACTACACTCTCCTAGACTCTAGACTACTGTACTAGACTCCACACTACTGTACTAGACTCTACACTTCTGTACTAGACTCTACTGTACTCTCCTAGACTCTAGACTACTGTACTAGACTCTACACTACTGTACTAAACTCTACTCTACTAGACTCTACACTACTGTACTACACTCCACGCTATTGTACTAGACTCTACACTACTGTACTAGACTCTACTACACTCCACACTACTGTACTAGACTTTACACTACTGTACTAGACTCTACCAGACTCTACACTACTGTACTACACTCCACGCTACTGTACTAGAATCTACACTACTGAACCAGATTTTACTTTTCTAGTCTCTACATTACTGTACTAGACTCTACTATACTCTCTTAGACTCTAGACTACTGTACTAGACTCTACACTGCTGTACTAGACTCTATGCTACTGTACTAGACTCTGCTGTACTCTCCTAGACTCTAGACTACTGTACTAGACTCTGCACTACTGTACTAGACTCTACTCTACTAGACTCTACACTACTGTACTAGACTCCAACGCCACTGTACTAGACTCTATGGTTCTCTACTAGACTCTACACTACTGTACTAGATTCTACTGTACTAGACCCTATACTTCTGTACTAGGGGTACGAGTATTGTAGGTACCATGCAATGAAAAATCAACATTAGACCAGTTTACGGTTTACGGACCAGTTTGGACCAGTTAACGTTTATCAGTTTCACAGGCTTATTCTGCCTTTTCTCTCTCTTCATCACAGTTCCTCGACCAGATCCTAACACCCCAAAGCCAGAGGGTCGGCAGATCATTCCAGTAAAAGGAGAGCCTTTGGGGGTGGTCAGTAATTGGCCTCCTGCCCTCCAGGCTGCCTTGGCCCGATGGGGAGCCACTCAAGGCAAAAGTCCCGCCCTAACAGCACTGGACATTACAGGAAAGCCGCTGTACACACTGACGTACGGTAAGAACACCTCATTGGTTACTCATTAATAAACAGACGTGAAGGACATTGTAATGCTGTGAGGAGGTGAGAGCTAATCCTCCACATCAGCAGACTTAACAGAGGTCCCGGGTTGCTTCATTTTCTGTGTCTGACGTGTTTTGTCCCCTCTGTGGACGTGCTTTGTCAGACTGTGAGTGATTAATTGGTGTGTGGTTGCCAGGGAAACTGTGGAGTCGTAGCGTTAAGCTGGCCTACACACTCCTCAACAAACTGGGAACCAAGAACGAACAGATCCTCAAACCAGGAGACCGGGTGAGCACGTAACCCTGAGGGTGATTTACAGAACAGAAACCACGTCAATCAAACAGCCAGTACATTTACACTCCATTGTAAAACACTGTACTGTCTGCACGTATGTGTGTATCTCGGACTGTTCGAGTCTCCTGGAGTTGCTCACAAGTTGTTCTCCAATCCAGGTGGCGCTGGTGTACCCTAACAGTGACCCGGGGATGTTCTGGGTGGCGTTTTACGGCTGTCTGCTAGCTGAGGTCATTCCTGTGCCCATAGAGGTGCCACTGTCTCGCAAGGTACCTGCAGCACACCTGTAACCCATCCACCGTCCCCTCCGAGCCACACCCAAGCACTTTCCGTCCTCCTTTCAGAGTGTAATTCAGTCCCACCACATCACAACATCTCAGATTCTGGTTCCAAATGCTGAGAACGTGATCTGAGTTCTGTGCTGACCTCAGCATTGCCCATTATGTTTATCTTAGCAAGCAGAACCAGTTTGAAAGTCTGACTTTCAGTGAAATGACAACAATATCGTGTATCACAATCATTTCAGGGAGAGTATATCGTCTAGACACACTTACTTATCATGACCATCGTGCCCTGATTTGGTATGTGTGTGTGTTTCTACAGGACGCGGGCAGTAGTCAGGTTGGCTTCTTGTTGGGCAGCTGTGGGGTCAGTCTGGCCCTGACCAGTGAGATCTGTCTGAAGGGTTTACCAAAAACCCCCACTGGAGAAATACTGCAGTTCAAAGGTCAGAGCCTCGTCCGCAGTGCTTTGTTTTGCTTTACCGTCTTTAGTCCTGTTCGGTCAGTATTAGATTAGCTGAGAGGTGGACATTTCTGACCGATTCCAATGGGATACGGATGACTGAGGTGGGCGTGGGCCCTCGATTTGCTCTGACGCCTCTTCCGAAATACGAGTAATATATATAACCCAGGAAAGCGTGCAGCCACATCGCCTGCAGTGGACGTGAACATCGTGGACGTGAGGTATCTGTGTCATGAACAGTAACCCTAAATCATTCCTCGCCACCTCAGGACTGAGAATTCCTGAAACACTCCTTCTTAGAGGATATGAGGGAATATTTACACTGGAATAATATGTAAATGTGCACATAGATCCACTGTACTGCACACAGGGATTTACCTCTCTCACACACACACACACACACACACACTAGTGAATTCACACACTAGTGGGCAGTGAGCACAGGTGCCCGGAGCGGTGGGCAGTCCTGTCAGCGGTGCCTGGGGAGCAGCTGGGAAGTTAAGTGCCTTCATCAAGGGCACTTCACTCATGCCCTTCGCAGGGAATTGAAGTCACAAGGCTGGATATCCTTCTAGTCCCGGTAACCATGACACCCTGTGTCTACGTGGTGCATCTTGACGCAAGACATAAACTGTCAGTTGGTGTTCCCGACGTTGCTCCAGCCGTCTCTACCTCTGGCTGACTGCGGCATTAACGAAGGTGGCCGACACCACCACGTGGTGCCAAAGTCAAAGTATCTGACCCTAGCCTCGACCCTTCCCTGACACTGAATAACGGTTCCGTTGGAGAACAGTTCCTGCACTTGTGCTGAAAGACCTCACAGACAGACTGAGCTGTAGTGAGCGGCGGACGCTGGAGATCCGTGGATGTCAGTAAGCAGTCGCAGTTAATTGGCCGTGAGTGGAAACTTTATTAACCGTGAAGAAGATGGAGAGCAGACTCTGAGAAACAGTGACGTGATCAACGTAACTGAATCCTTGTTTATTAGTAACGCTTGTTTTCTTGTTTTCTGAAGGATGGCCCAGATTAAAATGGGTAATTACTGACTCCAAATACCTCACCAAACCTTCCAAAGACTGGCAGCCCCACATCCCCACGGCCAACACCGACACCGCCTACATCGAGGTACGACTGTTTCTGTGTGATGGGGATTTGTGGGCTTGTGTCACGTCTTTCTCTCACTATAAATCTGTCAGTAACTCTCTCTCTCTCTCTCTCTCTCTCTCTCTCTCTCTCTCTCTCTCTCTCTCTATCTCTCTCTCTCTCTCTCTCTCCCTCTCTCTCTCTCAGTACAAGGCGAGTAAGGAGGGAACAGTGATGGGTGTTGCTGTGTCAAAGGTTGCCATGCTAACACATTGTCAGGCCCTCACCCAGGCCTGCAACTACTGCGAGGGTGAGTTCTGTTTCCATGGGAACACAGCATCCCTATTCATGTTGTACTCAAGTGTGTTAATATCAGTACACCAACTGCTCCAGCCTCCAAAGCCGAGTGTGTGTGCACGTGTGTGTGTGTGTTCTCAGGTGAAACGCTGGTGAATGTTCTGGACTTTAAGAAGGATATGGGTCTGTGGCATGGAGTTCTCACAGTGAGTATCAGAGAGGATATTATGGAGCAGCTGGAGCTCATTATTAGCCCCAGTTGCCTTTCGGATGGCTGTTGTTTAATACAACTAGGAAATAGTTGCACCCAGAAGGACGTATGGGTCTGCAGTTCTGTTGTGAAGGAAGATGAAGGTGATCAGGATCAATGTGGTGTGGTAGGGGTGAATGATCAGATGGTGTGGTAGGGGTGGAGTGTTGATAGAGCGTCCAATAGCGTCCCACACATTTTCAATACAGGTTCTGTAATATGCTGTGAATGTGCCAATACGAGGATCCTGAGGAGGAGAGCATCACAGAGGGGAGCCAGGTCGGGTAACATCAGGATTTGACTCTTCTCAGACTCTTCAGGGTGCTGGAATTGCTTTTGGACTCTTCTCTGAGGCAGGCTTCACTTGCAAGGATGCTACCAACACAATAGCACGAGTCAAAACGGAAAGCATGTGCAACAGGACGACCTTATATGGTACAGAGAGAAGGCCGTCCTCACTTACGTCGCAAACTTGACTCATTTGCATCGTGTCTCACGGTGTTAAACATACCCACCGAGTGTTGTCCCTCTCGACTGATTCCTTCTGGGTACAGCGGTTTATTGACACTGTAGTATGCTGTCAAATGATAACGTGATCGTGCATCTTATTTCTGAAGCTTATTTTTGGGTTCAGAGCATTCAGCTGTGTGTACGGTGTGTGTATTTCAGAGTGTGATGAACAGGATTCACACCATCAGTGTTCCATATGCAGTGATGAAGGCCTGCCCTCTGTCCTGGGTCCAGCGGGTTCACATACACAAAGGTAGCAACGGGACACTCACACCCTCTTCCAGAGCTTATTCACACCTTCAGATGGCGTTCACCGTCAAACTCCCTCCTGTTGTTTGTCCCCAGCGCGTGTTGCCTTGGTGAAGTGTCGGGACCTGCACTGGGCCATGATGGCCCACAGAGAGCAGAGAGACATCAGCCTGGCCTCCCTGCGTATGCTGATCGTCGCCGATGGAGCCAATCCTTGTGAGACATGCTCATTAGGCTGCCAACTAAGTATCATAGGAGAAGATTGTATGAAAAGACAGGATGTGATGTTTTTAGTTCTATAATTCTGTCTGTCTCTCTCTCGTCGTATCTGTCTCAGGGTCCGTGTCATCCTGTGATGCATTTCTAAACGTGTTCCAGGCTCATGGTCTGAAGCCTGAGGTCATCTGTCCATGTGCTACCTCTCCCGAGGCCATGACTGTGGCCATTCGCAGGTATGGATTGTAAACCCCTCCCTTCACTGCTAACATCATCATGCCAGTTTTTAGATCAATAGCTAAATATCGGTGCTGTTGAGAAGGAAGATGAAGGTGATCAGGATCAATAACTGATGATAACTGTAGTCTGATCTGATCAATATTTATTGATCTACTCATACAGAAGTGGTGTCTCTCAGTACGGCGTCGGGTTTAACGCAACACGCCAGACGTCTCTGCATGGAGGTGTAGAGGTTCCTAATGGTGTCCTGTGATGATCCATCCCATGCAGCTTGAATGTTCTCACTCAGTTCTGCAGATGGTGTGGTAGGGGTGGAGTGTTGATAGAGCGTCCAATAGCGTCCAGACATTTTCAATCAGGGACAGGTCAGGAGATGAGACCAACCACGGCGTAGTATCTGTGTCTTCAAGGCGAAATCTTGAGACGGCAGCAGTGTGTGGACGAGCGTCGTCCTGTTGGAACAGAGCACCGGAGTGTGTGTTCAGAAAAGATAGAACCACTGGTTGCAGAACCTCATTAATATAACGTTGGACTGTTAAAGTATCTGTTATGAAGATCAAAGGTGATCTGGCATCGTATGAAACTGCACCCACACCATCACACCAGACCTTCTTGACCATGGTGCCTCCACACACGGATTTGTTGGTCGTCTCCACCAAGACAAAAGTGTCCTTCATCACTGAAGATCATCTGCTGCCATTCAGAGTGACTCCATGAGAGTCTGGCATGACACCATTGCAGTTGGTTGATTCCTTCTGGGTGTAGCTGCTTTTTGAAAGATGTATTAACGGCTTGCTCTCTATTTCTGCAGGCCTGGAGTTCCTGGTGCTCCACTCCCAGCCCGGGCCATCCTGTCCATGACTGGCCTGAGTCATGGAGTCATCAGGGTCAACACCGAGGACAAAAACTCTGCCCTCACTGTCCAAGATGTGGGCCACGTCATGCCTGGAGGTTAGTGGCGTCTCTCAGGAGGTTTTAAAGTGTTTCTCGTGTTATGTCCAGCAGTACCAGAATAAGGAGATGCGCCACTGAAATACAATGTAAACAGTTGATGGTTCTGATTGAACTCAAGCAGCACCTCTTAGTTAGATGTTTATAAAAACCTTTATGCATTTTTCTTTCAGCTTTGATGTGCATCGTGAAGCCGGATGGGCCGCCCATGCTGTGTAAGACTGATGAGATCGGGGAGATTGTGGTGAATTCCCGTGCTGGGGGAAACATGTACTACGGCCTGTCTGGAGTCACCAAGAACACCTTCGAGGTCTGACCACGTTTCCCTAATATACACTCAGGCACTGGCGTTTACGTACTGCTGTGAACACTGTACGTTACATTTTCAGTTTATCGTACGATAAATGTACGTGACCTCGATTATTTGGCTGACTGTGATCATGAGGGCACGGGAGCAAGAGGTCTCCAGTCATGCATGCAGTGCCTGATCTTGTGCACGGCTGCATTTTATTACATGCGCCAATCAGTCGACTCAAAGCAGTTTTTCCCACGTTTGGAAAAATGACTCGTTTCAAAGCCACATTCCAGCTCTGGTGTGGGAACAATTCCTAAAGGAGTGAGGAGAGCGCTTTAACCGTGAGACAGAATATTCCTAACTATCAAAAGTTCACTGCTCTTTAAAATCACTGCATTATTATGCAAATCAAAGGTCTTAAAATGACTTTTAACATTTATCGTAACATTTATCGTATGATCACCAAAAGTAGTTATGGAATTCTACACGTTCTAAACCCTGCAGGTTATTCCAGTTAATGCAAGTGGAGCCCCGATCGGAGAAATCCCGTTTGTTCGCTCAGGACTGCTGGGATTTGTAGGACCGGTAAGACTGACACCCTCCCTGCGGATCCTCGTATGGTTGAGTCTTTGTGTTTGTGAGAGTGGTGTAAATGTTGGTACCCCATCTGTTCCTCAGGGCAGCCTGATATTCGTGGTGGGGAAGAACGAGGGCTTGCTGATGGTCAGCGGCCGTCGCCACAACGCTGATGACCTGGTGGCTACAGCTCTAGCAGTGGAGCCAGTCAAGACGGTGTACAGAGGCAGGTGTGTGATTCTGAGACTAAGACCTTAAACATGGTGGAGGTGAGGCTTCATCTGGCTCTTTTATACACACTTAAAAATGAGGGTTATGGAAGGGTTCTTTAAATAGAACCATAAACACTTAAAGAACCCTTTGCACGAATAATGTGTTCTTTGCATGGTTCTTCAGATTGATGGAGAATATGCTTTGGAGTTTTCTAAAAAGGGTCCTACTGTTGTCACAGTGTCAGACTTGTACCGATAGAAGAACCCTTCATGCAGAAGCTCTTTGATTCTTTGGTTCTGTTTAAACCCTTCTCTTTACTAAAGAACCCTTGAAGATCCATCCTTATTAAGCGTGGAGCAGAGGTGTGTATTTCAAGTCCAGCATGTTAACCTGGGCTGCTTTGCTGCGGCTGCGACTTGAAATGCAATGTCCACCTCTAGTGTTGAGAACTCCCCTGGTGGTCAGGGGCACGTACTGCACACTCACACTGCAGTACTGACCAACACAAATCAACACTGAAAAACATACCGACCAACATCCAAATCATATTTATAACCTTTACACAAGAGTTAAATACTGGACCAAACTGTGTGTGTGTGTGTGTGTGTGTGTGGGGTAGGATTGCTGTGTTCTCAGTGACGGTGTTCTACGATGAACGGATAGTAATAGTGGCAGAGCAGCGGCCCGATGCCAGCGAGGAGGACAGCTTCCAGTGGATGAGCCGAGTGCTGCAGGTAGACCCTCCCAGATGCACGTTCGCTCTCCCACCGCCGTCGTCCCCATTGTATATATTTTATTATATATTTCTATGGATATATTTTATTGATCTTCTTTTTTATGGTTATATTTGTAGTATATAGTCATATATCCGTTTTCTGGATGTACTGTGATATGAATCCTCGTGGTCATCACATTGTTTTCATTTTAAAAGCCTAAAATGTGCATATATTTAAAAGCCCTTTTATAATATGTTCAATATAAAATACTCCGCCCTTCTCATCTCTGACCACTGGTTTGGAGTTGGTGCCCATCCTGTCGTCCTGTCGTAACGTCTGATTTTCTCCAGGCCATAGACAGCATCCATCAGGTGGGCTTGTACTGCCTGGCACTGGTTCCTGCCAACACTCTGCCTAAAACCCCGCTGGGGGGCATTCACATTTCTGAGACCAAACAGCTCTTCCTGGAGGGCTCGCTGCACCCCTGCAACATCCTCATGTGCCCCCACACCTGCGTCACCAACATGCCCAAACCACGGCAGAAACAGCCAGGTGTGTGTGTGTGTGTGTGTGTGTGTGTGTTGCTGACATTGTTGCTATATTTCTATATATCGTTCAATATCAGAACTCATAGACCCTTTCTCAGCCAATCACCATGCAGGGTCAGAACTGATAATCAGTTGAATATTCGATTACTAACATAATCAATAGCTGCTCCTAATTACAGCGTGTGTCACTCGGAGAACCTTTGTCTTAATATCGTCTGATTAAGTACGTTGTTGTAATATGATTGTTATTATTGAATATTATAATGTTATGGCTTTGGTTGGATTTCAGTTGGCGTTGGTCCCGCCTCGATCATGGTGGGTAACCTGGTTGCTGGGAAGAGAATCGCTCAGGCAGCAGGCAGAGATCTGGGAATGATAGAGGATCAAGACCTCGTGCGAAAGGTATGAACACAGTCGGGACGAGGACAGTTCATAATCGATCGTCCTGCTCTGGTCCACACAGGAGAGCATGTTCACAAACCACCGTCACAGTTAAACAGTCATAAGCTGGCAGTGTCGGTTAGAGTCTCTAATGTGGGATGAGTAAGTCAACGCAAGGAACCCAGTGAGGACAGCATCAGAGGACAGTGGGGTACTGGAGAGCCAGGTCAGGTGACATTGGGGTAGATCAGTCAGGATTGGACATCTCAGTACATGGGAAAAAGCAAAGGGTTCAGAAGGTTTAAGCAGATATTAAGGGGGTGGGGGCAGATAATTGCACCCAACCGTGAATAGATTTGAACCAACATCATCCAGGCAGCAAGAGCAGCTCAGGACACGGGGAGACAGAGAGAGAAACAGGTGATCATCTGATGAAGAGCCTGTAAAGGAAGTGGTTTAGTAGGACCTGCAGTAATGACCTGAAACCTGTAATCAGAGCAGCAGCAGAAACCAAATCCTGCGTGAAGACAAATGATTTCAGGAGAGATTTAAAGACAGAGAGTGAGTCCTGGACAGCGGCAGGACGGTCATTCCAGAGTTCGGGGGCTTTATAAGAGAATGCCCCCCCCCTCGTTCTTTTTAAATCAGAGGCAGTGAGAGAGAGAGAAATTTAAAGAGAGCGAGAAACACAAACAGAGAGAGAAACACAGAGAGAGAGATTTAAAGAGAGAGAGAGAGAGAGAGAGAGAGAGAGAGAGAGAGAGAGAGAGAGAGTTTTAAAAACAGAGAGACACAGAGAGAGGGAGATTTAAAGACAGAGAGAGACTCAGACAGAGAGAGACACAGACAGACAGAGAGAGAGAGAGAGATGTAAAGACAGAGAGTGAGTCCTGGACAGTAGCAGGATGGTCATTCCAGAGTTGGGGGGCTTTATAAGAGAATGCTCGTCCCCCTGCTGTGTTCTTTTTAAATCAGAGACAGTGAGAGAGAGAGAGAGAGATTTAAAGACAGAGAGAGACACAGATAGACAGACAGAGAGAGAAACACAGAGAGAGAGATTTAAAGACAGAGAGAGAGAGAGAGAGTGAGAGAGAGACAGAGAGAAAGAGATTTAAAGACAGAGAGAGAGACAGAGAGGGAGAGACAGAGAGAGAGAGAGAGAGAGAGAGAGAGAGAGAGAGAGAGATTTAAAGACAGAGAGTGAGTCCTGGACAGTAGCAGGACGGTCATTCCAGAGTTGGGGGGCTTTATAAGAGAAAGCTCGTCCCCCTGCTGTGTTCTTTTTAAATGGAGGGACTGTCCTGCCGCCCGTGTCCTGTGAGCGCTGTGTCCGTGATGGGTTGTGAGGTTTAAGGAGGTTAAGATATTGTGAGCCAGTATTTTAAGTCAGACAGTTGCAGCTTTGGAGTTGGAGTAACTCTAAAATCCAACTCTTTATCTGAAGTCTTGAATTATCAGATAACAGTCTGATTATGACAGATTATTGGCCTCTAACCTCATCGTTTCCTGGTTTTCATGGCTCTAGTGTTTCCGGTTCCTAACGTGACTGTTAAGAATCTGATACCTGTTGGTGACGGAGGTTTATCGTTGGCTGTAAATGTGCTGTTTATTGTCTTTTAATGCCCTCATATGGACGTAGCTCTGCATGTGGCCCACTATGATGGTAAGACCTGGTCATTCTGCTCCTGTTTACTCGCTGTTTTAGTACCTTTGTAACTGAGTGGACGTGTTGGACACTTCAGTGTGCAGGTCTGCTGTCCTTCATTCGTGATCTCACTTTCTTCTTTTTCACTTCAATCTCAGCATCAGTTCCTCACAGAGGCCCTGCAGTGGAGAGCCCAAACCGACCCTGACCATGTGCTCTATGTGCTACTGAATGCAAAGGTAACCACACACACACACACACACACACACACACACACACACATAGACCCACTCTGCTTGCACACAGACAGAGTTGTCCTCCACAGTTTACCTATCCATTCCATGACCTTCCAGACGTTCAATGATCACCACCTCACATCACTTATCCCAAAAGTACTGGATGGAACTGTGTGTATTTGCACATTTACAGTGTACCTGCATGGATCATGTGATCATCAGATTTGTGAAAATGTATACCCTGAAAACATCTCTCTCTCTCTCTCTCTCTCTCTCTCTCTCTCTCTCTCTGCAGGGTGTGGCAGTGTGTACGGCTACATGTGTGCAGCTTCACAAAAGAGCAGAAAAGATTGCGGCTGCCCTCATGGAGAGAAGCGGCATCAACACCGGAGAGAATGTCGTGTTGTTGTACCCACCAGGTACCATTAATACACACACACACACACACACACACACACACACACACACACACACACACACACACTTCAGCCAATCAATCATGTATACTAGCTGGAGTTCCTATTGACAAAATGTGTGTGTGTGTGTGTGTGTGTGTGTGTGTGTGTGTGTGTGTGTGTGTGTGTACAGGTGTAGATCTGATTGCTGCATTTTATGGCTGTTTGTATGCTGGCTGTATTCCCGTCACCGTGAGACCACCACACCCTCAGAACCTCTCGGCCACACTACCCACGGTCCGCATGATCATCGATGTAAGTGTGTGCGAGTCTGAAGAGCAGAGAAAGATTTAATTAACTTAATTATGAACTTCATTTACATTTTCTTCCACCCCCCCCCTCTCTCTCTCTCTCTCTCTTTTTCTCTATCTCTCTTTCTCTCTCTCTCTCTCTCTCTTTTTCTCTATCTCTCTTTCTCTCTCTCTCTCTCTCTCTCTCTCTCTCTCTATCTCTCTCTCTGTCTTTTTCTCTGTCTCTCTCTCTCTCTCTCTTTTTCTCTATCTCTCTCTCTCTCTCTTTCTCTCTCTCTCTCTCGCTCTCTCTCTCTCTCGCTCCTCAGGTCAGTAAGGCTGCCTGCATCCTCACTACTCAGGTTCTAACGAAGATCCTTAGATCAAAAGAAGCAGCCGTTTCTGTCAACATAAAAACGTGGCCCATCATAATCGACACAGGTACGAACACACTGAGCACCGCGTTACTGTACTTCAGTGTCCAGCAGCAGAGCCACAGTACCACAGTCTCAGACCAGTACTACCAGTTCCTCTAGGGGTTCGTTTCAGAGCTGCGTTCACAGGTTTTACGCTGGTTCTTTAGATCTTTGTTTATGGTGATTAAATGTAACGTGGATATACTGAACCAAGGACACAATCACTGGACACTGTACTATACTCGTCTCTCTCTCACCACAGATGACCTTCCACGTAAGCGTCCCCCCACCATCTACAAGCCTCCATCCGCCGAGATGATCGCCTATCTGGACTTCAGTGTCTCCACCACAGGCATGCTCACAGGAGTCAAGGTGAGGCAGTGGGATGGTTCTCTGCAGTATTGAGTACACAGACCGTATTCTGATGATCTAAGCTTCTGGTTGGTTGGTTGAGTGCGTGTCTGAGACTGTGATTGGCTGTTTGTCAGATTTCCCACGCGGCAGTGAGCGCTCTGTGCCGCTCAATAAAGCTGCAGTGCGAGCTCTACTCCTCACGCCAGATCGCCATCTGCCTCGACCCTTACTGTGGACTCGGCTTTGTGCTCTGGTGCCTTGCGAGGTATAACGCACACACTCACACACACACACACACACACACACTCACACACACACACACACACTCTCTCTCTCTCTCTGCAGCAAGTGTTGAGAATCTTTCAGCCTACAGTATTGATTCATTCGACTGAGAATCAGATACAAATCAAATTGCACTAATCTGAGTTCATTCCTCCACAAACCAGCTTCAGCTCTGTGATGTTGGTGGGTTTCCTCCATCAACTGCTGCTTCAGCTCCTTCACAACATCTCTACTGGATTAAGATCAGGACTCTGACTGGATCAGTCCAGAACATTACCTTCATTCTCCTTTAAACGGTCTTTGATAGAACAACTTGTGTGTTTAGGGTCATTGTCTTTCTGCATGACCCACATTCTCCTGAGATTCAGCTCACAGACAGATGTCCTGATCATTTTCTGGTATCATTCAGAATCTGTTGGTCCACCCTGTCCCAGATGCAGCCAAGCAGGTCCAAACCATGGTGTGTTTCACAGACGGGATACGGTTTTCAGGCTGGAATGTCTTCCATTTGTTCTAGAACACAAAAATGAAAATAAGCTACTGGATTTGTAGACTGATTGTCAATAAAATAGTTGCACCCAGAAGGAAGTGTGTGATTTCCATTGTATTGGTCAGGAAGATAAACTACCCACCGAGTTTGATCACCGTCAGCGGTTCCTTCTGGGTCCAAATATTTATAGTTTTACAGGCAACAGAACACTTACTGCTGAGATGAATATTCTGAAACCACACTGCTGACTGTATCTCCACACTTGGACATCTTATATGTACCGATGGTAACGGATGCATGTGTTCTACAGTGTATACTCAGGTCATCAGTCAATTCTGATTCCTCCTCTGGAGCTGGAGAGCTCACTGTCTCTGTGGCTGAGCACCCTCAGTCAGTACCGCATCAGAGACACCTTCTGTTCCTACTCTGTAATGGAGCTCTGCACCAAAGGCCTCGGAGGACAGACTGAGATCTTGAAGGTACTTGCTTGCTTATGGTTGTCCATCGTATACAGTGATGACGTTTCCGTTTTTTAACCACTCTTTGATGTTCTTTGATGTCCAGAAATTCTGATCCAAGTCCTCATGGTACTCACATATTGACAACGCTGGGATTCTGTTTGTGTCTCTGATATTAACATAACGTCACGTGAAAACATTAGGACACCCTGTGAAAGCCTGGACACTTAAAATCACCCACAGGTCCATCACAGTAGGTGCACATTAGAACATCGTTACTCAGCATTTTGGAGGAGGCTTCCCTTATTTAAACCTCAGACATTAGTTTGGTTTGCTCTTGATGGTTGAAGTGAGTGTGATCACCATGGCCTGATCCAAAGAGCTCTCTGAGGCCTTCAGAAAGAAGGTTGTAGATGCAGATGAGAAGAGATTTAAAAAGATCTCGGACCAATTAGAAATCAGCCGTTCCACTGTCCGGGAACATCATTTACAAGTAGAGAACATTTAGAACAACTGCCTACATGACCAGATCAGAACAATTCCAAGAGAAGATCCAACAATCCTAAAATGTTACAGACCTACAGGTAGCTTTTTCCACAGTTGGTGTCAAAGTGCAGCTTCTACCATCAGAAAGAGACCAAACCAGTTTGATTTTCATGGAAGGTGTTTAAGGAGGAGAACCTTTGCTCATTGAGAGAAACATGAAGGCCAGACTGAAGGTCACCAAAGAGAATGTAACCTGTTATCGTATTGATTTTAAAGTTCTTCTTTAAACTTTTATTAGTTTATAAAGCAGTACATCTCAGTGCTTTTGGTTTATGAACTGGGAAGATCTCTGAGATCTTCAGTACCTTTTTATTGGTTGTTCCTCCAGATAGAACAAGATGTTTTGGTGAACAGTCTTCCAGTGGAGCTCAGAGCAGCTGGAAATGTAGACATATTTAAAGCCAATTTAAAACCTACTTATTTAGTCTTTTATGTGGTGCTTTATAAACATGTATTTGTCATCAGTTGTTAAGATTTAAGGGATGAAGGACTGAAAAGAGCATGGATGGATGGATGGATGGATGGATGGATGGATGGATGGATGGCACACAGGCAGGATAAAGGAAGTGGTCAGAAAAAGGGAAGAGCTAGCAGACGCTACAGTTCCTGTTAGTACAACCAAAGATTTGAACTGGTAACCCAAACTGGTTTCCCACTTCACCACACTGCTGACATTTACACCAGTATGTTCATATATACGTTACTGACGCTTTCAGGAAAACACTGCGGAATGTCTTCCACACTCATATCACCTCTCTGTCTCTGTGTGTGTGTGTGTCCTGTAGACTCGGGGATTAAACTTGTCGTGTGTGAGGAGTTGTGTGGTAGTAGCTGAGGAGCGTCCACGGCTGGCCCTCACACAGTCCTTCTCCAAGCTCTTTAAGGACCTGGGACTGTCCTCACGAGCCGTCAGCACCGCCTTTGGATCGCGAGTCAACTTGGCCATCTGTCTTCAGGTAGTCATGCACAACCAAACAGGCCTGCACATGTATGGGGTGTGTGTGTGTGTGTGTGTGTGTGTGTGTGTGTGTGTGTGTGTGTGTGTGTGTGTGTGTGTGTGTGTGTGTGTGTGTACTTCTCCCCCTCAGTCTTCATGGAATTGTCCAGTTATATGGAATGGAGTTATAAAATAGCAGTAATAGATGCTGTCCATGTAAATTTGACATTTGCTTTAATGTACTTCAGGGAACCACTGGTCCAGACCCCTCAACTGTGTATGTGGACATGAAGTCTCTCCGACACGATAGGTATGATATACACGTGTATTCTGTGATATATATTATATATTCCTATATAAGGTCGTCCCGTCGTGCAGGCTTTCCGTGCTGCCGTGTTGGAGCATCATTTGTAAAGTGCTCCTTGGAGAAGAGTTCCAAAGCAATCCCAGCAGTTGGAAGAGCTTGAGACGGGTCGCATCATAGGACTCTAGGAAGCAGGATGGTTTTATCGAAGTGTTGTGTGACATATCGGTCATGCAGATGTGACCACAGCACACTGTTGGGGGCCGTGGATAGAAGAAGGCACCAGTGACATGAAGGATCTGGGAGACCTACACGAACCATGGAGAGGAAGAACTGACAGGTTGTCCAACATTCGGAAAGGGACCCAACAGCCTCGATTATGGACCTTCAGCGAGCAGTGATGACCTCCATGAGTCATCCTGTTAGTGCAGCACCTTTGGTGCAGGACTACATGCACAAAGACCACGTCAGTGTCGCCAAACAACAATTTAACTGAGGTTTAAGACCATAGCTCGGAAAATACCCCCTCAAAACAGAAATCAAAGTGGAGGACCATCCTGTGTCTTGATGGACCTCAATCTGATCCTGCGGCTCAGTGCTGGTGAAATACCACCAGGAAATACCACGAGGCTGACTGTGTCCAGCGACAGAAAATGACAGGATTCGGAATTTTGTCCAGACTTTGAAGGCTGTGGTCATAAACTTGTGATCAGCTGAGGAACAGCCAGTTCCAGTTGCGTTGTTGCTCCCATTTCTTCTTTAAGCTTTGGGAAGCTCTTCTTAGAACCTTCTTAAGATCCAATAGAGCAACATTTTTAAGTGGTTTTAAGATTTTGATCAGCAGTGTATGTTAATCTGAGGTTACTTAGGTTAACTTAAAGACCTGATTGGTCAGGACAGGTGTGGTTTAATTGGCTGTGTTGGTGTTTGTTAGGGTGAGACTGGTCGAAAGAGGAGCACCTCAGTCTCTTCCTCTGACGGAATCTGGAACAGTGAGTTCACTGGATTTACATTTTAAAACCCTTTTTAAAACCTTTTCTTTACTAAAGAACCATTGAAGAACCTTCTTCGTCCACCGTGTCATTACTATTAAAACTGCAAACATCTGTTCTTCCTCCCATTTCATTCACCTTTCAGATCCTTCCTGGAGTGAGGGTGATCATAGTGAACCCGGAGACCAGGGGACCTCTGGGGGATTCTCATCTGGGAGAGGTGTGTATTTGTGGTCTGAGCAGCTGTGTTGGTGTGTTGTGGTCGTGGAATAAGGACGGCTTTAGGAAAGCGTTTTGGGTTTGTGTCTCAGATTTGGGTGCACAGTCCCCACACGGCGACGGGCTACTACACCATCTACGGGGAGGAGAGTCTGCAGGCCGACCACTTCAACACCAAACTCAGCTTTGGAGATCCGCAGACACTCTGGGCGAGGACTGGATACCTGGGCTTCGTCAAAAGGACTGAACTCACCGACTCTAGCGGAGGTGGGTGAAAGAAAGAGGTGGGGTGCTGAGCGTGCCAAACTGGGATTTTAACTGGGACGTGTAACCAGAAGACTAGTCGTCCAGTGTCAGCAGACAGCAGACGTTACTGCTGAAATCAACAAAGACGTCACATTATTTGTAAATTCATGATGAGTTTGCAAAAACCGTAGGACAACCCATGAAGACCTTGGACTTTAACGTACTTAATCATCATCTGATCTTCGGTGTAGCTACACCGAGAGATGGAGGTGGAATAACTGAACACACACAACTGAAGAAACGTCTTTAAACATCATTCATAAAACAACACACACACACTTAATCAGCTACTAATTTATAGACCATGGTTAGAGAGGACTTTGGAGGAGCCTGTCTTACTTAAACCTCAGACATTAGTCTGGTTTGCTCTTGATTGTTGAAGAGAGTGGGATCACCATGGGGATCCAAAGAGCTCTCTGAGGCCTTCAGAAAGAAGGCTGTAGATGCAGATGAGTCAGAACAATCAGAAATCAGCCGTTCCACTGTCCAGAAAGAGCATTTAAAACAACTGCCCACATGGTCAGATCAGACCGTCCTGGGAAGTTGGTCCCAAGAGCAGAACCACAAGGTGCATAAAGAGATCCAGCAATCCTAAAATGTGGTCACGGTGCCACCGCTGATGTCAAAGTACAGCTTCTACCATCAGAAAGAGACCAAACAAGTTTGATCTTCATAGGAGGTGTTTAAGGAGGAAACCCTTACTGTCAAATGAACATCTGAGCAAGTTCTCCAGAGAACATGTAGAAAAAGAAAGTGAGAGAGAAGTGGTGTCCACATATATCTGGACGTGTAGTGTTTGAATATCCTTGGCGTGAACAGTGAAGCACATCTATTACTTTTTTTTCCCTCAGACCGCCATGACGCTTTGTTTGTGGTGGGATCTCTGGATGAAACTCTGGAGCTGAGGGGTTTGCGCTACCACCCTATCGACATAGAAACCAGCGTATGTCGGGCTCACCGTGGCATCGGCGAGAGGTAAGGTGTCGCCTGGAAGAGTCCGAGTAAATGCTTGTTGTTAAGAACTTTGGCATCGTTCACACAGCAGGTCAAACTGGCCCTTTTACGTCATGTGTGACGCAGACGTGTCATTTTTGTGGCAGTGTGATCGACCAACAGTCGGCAACTCATTCTGATATTTTTAATCCCGGTTATGGTACTGAAATCCGATTCGTATCAGATTCCCTACAGTGTGAATCGGAAATCAAGCAACCTTTACATCAAACTCCGCTGATCAGACACTGACCGCAGTGAGGGAGGTTCTCAGTGGTGGGACGGAACACAAATTATAGCATATACAGCTAGAAATAGTTGAAAGTGGCTGCAGTGCCTTTAGAACTTCAGGCTGATTTTGTGGGATGTTGTTGTAGTTTGACGTACTTTTATTCACCATAAATGTAAACATATTTATCTTTATTTATCTTCATCTGCAAATGAGGTGTAAATATTAACAGAATGTAGATATTTGTATGAATTTGATTGAAAATGTACTTGCACCTACAATTGTTTTGTATTTTTTCTGCTTTTTTTCTACTAAAACAATCTCAGATCCCTGTTGGAAATTAATCATCCAGACTGTTTTTGAACCGAATATTCAACATTTGTAATGATTAGATTGATAAAGATATTTTATCCTTTTTATCCTTTATTATTTTTATTACTTATGTATGTATCAGTATTATCCCCAATGAGGACTTTTATTCTGAAACTTGAGCAAAGAAAGGGAGCAAACCGCCCCTCCCTTCTCATTTTCCTCTATAACTCAATATCTGGGTGAGTGATGTCATCAGCCCCGCCCCCTCTCACTGATCAGTCAGAGTCTGTATGCAGGTTGATCATCAGCCCCGCCCCCTCTCTCTGATCAGTCAGAGTCTGTGTGCAGGTTGAGCATCAGCCACCCTCTCTCGGATCTCAGGTTATAAGAGTAACCAAGAACACAAACCTAAAAGTGGGCGGGGCTTTTGCATATGTAAACGAATGTCGGACACCGGTCACATTAAAATGTTAGTGTGAGAATAAAAAGTCAGATTTGTTGAGTAAGTCAGATTTGGGCGACTTTTCTTGCTGTGTGAACGTAGCCATTAAGTCAGGGCAGATGTTCAGCCATGAGCTCACTCTCGCACTCCTTCCACAGTGCTGTGTTCACCTGGACCAATCTGCTGGTGGTGGTGTCCGAGCTGTGCGGATCAGAGCAGGATGCGCTCGACCTGGTCCCTCTGATAACAAACGTGGTGCTGGAGGAGCATCACCTGATCGTGGGCGTGGTGGTGATTGTTGATCCTGGGGTCATCCCCATCAACTCTCGTGGGGAGAAGCAGAGGATGCATCTGAGAGACTCTTTCCTGGCTGATCAGTTAGACCCCATATACGTGGCCTACAACATGTGAGTTGGCCAAAACCCAGGCTTTGGAAGAGCATGCTGTTGGAAGAGCAGCCTGGAGACCATCTGCAGATCTGCGTAGAGACTGAGTCGCCTGCCTTATGGCACAAATGCTGTGTTTGAGTCTTCATGGTGTGTGGCTGAAGAGGTTCTTCACCACCAGGCAGAGGATCAAGTAGAAAGGGGGTAGGAGAGGGTCAATATAACCTTTTTGTTTTGGAAGACACGTTTCTTCATTCTCCCGATTCTCAGCATTCCCTGTGATTGTCATTTCAGTAATGAATTTATTTTTTACCCCCTTCTGAGTTTAAGCACTTTTGATGACGGGTGGATTGAGTTGTCGATGTTCTGGCACATGGTTTGAGTGATCGAGTAAGCGACGGTACTGATCGACCATCTGCCTCCTGTTCATTTTGACCTAACGCAATACCATTCCAACATGAGCTCACCAGACAACAAAACTGTCACCTTGCGTGTTTAAGGTGGTACTAATCTCAGCTTCCTGCAGACGGTGTTGTACAAAGATGATCCGTCTGTAAATACCTGCGGGGTGTGTGACACGATTCATAGATAGAGCTGGTAGAGTGATTAGTGCCGTGTCTCGTTGAATGTGTGGAAAATGGGTGAGATGTTAAGACCACAGTGTGAAGGAAGGAGCTGGATCTGCAGGGGTTTGGAAGCGTCGCTCCTACTGGTCTACCAGCAACGACAGAAATCCCAGTCTACAGGACACTGTCCTCGGAATTGTGGCCCAAAGACAAAACCGATGAACTGGGAGCGCCGGGGTGTTTCACGGCTTCCACACAAGAACTTCGAGAAGTCAATGCAGGTCCTTCACAGGGCCACAATTTTGAGGATGTCCTGTTGACTGGGATTTCGGACAGCGTTGGTAGACCCGTATGAGCGACACTTCCATACTCCTGCAGATTCAGCTCCTCCCTCGTCCTCCTGCAGGGCCGGCTGCAGTAGCCTGAAGGTACCACCACCTCGGTGATTGTTCGGACTCTGGTGAGCTTATTAACGTTTGTTTCTGCAAACACTACACAGTTTTTATTTGATTCAATAAAGACCTGCACTGCATCCACCACATCCAGCATACACGTTTTTGTACACCATCTTTGAATCCTGTTTTTATATTATGTGATTATTTCTCGTAGATTATTTGAACATACGTGACTCATTGAGCTGAATTTAAAGCACAACGTTTTGTTACAAACACTGAACTCTGAAACTCTTTTATTTAGGATGTTGTTTTGTCTGATGTGTATAACTGCAGTTCTTTTACGTTTCATAGACGTTTTCTTTCAGTGCAAATCTCAAAGGGATCTCAATTGTAGGTGTAGGGACTAATAATCTGTAGGTGAAGTTGAGGATTAGGTAGCTGCGGATCTTAAGATGTATAAGGACATTTGAGTGTTTTTTAGCTCTGAAATCTTGTGTGTCATATTTGGTGGTGTATTATATACAGGAATGGACGGAAGATGAGAACTGATGTGTCTCATGACTTCAAGGGCGTTTTCACACCTTTGACCTGTTTCAGTCAATGAGTTTGTAAAGTTGGAGTGTTTTCCACACGGGGAAAAATGCAAGTGCACCAAACTTAGGGCTGGACGATATGGACAAAAAAAATTGCATCCTGATATATTTAAGCTAAATGGTGATATACGATACTTACTGTGAAAAAATTAGGACCCCAATATTTTGTATGATCTTTATCGTACACTGAGCTGATATTGATATAAATATCAAGATATTGCTCAGCCCGTATCCCGCTCTGTTTATATCCCGATATAGATATAAATATCGATATATCGCTCAGCCCGTATCCCGCTCCATTTTTATCCTGATATATATAAAAATATCGATATATCGCTCAGCCCGTATCCCGCTCTGTTTATATCCCGATATAGATATAAATATCGATGTATCGCTCAGCCCTAACCGAACTAAACTAAATGCATCACAACTAGCCATGATTGGAACCATCTCTGTTTATTGGTCAGACCTGTCTGAGGTTTGTTAAATCATGTTCTCATCATAAACGAGCCTCTGTGATCCCAAACAAATCGCAGCGAGCTTGAAAATGAAGGAAGTGAGTTTTAACCAGACTAAATAGTGCAGGTGTGAAAACGCCCTAAAGAGAAACACACTTGCTGTTCGGCCTTGCATGTGCATCTTTAATGGAGACTTCCACTAGAGGGCAGACCTGAACACTGACCAGGTTTGACCATTGACTTTGAATACTGACCTCTCGCCATACTAATCACTGTGCAGCTTCAACAACACATCGCTAACTCGGTCGCACAGGCATTCTTTAACTTTAAGGCATATTAATGCTATTGAGTGTGTGCACTGCCCCCTAGCGTTTTGGTGTGTACTGCACCTCTCGCATATGCGTCTCTTTAATTACATGCACGACTAACGAGGCAAACTGGCACAGGATATGCATGGCAGCCGTCAAGCGTACGTGTAAACAAAGATAACAGCAGGTATGTTTCTCGCATAAGACTGAACAAAGGTCAAAAGAACGGAACCAAAATAATATATTTATGGCACTTTCCTGCCCTCTCCAACCCACTGCTTCAGCATTCGAATATGTTTTAATATGTTTTATTTTCTTGACCCATTGATGCACTTTATGAAAGGCATGAGGACTATTAACACTTATCAAATCAAAAGGGCATTTTTGTCTCAATACTGTCATTGAATCCTGTTTAAACCACGCTCATACTGTACGATCCATACTGTACACACTGTACTTACTGAGCGACTGGCATCGGTGTCTGCCAGTGCATCTGCATGTGCTGCTCTCGTACGTGCAGGTAAATACATGCCGTTCCAGTTCAAGGGTTGGACACATAATATGGTTTTCATGACGTTACTCTTTCTCATGTGCAGGAGCCGTTTTCATTCATAAATTCATACACAAATATAATTCTATATATGTGTCTAATCGAGTGTGTCCAGACTCTTGCTACTGTGTGGAAAATAGATATGTAAATACACTATATGGACAAAAGTATTGGGACACCATTCATCCATTGTTTTTTTTTTCTGAAATCAAGGGAATTGAGAGGAGTCTCTACTGTCCAGGGAAGACTTTGGAGTGGAGTGGGCATTGGTGTGAGAATTTGATTGCATTCATAAACGAGATCTGTGAAATTAATGAGGATTCTTGGGTGATCATCCACCTCCCTATTCCTCCCAAAAGTACTGTATGGAGCTCCATCGTTCCAGAGAACACAGTTCTGCTCCACAGCTCAATGCTGGGGGGCTTTATACCCCTCTAGACCACCTGGTATTAGACATGGTGACAGTAGGGTCACTTTTATTTATTTGCTCCAGAGTCCTATTCTTTTGGCAGTACTTCTCTAGCGGGACGAGACAAGCTGTGTGTGCATGTGCACATCTGTTTAAAAGAGGAGGGGTGTCCACAAATATTTGGACGTATAGTGTATATACAGTACATTTGCATACCTGTCGTAATTGCACACACATTCAAGGCAGTTTTCATCTCTGAGGTATGACAACATAACATCTTTCCTGATCTCACACACACACACACACACACTTACCAAATAACCCACAGCCAGACGTAACAGCCATGTCCTCTGGGACATTCTGCTCCTTTTCTCTTCTGATTTTAAGGTGCTTAGGAACATCAGGACTAACTTTTCTGACTTCTAACTAACAGGAATGAAACCAGGAATCTGTACATCTGTACAAACCACTATTACTGTAAAATAAACTGTACAAAGGCCGAGATTTTACATGTTCAAGCTACATTTCAGAAGAACAGCGAAGACTTTCTGTACCATACAGGGATTTATAGTGGGACGCGGATGTCCGGATGTCCCGCACCGATCAATAAGACACCTGTAAAGTAGAGATTTGTGTACAGATGAAGCTATGAACTCTACTGTACTGTCCTCTGCTGTTCTCGGTCATATTCTTGGTTTGATATGAGTATGAAAAACTGCTGTCGGTCACGATTTCGAAACAACCTCAGCTGGTTGAAGGCACATTTGAAGTGTACCCGAGTCCTTGTAAATAAGCTTGCTCCATTTCTATTCCTTCGTTTACACTTTGTGGGGCCTGTGTTGAGTTTAGTTCCGTTCTGTTCCAGCTTCTTTTGATGTTTAAGAGCAGAAACCTTACGATATTTTCTGTCTTTGCTTTGTGAGCATGAAAACATGAAGCCAAGCACTGTGGGAGAGAAACTATGTCGTAATAATTTAACTTTGTAGAATTGAACCACCAGGATATTGTTCGAACCTTAATCTTGTGTGTGTGTGTGTGTGTGTGGACGAAAAATATCTGCACCCAGAAGGAAGATAAAGGTGATCAGGATCAATAAATGATTATAAATAAAGCAGTTATATATATATATATATATATATATATATATATATATATATATATATATATATATAAATATGACAGTCTGTCAATTGCAGTGTTTGGCGGAGTTGACGTTGATCCGTATGTGTGTAGTCCTGTGTCATGTAGCTGTCTGCTGCAACAGGATGACTCATTGAGGACATCACTGCTCCCTGAATGTCTGCTGAAAAACTGCTGGAATTGCTGTGTAACTCTTCTCCGAGGCATAATTAACTCGCAAACAATGCTACCAACCCAATAGCATGAGTCAACGTGCAAAGCATGTAGGACCTTTTATAGTCAGTTAGGTACAGAGATGAGGGGCCGTCTTTGCTTCATGATGTGCAGCTACGAGTGAAATGTGATCTTTGGCAAAAGGGGAAAAAACACATGAACGAAGGATAAAGACATCAAAAGAGACCTTGGGAAGAACCAGGCTCACAAATGGGGACCCCTCCTCCTCTGGTCAACTACTTATATGTAGATAGGAGGCACTGGACTCCCACACGTCTGCTGTAATTCTCATTCCTGTTGGTCACTTCCTTCTGGGTGCAACTATTTTTGATGACTGTACATGCGAGTCTTTTTGTTGTAAAGGGTTAATGGCATTACTTTTGGCATTACTTTTCTGATGATGCTTTTCAACATTTTTCCCACAGTTCAGTTGAGATACTCTGAAATGCATTGTTTGGTGATTGTTCCTTTAATCGGTTACGTGGTTTTTGGTTCCAGCATAATCCTGAGGGAAAGCTTTTACGAGGAAATATTCAGGGAGTTGCTTGTGGTTTGGATGCTGATTTGTGGATAGTGGTTGCCTGCTGTGAACACGACAAGGGAATATGAGAGACTGGATTTAGTGTAACTAGGGGGACTGGGTCTGATAGATATACACATCTCTCACTATGCAAGCAGCTGTTCCACAGTCACATTACACACACACACACACATACACACACACAGCCTGACAGAAACACTGAAGAGGGAAAACCACCCATTTGGGAAGCAGGTCTAAGACTGATTGGGAGCATTCATAACCATGACTAGAGAATGCACTCATCTCTTGTGTTGATTCTATATATATACTTTTGGCAAGTTTGAATTAATAATGACAGTAATAATGGAAATGTCATGTTATAGCTACAAAGGGGTTCATTTTGTGATACTTTAATGTCATGTATGAATATTAATGAACAATGTCATGATTATGCAACCCTACCCCTCATTAACTTTCACCTGTTTGATTTTGTACATGGGTTAATTACTGTTTTATATTTAAATGGCAAAAAAAGAATAAAAGGCTTTTATTTTGCAGCATTTACGTGTGAAGCATTCGATGTGTTCCTGTGTTATTAAAGCTCATACTGGCCGCTGGATCACGTGTCAAAGTCGCCGCCACACTGGTCCAGCGTTCTCATTAGACTCTACAGAAAAACGATGCCTAATTCATGTGCAGAATTACTGTACGGTCCAAATCAGACTTCAGAGAATTACCCTTCGTTAATTCGAGTAGATTTAACTTTATTTTCATTGTGCAGAGTACATGAACACAGCCAATGAAATGCAGTTCACATCTAACCAGAAG
The DNA here is from genome assembly GCA_034509495.1 of Acestrorhynchus altus. Taxonomy (NCBI): domain Eukaryota; kingdom Metazoa; phylum Chordata; class Actinopteri; order Characiformes; family Acestrorhynchidae; genus Acestrorhynchus; species Acestrorhynchus altus. The sequence continues at coordinate 1,589,815 of CM067504.1, read as the reverse complement.
TGCAATAAATAGTATTACTTACAAAAAGTGCAGTAGTATCCATGCAGGCGGTGCAATTATGAATATGTACAATAACGGTGCAGGGACGTAGATAAGTGGCAGTGGCAGTGTCCTTGTTATTAGAGTGGCGTTGAGGTCAGCCGGATCAGCTAATAAGGAGTCTTCTTTTCGTTCGTTCGGCAGGCACGGTGCTGATCCTGAGGGAAGCTGAGGCATCCTGTAGATTAGGAAAATGCAACCAGTAAAATACAGTAAATAAAGATGTAATACAATATAATGAGGCATATAAAGATCGGAAGGAAGAATAAATAAATTAAACTAAACTATACAAATCAATACAGAGAGCTTGGTGAACAAGAGTCAGTAAGTGGAGTTCTGTGGTGAATCTGCTACTGGTTGATCCTCAGTTCAAAGATGCGAAGTGATAAAGTGACGAGTCTATAATATTAACGAGTAACTGTATAACCAGAAAGGGTAAAACTAGAAACTGTATCACCAAAAATGTATCAATAAACCCACATGCAGATGTCTACATTTAGACCAGTACACATATATAATAGAGAAAAATGACTGTATGATCAGGTCTTAAGATCTTAAGATAACTTGGTCAGTGGTCTCACGTCCCCCCGGGCTGGTTTAAAACGCAGCCATGTAGCCGTGGCCTGCTGGTTGGGGAACCAGCCTTGTGACGGGAAGGTCACTGGTTTGAACCCCTGAACTGGCAGGACACAACTGAAGTGCCCTTGAGCAAGGTACTGAACTCCCCAGCTGCTCCCCGGGCACTGAGGATAGGGGCGCTCTGTGTATGTGTGTACGACTGTGTGTGGAAAACACAGTTATGTGGGTCAAATGAGTATAATTACTTACTTAATTACTTACTTACTTAGAGCGGTGACCACAGCCGGGAAGAGCAGGGAAATCAGGGAAATCAGCAAAGCAATAATAAACTAGTAATAATTTTTTAACCCACTGTGTTTTGCACACACGTGAATTAATCCACCGCATTTAACCCATCCTCACACAGTGATACACACATACACACTAGTGAATTCACACACCAGGGGGGCAGTGAGCACACATGCCCGGAGTGATGGGCAGCCCTATCCTGGGGAGTTGCCCAAGGGCACTTCAGTCATGTCCTGCCAATTCAGGGATTCAAACCAGTGACCTTCCAGTAACAAGGCTGGTTCCCTAAACACCAGACCACAGCTGCTCCTAGAAAACTAGAAAAATACAGCTCACAGCGTCCTGTGGGCACCGAAGAAGTAGAGGATGTCGAACACAGGTCTGCAGAGAACAGCAGTAACTGTAGATGACGCCTAACCTCTGGGTCGACCAATCAGGAAGCCTTTGCGCTGTGACGTCATACTTCTTTCGGGGTGGGAGGTGCGTCACAGAAGCAAAAAAAAAAAAAAAAAAAGAGAAAAAAATGAAAAAAACAACAACAAGGTAACAGTTACAGTGTTTTGCAATGGAAACCGCCCTGGTTTGTTTATAAGACTCACCGGATAAGGCTCGATAACGGACGTCCGCGCTGCATCCGCGGCCTGAAGGTACGTGCTGTCCCGGGTTAAGCGGCTGAGCTGGCGGCCATGGCGCCCGTCCGCTCGGGTGTGATCGCCTCGTCGTCGTTGGAGGGAAGGTGGTTCAATGGCTCCCCGTATCGCTGACGTGTGTTGACGCGGGTACTTGCGTGCCAGTGACTCGCCAGAAGCCCCGAGTGTCGCATAAAGTCGCCCGTGGACCGAAAAACACCGCAGTCCGACAACACACCCCAGACACGGTCCGGTTCGACCCGGAACCGGGAATCCAGCTGCAACTAACAGTCGACCAGGGCTACCCGACAACTCGGATATACACCAGCCCGTTAGCCAACGAGCTACCCGCCTGTTCGCGTTTTAACGTTAAACGTAACCCGCTACCCAACCGAAACCGATGTTAATAAGTAATTTTAGTGGCTCAACAACGACCGGCGGAACCCGGTTAATGTAGTTCTAGCTTTAATACGTTTCTGAGGCGATAAACCCGACAAAATAGCATTTAGCCACTCCATGAACGTTTATATCGACTTCTAGTTCTTTCCATCTGATGGTGTTAGTACTAGTAACTAGTCAGTTCAGCCTTCTCGTAAATATTTAAGTTTTAAAATACGCATTAAAGCACTTTAAAGGGCAAGAATCTCCATGAAATAGCGAAATATCAGTCACTAACTAGTTACTTGAGAAATGTCCGTTAGGGCTGCGCGGATTGATACCGGAACATTTATATTTTTATCCGTTCTTTAAATAATCGGTTTTGGGTTATAAATATAGGTTTGATTCTTTATTTGGTGTTATAGGTCTTATTGAAACCCAAAAAGGAAACGAATTTCTGATATAAATGATGTGTAGGAACTACTTTTCCTTCCGCCCGATTCTCCTGCTCACTGGGCAATAGTGAAAAATAGTGCTGGGTTCAATAGATGCGCTATTTTTATAAGTTTGTGAGGCGAAAAACTCGACAAAATAGCAGTTAGCGACTCGGTGGACGTTTTTGTGGACTTCTCGTTCTTCGTCTGATGGCGTTGGGTTAGCTCGGTTGCTAACTAGTTCAGCTTTATCTTAAATATACAAATAAACTTTCAAACGCTGTAAGAATCTCAGAACAAAACCACCCGAAATGTTTAACTATGAGCGGAATGTCAGTTCGGGCGATATAAAGCGCTGAGTTGTTCGTTAGCTACATGGCTAACTAGTTACCTCAGAAATGTCCGTTAGGGCTGCGCGGATTGATACCTGAACATCGATACTTTAATCCGTTCTTTAAAGAATCGGTTTTGGGTTATAAATTTAGACTATGTTCTGTATTTAGTGTTATGGGTGTAGGTCTTAGTGAAAACTCAAAAAAGAAACGAATTTCTGACATAAATGATGAAGTGTAGGAACTACTTTTCTTTCCGGCGGATATTCGGGGCAATAGTGATAAATAGTGAAATAGTGAAAAGTAGTGCAGGCTCACAACTGTGCTAAACAATTGCAACATTTACTGTTAAATAAACATGTTCAATAAAACCATTCTTTAAAGTTTTTTTATATAAAAATGTTCAGATTTTGTTCACCTTTATCGTCTGTCGTTTCAGAAAACCACAATCGATATTGGTATCAGACTACTAGTCTTGTTGTTAGCTCTAAAGACATGGAAACACCTTCCGTTACGTTTTTAGCTTCAAAGTTATAAACCAACACATTTACAAATGACAAAACACAAAAAGCACTTCCGCCCAATTGAAGCTAATAGTGTTTCTCTACCCTGGTCCTGGAGGCACCCCTACTCCACATGTTTTAACGTAAACACCCCCTGCTTCTCTGAAAGGCTTGTTAATGGTTTGATTAATTGAATCGGGGTGGGAGCAGGGAAAGCACTGAAATATGCAGGGTAGGGGTGCCTCCAGGACCAGGGTTGAGAAACATTGAGCTAATATATTACATTTACTGTAGTTTACCTCTTAAATGTTAAAAAAAAGCCCCCCCAAACTCACACACACACCCCTACACAAAAATAAAGCAGCAGTCTCTGTCACTTTTTTATTAATTGACATATTTGAATATTTAAATACAATTTAAACATTTATAAAATATAACGTGTCTTTGAACTCTAAAGCACAAAGCTGCCTCTATAAATAAACTTTATTATTATCATTAATTGGAGACACAAGTGTAGGTGTGAGGCAGCCCACATTTTATCCGTATGACAGATTTGTTGTCTCCATCAGCAATGACACAGGGTCTGGTTTGTCACTGCACTATTGAGGTTTAGGAGTGTGCGAGCGATGAGCTCACTATGTGACTCAGAGTGTGAGCGCACTCTCCTTTGTGAGACACTGTGAGAGAAGTAGGTTCAGTGTCGGGGGGGTGAGTGGAAACACTGACTTAAACTCCGCTCTCAGAGCAGAATACATGGTCAGTCTACACCGTGTGTACAAAAGTTTGTGGACACCCCCTTCTAAGTCAGCATTCAGTTCCTTTAAGCTGCACCCATTGCGAATGCACCTATAGCTTGTCCCTTTAGAGCAGTACTGCCAATAGAATAGGACCATCTGGAGCAGATAAACACGAACCTATTGCCACTATGTCTAATGCCAGGTGTGAACTAGAGGGGTATGAAGAGCCCAGCATTGAGCTGTGGAGCAGTGGAACTGTTCTCTGGAATGATGGTGATTCATCCACTGCTTTTATGCATGAATTATGACACCATGAATCAGGAATCCCACCCCCCAAACAACTGTATATTTAGGGAAGATGTTGGGGTGTAATCATCCAACATCCAGACCTCAGTAGTGCAGCTCTTGTTGCTGGATGCAATCAAGTCTTCACAGCAGTGTTCCAGAATCTAGTAGAAAGCCTTCCTTGGACAGTACAGAGGTTTACTCCAACAGAAGCAGGATGAACTTTATTTATATCCTGGATTTCAGCTGACGTGATGAGTGAGTGGTGTCCAAATACTTTTGTCCATATAGTGTACCTCATGCTGAGATACCAAATACAAAAGTCGGTATGGAAACCTGGACGCAAAAGCTGCACCACACAGCATCAGCAGCTCAAAAATCACAGACACAGGGTCTGATATCTGATGCATCTTTGCACATAAACAGGGACAGTTTGTAGAAATATGACAGCCGGAATGAGGTAGCAGGTCCCTGGCGTTGTCACCAGGGATGGGTGTCCTCGACACAACCTCGAGAAAAAATTGGGGCGACTGAGAAGCCCGTGTCCTGGTGGTGAGGGAACCTGCCTTGTGACTGGAAGGTTGCCAGTTGATTCCCTGAACTGGCAGGATGTGACTGAAGAGCCGTTGAGCAAGACGCGTAACTCTCCAGCTTTGGTGGAGATGCTAATGGACTGTGATTGTGTTTACATTTACAGAGGTGGAAATGGAGGAGGTTCACCAGAACAGCACTAATGGCACTGAGTCACAAACTGTTACCATCCCTACAACAATTACAGCTTCTCAGTTATCACAGATAACCCAGGTATTGTGAGCGTGTGTGTGTGTGTGTGTGTGTGTGTGTGTGTGTGTGTGTGTGTGTGTGTGTGTAGTCTTTTGTGTGTTTTTAACAGTGTGTGAAGTTGTTGAATTATACAATGCATTAATGCATGTATGATGTCACGCAGATGTCTCTCGGAGGGTCACCAGTCACTGTGGTGCAGCTACCTGGTGGTCAGATTCAAGTTCAAGGAGTGATCCAGTCTGCCCAGTCATCAGTTATTCAGTCCCCACCAGCACAGTTACATGTAAGACAGAGACGGTCTCCATCTTTCACGGCACGTTAAAGGGAAATGAGTTTAAAATGATGAAAATGGGCTCTGAGGAAAGAGCCTGTGTCTGCTTTATGTGGTTAAACTGAAACCGCTCTGCTGTCGGCCTTTAGCGGTATGTATGAATCATCGTGGTTTGTCATTTTGGCACATTAAAAAGTGCCCACTGCTGAGACACTGGAAATCTGAGAACATAAACACTCAATGTCAAACCTCTCGGAAGCTGTTGACTGCTGGACTACGCACTTGAAAGACTCAAGAGAATTTGCGAGAGTCATGTAACAAGACAACGACCTTAAAAACCCTAAGTTTTTCTGTCAAAGAATGATTAAAGAAGAATAAAGGCAATGGTTTGGAATTGTCCAGTCAAAGTCCTGACCTTAATGTTGTGGAAGGACCTGAAGCAGCAACAAAGCTGGTTTGTACAAAAAGTAGAAAAGCAGACCAAAAGAAATGAGACCAAAACTATGACACCCATTTATTTATGGAGGGAAATGATCCTGTGAGGGTAAACGTTTGTGAACCATTATGACCAGCAGATCTTATGAAGGTGAAATTACAGTCAGATGTTTTCAATCAATGGGAGACAATCAGGTGTGAGTGGGCGTGGCCTGTTTTATTTAAAGAACAGAGATCTATCAAAGTCTGATCTTCACAACAGGTTTGTGGAAATGTAGCAGAGTATGTACAAGGGAGATTTCCGAGAAGCTCAGAAGAAGAGTTGCTGATGCTCATCAGGCTGGATCAGGTTACAGATATCAGGACATCCATCTGTGAGCTGCATCTCAAGAGAATGTGGGCCATGCACAAAGACAAGGACCCTTGTTTGATTTCATTCTCATCATCTACTTTTATGACTTGTTTAAATTTAGGCACCACCGTGAACAATTATTTTTGAGTCTGTGAAGATGGTTGTGCTTCCTAAACAAATCCGTTACGGTGGTGAAAAGAGTGATTATCAGTGTATCTTGGCCCACGTTGAGCTACACACTGCATTAAAAAGGACACCAGATGGACCCGCTGACTGAAATACGAGTATGAAGCAATTTCAGAATTTCAGTGACCAGCATTTGACTAACATCATCTCAGAGCTTCTGAAGTTTCTGAGAAAAAGTCCAAAAGGGTCCTAAATAGACATCAGGAGAGATCAGATCTTATGAAACCTAATCTACAGCTATTCTTTGTGCACATAATAGTTGGGTTTGAGTGTGATCTCATCACGTTGTGCAATTTGTCTGACACCGTAACGATGTGTGAGATGCTATCAGCAGTTAAGGTCTTTAGTGTGATCATCCAAACGTTTTCCACTGTTCACGTCTCCACACGTCCTTCCTACAGTTCTTATTGACACGTGTTTGATTCTGTCTTTGCAGGGACATCAGTCCGACAGCGACGATTCTCAGGACTCAACAGACAGTGGATCTTCTAACCAGAAACCAAGGGAGATTCTGGCCCGGCGCCCGTCTTACAGGTTCATACACACAAGAGTACACAATCACAGCATGTTCACCCTCTATAAACCAGTTATTACACACCAGTATCCCACAAATGACTGCAGCACACACTCTTGGATTAGACTGCAGCGTTTAAAGGCACTGGCCGCTTAACGGTCAGGAAGTCCAGCTGCATTATAATGTATGAAACACCCTTTAAAACAGATATTTTAAGAAAACTCTCGTCTACGTTATTATTAATACACACTCAAATATCAGTATCGGCTGATAATTGATCGGACATTCTCCCCTTTTGAGTTTCTAACACATTGCTGGATAATGTTTCAATATAACTGACCAGTGCACAGTTCAACACTCAGCTGGTCATTTGTGGCTCACACTCACTGAAACTCTTAACAGCTGCATGCGCAGGAAGCCGTACACAATACCTCCTCGGCCTTTCGAGCTTCCAGAAATAACCTTTTGTCCAGCAGCGGGCAATTTTATTGACCTAAAACACGTTCTACAGCAGGAGCAGAGCATGTGACTCGTACGGCTCCCTCTGCCGGACAAACCTCCAGCTGTCCTTTTAACCCTCACACGCGCTCCCTTGATTCTGGTTGTGTTGCAGGAAGATTTTGAATGACCTCTCAGCTGAAGAGATGGTGAATCGCAACGAAGGAGAGGAGGAGGTCTCGGCTTCTTCGGCTATGACGACGGTGTCCCTCCCCACACCCATCTATCAGACCAGCAGCGGCCAGTACAGTAAGACGGGTTCACCGTATTGGTCGCTTTGTAGAAATGCACGATTGTACATGAGTTTGTTAATGAGATGTTTATCTTCTGCAGTTGCGATTGCGTCAAATGGATCTCTGCTGCATGGTGCTGGTGCTGAGGGGGTCCAGGGCCTGCAGACCCTGACCATGACCAATTCCAGCCCCAGCCAGCCGACTATTTTACAGTATGCTCAGACCGCAGACGGACAGCAGATACTGCTTCCCAGCAATCAGGTGGTGCTACAAGGTTAGTGTGTATATAAACACACACACACACACACACACACACACACACACACACACTGCTACCTAGCAACCAGCTGGTGCCGTTCTCTGGTGGAAAATGATCAGAAGCAGTGCTGCTCTGTCAGAGGTGGGAAGTAATGAAGCATTAGATTGTCCACATATCTGTCCTTTACTTGAGCACCGCTGTCATTCCATCCTTTTCTACATTTTACACGAACACTCCGTGCTTTCACTCGCTGCGGCTCACGCTGCACGTTTGTGTAAGTGGGAGGATCTCGAACCATGCACCTTGAAAACGGACAAACACAGAATTGACGAGATGTCACATTTAGTGTTTGATCTGTTATCACTCGTGTTTTCTTAATGTCCTGTGAACATCCCGTGTCCTAAGGGTCAAAAATGAGCCGTCTTCACTGATCTTTAAACCCCTCCCTCTCTTCACATTACAGACAGACTGCGTTTGATCACTGAAACGTCTCATATGATGAGGAACATCGGACTTTTACTTTTACCTGCTGTGTGAAGACGCCTAAATAACCCTTTCTGTCTCCTGTTCTGTAATGTTCTGTAGGTGCAGGGGGTGAAATGCAGGCCTACCAGATCCGCTCATCATCTTCCACGCTGCCTCAGACTGTAGTCATGACTTCGCCATCTGTCATAAGCTCTCAGGGCAAAACGGATGACCCCCAGTTAAAGAGAGAGATCCGTTTAGCTAAAAACAGGTGTGTGTGCGGTGATTTCTAGGGATCGGTCAGCAGGTCATGCGCCATATCTCACAGAATCATGTGTTAAACCCCGCTTTTCTCTGTTTGCGCGCAGGGAGGCAGCTCGCGAGTGCCGCAGGAAGAAGAAGGAGTACGTGAAGTGCTTGGAGAACCGCGTGGCTGTGCTGGAGAATCAAAACAAAACCCTGATCGAGGAGCTTAAAACTTTAAAAGACCTTTACTGCGTCAAAACGGGTTAACGAAACTGCACTGATACGGCGCTGAGCGGACAGTACTCGCAGATCTGCCTAAATTGACACGATTCCGGGCACAAGGAATACGTCGATTCCTTGCTTTTATACTCTTTTTAATGTACAGATTAGCTAAGGCAGGCCAAAGAGAGATACACCATGGTTGGAGGAAGATGAACTGTGAGTTCCTTTTCCTTTCCGAGTTTTTAATGACAGATAAGACGAGCAGATGTGTATATTTGTGTATGTATCTTGTGTGTGTGTGTGTGTATGCACACCTTCGCCGGGATTTTATTCTCTTTTTTTATTTTATTTTTTGCTTTATCAGTGCGTGACCCGTTCATCTACCAGGGAATTTCTGCGTTTCTGTTGTTCCAGAAGTGCTTGCTGAAAAAAATTAGTGCATATATAAGCGCCTGCCATTCATACCCTGCCTCTCAGACGCAGCTCCACTGTGTTTGAATATTGTGACGTGATTGATTGTTTTTCATAGAGTCTTTTTTTTTTCCCCCTTTTGATCATTTACTTTCCTTCCCCTTTTGACCAAACGTTCCAGTGTTCCCATGCCCACGTTTATCATACTGGGATTTTTATGGCAGGGTTGGGCAAACACTGCAGGGAGTCAAGGAACGACAAGCCAAGGCAAACCAGAAGAACCTGATTTCATAAACTAGTGGCTGTTTCTCCCCTTTTAGAGTCAAACTGAGTTCAGCATTAAACATCTGCGTGAAAAATCCTAATTGGGTTTTGCTTTTTAGTCCAAATCCTGGCAGAATGTGTCCAAAGAAATGGTCCTTCGTGGTCCTGCGTCTAAAATCAAGAGCTTGGCTTTGAGGTGAATTGTACACTGATCAGCCATAACATTATAACAGTCAGGACCACCATAGAGCAACGTGGTGGTGTGTTAGTGCTGGTACGAGTGGATCAGACGCAGCAGTGCTGCTGGAGTGTTTAAACACTGTGTCCACTCACTGTCCACTTTATCAGACACTCCTACCGAGTGTCTCCACCTTGTAGATGTAAAGTCAGAGACAGAAGCTCATCTGTTTCTGCACAGTTTGTGTTGGTCGTCCTCTAGTCCTTCATCAGTGCTCACAGGACGCTGTCAGCAGGACATTTCTGATTGGTGGACTGTTCTCGGTCCAGCAGTGACACTGAGGGGTTTAAACACTCCAGCAGTACTGCTGTGTCTGATCCACTCATACCAGCAACACACACTAACACACCACCACCATGTCAGTGTGACTGCAGTGCTGAGAATGACCCACCACCCACATCATATCTGCTCTGTGGTGGTCCTGTGGGGTCCTGATCATTGAAGATCAGGGTGAAAGGAGGAGAATAAAGTCTGCAGAGAAACAGATGAACTACAGTCTGGAATTATAGAACCACAAAGAGCTCCTGTGTGGACAGTGAGTGTCCTAATGTTATGGCTGATATGAATTGTGCTTCAAAATGACACCAGAGAGAGTCGTAGATCAGGTAGATTAAAGTTTCGCACACTTTTATGAAACTGATTTGGTTCTTGTCGACTGGCTCGCTCTCGTCAGGCTCATGAAAGAGGGAGAAGTTACTTTTCACGTCTGTATTTTTCCCAACTTCACAGATGCACTGCCCACCAGGAGCGATCGACTCTGGAATTGAACGACTCGCTGCTTGTTTACTCGTACAAAGTGCACCTTTTAGAGCAGGCGTGAAGCCTAGGGCTTTTCTTTTTTGGCTAAAGCTGTTACTGAAACAGTCGAATCAGGGAGCAGGTCTGTACTGAAACGCAGGCCACACTGTTTATTACGAAAACAGGGGACATGAGCAGTCGATTTTGTTAAGTAAATCTAAATAAATATTTTTTCAGCCTCTGTGCAGCTTATGGGGTGTTTTTTTTATTGCTTGTTTATTTGTGGTGGTTTTGTTTCACAAAGCAGAGGTTCTCACTTTAGATAACCTAAAGCCCAAAGTTCAGGACTGTCCAATAGGAAGGCTCCTTATCTCTCAAAGCTTTTTTTTTTATAGCTCATCGGAAGACGTGTTTCAAATTTTCCACGTTCCAGTTTTGCTCCAGGTGTCCTCCCCAGTGTAGGAGGGTCATTAGCCAATGCACACGAGGAACCCATCCAGATGATGCTCTTGATTAGGAGGGTGAAGACAAGCGCACGCTTCGTCCAATGCGAGCGAATTCAGCCACCGCCTCTTTGAACTGCTGTCGCGCATCATTGCTGGGCTGCCAATGCTCTCGCAAGAAAGTGCCGGGTCCCCAGCACCGATATCACGGAGCAACAGTTTTGCTCTCAGATTCGATGGCGAGCAAGGATTTGAGATCATTTGGACCAGACCGATCAATAAAAACATGGATGAGAACTCATTGGAGGCTACCTCTCGTGAGAGGCAGGTGTTGGTCTCATATATGAATTTCTGTTCCATCTTAAATTGTGCTGCATCACACACGTACTGGCACCAGAAGCTGCTGTCGCTGACCAGTAAACACTACTATACCACATTCCAGTTTATTATGGAAAAGTGGGTTTAAGTGTCATAAAGGGGACGTTTTTGGATGGTTTTGTGTCTCAGTTCTCTTTGGATCGCTGAAGTCCATCTCAGACACCTGTGATCGTCAGTTTTCCAGGTGATCCCGATTAAAGGAGAACTACTTAAAAGGATGTTCCACGTTATGAAGCCACTGGTTTCCAGCAATATGGGAAATAAAAAGGATCTGCTGCTGAAAAGCCTCAAGTAATGCAATATTTTGGACGAGGAATGAAAACATTCGATATGTCATGAAAACCGGAGCGTGATCATCGTTCTGTGAAGAGATTTGTGGCTGATTCAGAGCACAGACGGGTTCGTTCAGATAAAGGTATAACGAGGAAGGTTCCTGACAGACAAATTCATCGGTTTAATAGAGCAGCTGCTAAAATGCCTTTACAAAACAGCTGCTGCTGCCTCTGGAGACCCACAAACCTCAAGGTCTAGGATCCTCCAGAAGCTTGCTGTTGGGCATAAACCGACTATTCGGCCACCCTTAACCAAAGCTCAGAAGCAGAAACCGACGCAGAACTTTCAAACAGTCTTGTTTACTGACGAGTGCCGTGCAACCCTGGATGGTCTAGATGGATGTAGTGGATGGGTGGTGGATGGCCACCATGTCCCAACAAGACTTCAGAAGAAGTCATGTTTTGGGCTGGAATCATGGGGAGAGACCTGGTAGTCTCCTTTAGGCTCCATGAAGGTGTGAAAATGACATTGGCTGCTACGGGCATAAATATAGAGAAACTCATTGTGTGGCCACCATCGTCTCCTGACCTCCACCTTATTGAGAACCATTGGATTTTTCTCAAGTAAAAGATCTATGACTGTGGGACAGTTCTTATCAAAACAGCAGCTCTGGGAGAATGTTCTGACGTCCTGCAGAGAAGTTCAAGCAGAAACTGTCCAAAAACTCAAGTTCAATAGAAACAAGAATTGTGAAAGTGAGAGAAGGGGTCATGTGTTAACGCATTTCGGTAAATCTGACTCTTAATGCTGCAAAGTTAACAAATGAGCGGTTCTTTACATCCTATAACATGTTATTCTACATAATAATTCAGAACCATTAAAACATACCGTTCTGAGGTTTGAATAACATTGGATTGACCCTCACTGTCATTCGTACTGACCGTTTAGGACAATCGGAGAGAAATATCCTCTGCATACAAATTTGGAAGTCGGTGAAGATCCGGCTCAGAGTCGGTGAGACCGAGTCACTGAGGAAGCCTTAACGTTCTGGGGAAGAATGTCCCCTCTATACTGATGTCCAATTTCTATACTGACCACTACACTGGCCTACGATTTCTATACTTACCTCTACATTCACTTATGATTTCTAGACTGGCCTCCGATTTCTATATTGACCTCTACACTGACCTCTGATTCTTACACTGGCCTTCAATTTCTATATTGACCTCTGGCCCCTACACTGGCCTCTGATTTCTATATTGACCTCTACACTGACCTCTGATTCCTATTCTGGCCTCCGATTTCTATAGTGACCTCTGACCTCTACACTGGCCTCTGATTTCTATACTGACCTATAAACTGGCTTCTGATTTCTATACTGGCCTCTGATTTCTATACTGACCTCTACACTGGCCTCCGATTTCTATATTGACCTCTACACTGACCTCTGATTCCTATTCTGGCCTCCGATTTCTATAGTGACCTCTGACCTCTACACTAACAGAGGTGGAAAATATGTTGGTGTCACAATGATGACATCTTGTGTATCTGTGTTTGTGGTGATATTTGATTGTCATTTGATTGTATTCTGTTAGTATCTGCTTCGGTAGAGAACTGCGTATTCGAGGTGGCTGTAGGTGGGCGGAGCTCTGCCTACAGGAATGTTTCCACAAAAAGTTACCAGCAAAGCATCGGCGACGCCCCTGCTGGTTCCCGGGTTGGATCTTCTGGAAGCTGAGGTAGGTATTCTCTGGTTTGATGGGTGTGTCAGTGGTGTTACCCAATCAGCAGCCAGAGGCAGAGCCCACTATAGACTCTAATAGCCAATCCTGTTCAACACTACACAAAGATTTAACACTAAAGTGGGCGTGGCTCTGCCATCGATTAGTAAGTGTAATAATAATAATAATAATAGTAATAATAATAATGTGCAATACCGCCTCCTACTGGACTCTTTTTTTCATGTATTATTTATATATACTGTGTATTGTAATATAGTCTCTATATTATATATTCTTTATATTTAGTGTTTTCTTTACTAAATGTAATTAATAATTTATATATATATATATATATATAATTTGTACATTAAAAAAAATAAATTGCATTATTTTGTTTATCTGCTTTTTCTTCAATAAATAAAATCATAAACAGCATCAATTTCAACATTTTACAAAACTGCATCCATAAAAATATGCATAAAAATGCATAAAATAAATGTGAAATTGTGATTTGTCTTTGCTTATCAGTTCATTTTAATTGTATGTTTGTGTTATTAATGTCCCTTTAACTAACTAGCATAAATGTTAGCTCATGCTAAAAACTGATGTTTTCTATCTTAATGTTTTGGCTTAGGGCACTGTTGATATATCAGTGTATTTTTGATAATCAAGTGTATTTTGGGTATTTTAATGTTTTCTGTGTATTTTTGTGATTGCAGTAGGCAATCTGAGTAGGCAGCTGAGTGCTGCTCCTGCATTGGCTGCCGTTACTGCTGCTGAGTTCTGATTGGTTGCCGTTACTGCTGCTGAGTTCTGAATGGTTGCAGTTATTGCCGCTGAGTTCTAATTGGTTGCGGTTACTGCCGTTATGCTGATTGGCCATTGATTACTCTCATCCACCAATGAGGATGAACATTCCGTTGAATTCCGTTGATGACATCACAGAACTCTGTCCATATATAAATCAGTTCTGTGTCTCAATGCCTTTGTGGGATTTAACTGCTGAAGTGAGCACTTTGTCTTAGATACAGTAATAGAATCACATCTGTCTCATCTTCAACGGACAGAACTGCTGCTAAAGTTTTTAAAAGTTTATTTCTGATACAGAACCAGGCAAGTACTGTTTTTAAATGACCAACACCATTATAGCAACACTGCTGAGCTGCAGTCACACGAGACAAATACGAAACTCCACTTAAACTAGTCTACAACTATAGCTTGTTTGTAATCAGGAAGCTGATTGTCTCTTTTTGTTGAAGGATGTTGAGGCAGGATTATTTTTATCAAATTCTATTGTGGAACTTTGTGTTAATGAGACATTTTCTGATTCTACACTGAAAATGTCAACTATGTGTGATGGACATTTTTCAATGGCACCAAAAATGGTTCTTTAAAAAAAAAAATGACATCACTGCTGCCAAGTCCTGATTGGTTGGCCTTGCATGTTGTCATCGATGTTGTTTTTGCTTCATGAAAACAGTTGTTTACTGGAGTTTAGACGCATCGTTTGGCAGACGAGCTTTTCTATATAGCTTTATTATCTAGAACTCAAAGATCATCAAGTAAAGAACCCTTTATTAGTGTGAGTGCTGTACCTTAGCAACCAACAACTATACATCCATAGCATCCCACTCCTGTACCATAGCAACACCTTAGCAACACCTTTCTATATCATAGAAATACCAACTGAACATGAATCTGTAAGCACTCGAGTGTTTGATGAAGCTGCTGATGGACTGTGATTATATTTACATTTACAGAGCTGGAAATGGAGGTTCACCAGAACAGCACCACTGGAACCCCGTCCTTCATTCAGTCCCCAGCAGCACAGTTTCATGTAAGACAGACACTGTTTCCATCTTTCACTGCACACTAAAGGACAACGAGTTTAAAACCATGTAAATGATGTGATAAAAAATCAGAGGGTGCTATTCTATGTGCACATCATAGTTGGGTTTGAGTGTGATCTCATCACGTTGTCCAATTTGACACCGTAACGATGTGTGAGATGTTATCAGCAGTTAAGGTCTTTAGTGTGATCATCCAAACGTTTTCCACTGTTCACGTCTCCACTCGTCCTTCCTACAGTTCGTATTTACACTGTTTGATTCTGTCTTTGCAGGGACATCAGTCCGACATTGATGATCCATATAAGCAGACGGAGATTGTGGACTGGGACACGTCTTACAGGTTAATACACAAACACTCTTGTGATGCGAGTTCTGTCCAGCACTGAATGTGGACATTTGATCTCCAGACTCTGCTGCAGCAAAGCAGCTCCAAACCATCACATGTCCACCCTCATGCTTCACACTTAATATGAGGTTCTTGTGCTCAAATAATTCAGCTTTGGATTCATCTGTCCAAAGCACATTGTTCCAGAAGTATCGGGGAGACATGCTCGTCCTCAGGGAAAGTCCTAACGGGGAGGGGAACAGGACGCTTCCAAAACTGAGACAAAAACTGGGTCAAACCAAAAACAGTTTAACCATCAATGCAGTGAAACACACACATGAACTCGAGTGGATTCACACACTAGGGGACAGTGAGCTGGACAAAATGATTAGTCTGCAGAAACGTCCATCTTTCTTTTAACCCAACACTTACACTCACTCGCTCCATTGATTCTGCTTGTGTTGCAGTGACATGTTGGACTTCACAACCGAAGAGATCCTGAATCTGTTTGAAAAAGAGATCTCAGCTTCATCTGCTGTGACGACGGTGTCTCTCCCCACACTGACCTATCAGAGCAGCAGCCAGTACAGTAAGACGGGGTTCAGTTACAGACAGAAATACTGAGACACTTTCTCAGCCTGCAGAAATAAATCCTGTCTGTTTATATACAGTACAGACAGATACACTGTGTGCTCAAAAGTATTCAGACACCTGTTTATTTCTTTCTTCTGAAATCAAGGCTTCTGCGCTGATCTTCAAAGAATAGATTTGGATCAGCCAATCACTGACAGCGTCACTCAGGAAGACGGTGGATCATTTTTATTGGTAGGGACCACCAACGGTTTGTTGTCACATGTCCATAACTCCTGGTGTCATGGTGGGGTCCTACCTTTTCTGAACACACACTCTTGTGCTCTGTTCCAACAGAATGAAGCTCATCCTCTTACTGGTCACATTGAAGACACAGATAGGCTGTGGTCAGAGATATTAGCAGAGCTATCCACGGTGGACAATGTGTGGGATGCTACTGGATGCTCTGTCAACACTCCACCCCAACCGTACAGTCTGCAGGAACTGGGTGAGAACATTCAAGCTCCGTGGGATGGATTATCACAGTATTAGACGTGGTGCCAATAGGTTCATGTTTATCTGCTCCAGAAAGTCCTATTCTGTTGGCAACAAGCTGTGTGTGCTTTTGCACATCTGTTTCAGCAATTGGTGGAGCTTAAAGTAGCTGAATGCATTTGTTAGAAGGGGTGTCCACAAACTTTTGGACATAGTGTTTGTGTAGAGGCTGATGTGTGTATTGTACAAGAGGTTGTTAATGAGATGTTTATCTTCTGCAGATGTAAACAAGCCTCAGCTGCATGGTGCTGGTGCTGGTGCTGGTGCTGGTGCTGCTGCTGGTGTAGGTGCTGCTGGTGCTCGTGCTGGTGTTGGTGCTGGTGCTGCTGTTGGTGCTGGTGCTGTTGCTGGTGCTGGTGCTGAGGGGGTCCAGGGCCTGCGGACACTGACCAAGTTCATCCCCATCAGGCCGGCTGTTTCACAGTATGTTCAGACTGCAGACGCACAGCAGATACTGCTTCCCCCCAATCAGGAGGTGCTACAAGGTTAGTGTGTATATAAACACACACACACACACACACACACACACACACACACACATACACACACACACACACACACACACACTGCTACCTAGCAACCAGCTGGTGCCGTTCTCTGGTGGAAAATGATCAGAAGCAGTGCTGCTCTGTCAGAGGTGGGAAGTAATGAAGCATTAGATTGTCCACGTATCTGTCCTTTATTTGAGCACCGCCGTCATTCCATCCTTTTCTACATTTTACACGAACACTCCGTGCTTTCACTCGCTGCGGCTCACGCTGCACGTTTGTGTGAGTGGGAGGATCTCGAACCATGCACCTTCAAAACGGACAAACACAGAATTGACGAGATGTCACATTTACTGCATTTAATCACTGAAATGTCTCATATGATGAGGAACATTGGATTTGGACCACTTTTACCTGCTGTGTGAAGACGCCTAAATAACCCTTTCTGTCTCCGGTTCTGTAATGTTCTGTAGGTGCAGGGGGTGAAATGCAGGCCCAGCAGATCCGCTCGTCATCTTCTGCGCCGCCTCAGACTGTAGTCGTGAAGCCGTTCGCTGTCAGAAACTCTCTGGGAAAGACAAAGGACCCCCAGTTAAAGAGAGAGATCCGTTTAGCTAAAAACAGGTGTGTGTGTGGTGATTTCTAGAGATCGGTCAGCAGGTCACGCGTCATATCTCACAGAATCATGTGTTAAATCCCGCTTTTCTCCGGTTGTGTGCAGGGAGGCAGCTCGCGAGTCCAGAAAGAAGAAGAAGGAGTACGTGCAGGGCTTACATGACCGCTTGTTAAAGCTGGAAAATCAGAACAAAGCTCTGATCCAGGAACTAAACCTGTTAAAAGACCGCTCCTCCCATAAATGACCGTTAGAGGTCGATTCCTCACTGATGAATTTGTATTTTTCTATTTTTGATAATAAAATTTGTAAATGTGTTTACTTGTGTGTGTATCTTGTGTTTATATACACACAGCAGGAATTATCCACATGACCCCGTTCATCTACCAGGGAAGTTCTGTTTCTGTTGTTCCAGAAGTGCTTGCTGAAGAAATAGTGCACATATGAGCCAAAGAAAAATGGAGGACGAAACCTCGGGAGGAACCAGGCTCACGAGGGGGGACCTGTCCTCTTCTGGTCAATCCACTTATACATAGTTATTTAGGGGACATTGGACCCCCACACGTCTGTGAATTAGGGTCTGCGTACATTTCTACATAGCTGCTGATGGCAGGTGGGCAACTAGTCCAGGGTATTGATATGAATTTTGCATCAAAATGACACCAGAGAGAATCGTTACACATTAAAGTTACACACACTTTGAAGTTAATCAGGTTTGTGGTTCATCTCAACACAGACGTATCTGGTGTGTCTGCGTGTTTCAGAGTTTCTGTTCTGTGTGTGTGTGTGCGTGTGTGTGTGTATCTGTGTGTGTTGTACAGTCCAGAGGGTGTAAAGGAAGACTCAGACGAGTCTCACCTGTATGATCTTGGAGCCACTGGGACAAGAGAGGACAGTAAGTTTCTTGTCCCAGGTACCAGGACCTGACCTTGTCATTTCTTGACAACGGCTGAGGACATTCTGCTGAATGATCATAACCTGTCTTCTGCTTGGCTTCCAGTTGCAAAATTTTCAGTTGCAATATTGCACATTGTTGTGCTTTTCTTGAGCAAAATGGAAGCGTTTCTGCAGGTGAAGAACCACGTTCAAGTGAAGCTCAACAGCTGAGTGGTGCAAGCTACGGGTCAGAGCTGCTACCAGCAGCCTCTTTCAGGAGCTGCTTGAGAATGTTGGACTTTCTCTGCTTTCCCGTTGGACTGAGCATCCAAGGGCCTGGATGTCAGATGTTTGAAGTCGTAGGGAGCTGAGAACTCATGCCATTCAGTGCAGATGAAGCATGGACCGTTATGGTTTACAACCACGTTTGGAAGTCCAGGCCTTGTGAAGATGGATTTTGCTCGTGTGATGACACAGCTTGCGGATGTGCTTGAGAGAAGAGCCATTTCAGGAAGGTCTGAGAACTAATCAAAGACATCTGTGAGGTCTTTGCCTTTCGAATGGTGCTGTTGGTAAGTCAGACACCAGCGTAGGCTGTTGTGTTTGATGTTTCACACTGCTAATGAATTTCTCCATGTCCAGATTGATTCCTGGCCTGTGGACGGAGTGGACAATGTCTCTTACATTTTTTACCACCGAGATCACCATGAATTCTCTGCAGCAGGTCTTCCTCTGAGCTTCGTGGTATCTATTCTGTTTCGTGGCCCATTTACACAGCGTTCTCAGTGACATTCAGGTTCTTTTTGATAACTGCAGTTAATGGACGATGGTCCGTCTTCACATGGAGATGGGAATAAACATAACCATGGAATCTCAGCCCGAAAACCAATCCGAGACAGTCTTCATCAACGTGAGCGTATCTACATTCAGTCACTGTTCTGGATGCGTAAGCAACAGTTTTCCACTGGTCACTCTCTGCCTGAAGTAACAGCACCTAAACCATCTTTAGATACTGTGCTGCTCTTTGTTGTGTCAAAGAAGGTCAACACAGGTGCTGTTTGGAGATTTTTCTCTCCTGCTTGTGATATGAACTGGTTTTCCACGCAGGTGGGATGTTTTTGCAGCAAGATTAGGAATGAAATTCTCCAAGAAGGTCTCAACGTCCATGATGCACAGTACCCTTTTCCTGTCCAGTGCTCTTGACATATATGGCACTGATCTTCTCTTGATCTGGTTGGATTCCTTGTGCGGTGAATTTGTGTCCTTGTGCTCCTGAAGTGAGAAACCCCAGATAATTATGCCATCAATGTACACAAACTCCTTCCAGTCATATCATGTCTTCCTGATATCTTGCATCTCAGAAAGGCTTCTGCAAGAATCGTGACAATTAAAAAAGAAAACCTGTAAAAGAAGAACAAGGACACATCCCTCCGACAGCGTCCTGTGTTTAAAACAGTGTAAATGTTCACCGACTGGTCCTTTGAATAAGTGCACTAGTGAACATCTGTTCTATTAAAGATATAAGGTTGGTGTTTGGTGCTTTATTGTCTCCTGGGCACTAGATGGCACTGCTGGCCTTTCATCATCACCAACACTAACGAAGCGTTGAGTTTCCCAAATCATCAAAAAGAGGATTCTTAGATGGTTGAGCGAGCATCACCCTAAGCACTCTCTCTCTCTCTCTCTCTCTCTCTCTTTCTCTCATTGTTAATGCCGCGATTCTGTTGGGGAAACTGGGCCCAGGCCAGTTCAGAGACTGGCCCAGTCCCAAAGGGCACACTTGCGGTCCTGTAGTCCTCATGTGCAGAAGGACCATGAGGCTGTAGGCCAGGGGTGGGGAGCTTTCTCCAGACAGTGGCTGGACACTCCTGTAGAGACAGAATGAGGAGTTCAGACATCTGGGAGGGGATTGGAGTAGAGCTCCTCCACGTCGAGAGGAGGTGGTTTGGACATCTGGTTCGGATGCCGCCTGGTCGCCTTCCTTGTGAGGTGTCCCGGGCATGTCTGAGTGGGAGGAGACCCCGGGGAAGAGCCCAGGACACGCTGGAGAGATTATATCTCTGTATATCTTCTATTGGGAGCATAAAGGTGATCAGGATCAATAACTGAATGTAGAATGTAGATCAATATGAAGTGTGTTCAGAAAAGGTAGAACCACTGGTTGCAGAACCTCATTAATGTATCATTGGTCTGGTAAAGGGTCTGTAATGAAGATCAAAGTTGATCTGGCATCATATGAAATTGCACCCACACCATCACACCAGACCTTCTGGACGCATGACGCTGGGTTTCTGATGTTCCTGAGCTGTAAGCCGAACTGACCAACAGTAAAACAAAAAGGCCTGAAATATTTCACATCATATGTAATAAATATCAGATATTCATTTACCTTCTTCAACTGAACTATGAAAAACCTTTTCATGATGTTCTACATTTGAGATGCACTAGTAGGAACGTCGTTAGAAACTCCAGTATCTCCATTCTTATAAACTATGGGTTTGTCATTTTGGGGGTTTACTTCATTATTAAACACTCACACAGAAAACTGACCACAATGGAGATCATATCAAACACCACGGCTGTGTTCACTGTGTGCAGTTATAATGTAGATCAGTGTATTATGGTATGTTCGGTACCTGATAGGCCGAAGAACGTGCTGTAAGACGTCTAACCAGGTTGAGGACTCTGCCCGCACATGCTCCAAGAAGAAGAACGCTTCTAGTTTAGAGGTAAAGCTACAGGTGGTTCGCTTGTTCAGAAAAGGTTCCAACAATGTCCACTTATTGTATGATGAGTCCTAAGATTATGTTTAATAAGTCAAAATGAATTTTATTTTTTTATATCAACTTAAATGTAATATGAATGAACTTTTGGAACATTTTTATATATAATATATTCATTCTATTATTTCAATAAACAAAAAAATTATATATATATATATATACGTATAAAAATAAGAATTAGAGTCTTCATTCTCCAAGAACCAGGTGAACAAGGGATTTGATTTAGGTGTGGGCAGTGAAATAAACATTAATAAATAAATACACTTTAAAAACTACAGGAAAGATAGATTATATACAAACACAAAATATAAATTAGGAACATGAAATAAAGAGCACACAAACAGAATGACGTGCAGTGCAGGTGAGGATCAGGCCTCTCTAAGCCAGTACAAACTAATGAGAAGGAGCGGTTGCCTGAACCAATATGGCGGCCACGTTGACACATGATCCAGCGGAAATGCAAAATAAAAGCCTCCAATTAATTAAAATAAAACTCATAAACACATGTGATTATCCTTCTTCATATTCTGATAGTCATTTATGATATTTCACAGTTTATATTTATTCAGATCCTCTTAGACAGAAATGCTGACCCTTAAACTGACCCTCACACAAGCTGCGGTGAAGGGGAGGAGCTTGAGGCGCCCACCAATCAGCAGTCTAGCCCTGCAACAACAAATGGCTCATACGTCATCATTACATAACCTTCATTTATAGACAGAGAGAGAGAGAGAGAGAGAGCAGCTCTTTGTGGTTCTATAATTCAGACTGTAGATCATCTGTTTCTCTGTTTGACTTTATTCTCCTTTCACCCTGATCTTCAGTGATCAGGACCCCGCAGGACCACCACAGAGCAGATATTATGTGGGTGGTGGGTCATTCTCAGCACTGCAGTCACACTGACGTGGTGGTGGTGTGTTAGTGTGTGTTGCTGGTACGAGTGGATCAGACAGCAGTGCTGCTGGAGTGTTTAAACACTGTGTCCACTCACTGTCCACTCTATTAGACACTCCTGCCGAGTGTCTCCACCTTGTAGATGTAAAGTCAGAGACAGAAGCTCATGTTTCTGCAGTCTGTGTGGACCCCAGCAACTGGAGTGCTCACATTGTCTTTACCATGTAAACATGTTCTTTTGTTGATGGTACCGTCACGGTATGGTTTTATTGGACTGTAGAAATGAAGAATTCTCAGTGAAAGTCAACAGAAAAGATTTTTATTTCAAGTCATTTTGGAGCATTTCTATTGGTCATGAAGTTTGGACACAATGTGAAGAACAATCGGCAGTTTAAATTATGCGAAAAGGGGGGGAAATGGAGATACGTGAATTTTGCGGGACAATGAGAATATAGTGATTGGCCGAGTTAACCTGCAGAATGAAGGTTATCACATATTCTTTATTATGGACACCTCTACAGTGAGCATCAGTATAACAGCCCAGGATTAAAGGCGAAAGTGCTGTAGGGTTCGTTAATATGTCTATAAATCTCGTCTCGCTGTGATTAAAAGGTCCTATACAGTATATACCTGTAACAGGCGAAAGACAGCGTACTGTTATATATATTACACTCTTAGTGGCCTTTGATATGTATAGAATGGTTCTGAATTCATCAATATGTAGGATATATATCGCCCAGCCCTACTTTCTGCAGCACTGATACAGAAAAGCTCACATTGTACCTCCTGGGCACAAGGTGGCAGTGCAGCCCTTTCCTTACCTCTCACACACATACAGGTCACGTACCAATGTGGTCGTAAACTTTAGTGCACATTAGAAATCTTAAAAGCACGTTTCATCCGAGGCCCGCAGGGATCACGTCTTCACAAATGTCACGAAGCATTAAACCTCGTTTGTGTCCAAATCATTTTACAGAATCACGATTGACAGGATATAAAACGCGACTTCGCTGTGTGGTGGGTCTGATCATCTGCGCTGCCCTTATTTCACAGCGTAGCCGACGATGTGTGGTTTGACGAGGGCAGAAATCGGTGCCTGGAAGTGGCGAAGGTGCAAGTCGGAGAACCCGGCAGCCTCCAGGTGCTTCCACGTAGCACGCGTAGGGTCACAACCGTCCAGAAAGTAGTGCCTACAACACACAACCAGACCAGCGTCACATCCAAATACAACAACGACAAAGTCAACGAGCCTGAACAAACACTGGACTAGAGTTCCTTTAACTCCTGTGAGATAAGACAGATCCCGCCAGACGGCTGTATTGCTCAGTTTACTCACAGAAGGTCATTCACTTTAAGGTTATACAACGCTCAAAAAAATCCAACTGTCCACTTAGGAACGCTGTTGTGCAAATGGAATGGACAACAAGTTGAAATTATTGGCAATTAGCAAGACACCCTCAACAAAGGAGTGGTTCTGCAGGTGGGGACCACAGACCACTTCTCAGTACCTATGCTTTCTGGCTGATGTTTTGTCCCTTTTGAAGGTTGGTGGTGCTTCACACTCGTGGTAGCATGAGACGGACTCTACAACCCTCAACCCTATAAGTCACTCAGGTAGAGCAGCTCCTCCAGGATGGCACATGAATGCGAGCTGTGGCAAGAAGGTTTGCTGTGTCTGTCAGCGTAGTGTCCCGAGGCTGGAGGCGCTACCAGGAGACAGGTGTGTTTAGTATCTGCCCGATCCAACAACACCGTGACAACAGAGGGGGCATCATTGTTTTTCTGTGTGAACTTCCAAAAAGGCAACAGATCCACTGCTTGAATGACGTGCAGTGCAGGTGAGGATCAGGCCTCTCTAAGCCAGTACAAACTAATGAGAAGGAGCGGTTGCCTGAACCAATATGGCGGCCACGTTGACACATGATCCAGCGGAAATGCAAAATAAAAGCCTCCAATTAATTAAAATAAAACTCATAAACACATGTGATTATCCTTCTTCATATTCTGATAGTCATTTATGATTTTTCACAGCTTTATTCAGATCCTCTTAGACAGAAATGCTGACCCTTAAACTGACCCTCACACAAGCTGCGGTGAAGGGGAGGAGCTTGAGGCGCCCACCAATCAGCAGTCTAGGTCTGCAACAACAAATGGCTCATACATCATCATTACATAACCTTCAGGGGACATCTTTGTATTTTTGTGTGAGCTTCCAAAAAGGCAACAGATCCACTGCTTGGCTCCCGATGAACACCGTCCCGTCGTCGGGGACGATAAAAATAGCTCTTTAGGGTTGCTTCTGGGATGGCTGTGAAAACAGTTTGGGGAACCAACGCTTCAGAACATGCACACCAGCAGGGTGAGGAAGCGTGCTGGAAAAATTACAGCTGACCCCTCTCATCCTGGAGACCACCTCTTCCAGACGTCCCTCTGGTAGAAACACAGGACCATCAGAACCAGCACGGCATGCCAACAGCTTCTTCCTCAGAGCTGTAGCTCTCCTCAATCACAGGGGTCAACACAGTGGTCAACCTGCACCTTAACTGACCTGAACCTGGATAGGTGGTGTGTGTGTGTGTGTGTGTGTGAGAGAAAGTGTTCCATACATGAAAGGCTTAAACACATGCTGAAAGAAGTTGGTCCAGGTCGAGGGGTCTGCCTCCACATGCTCCAAGAAGAAGAACGCTCCACCCTGTAAAACAACACACTACAGTTACCGCAGTCGGAGGTGGTCGTTATCGTTATCTAGGATTGGTAAAAAGCCCTTAATCGGTGACCACTAACTCCCACCACCATGTTTAACAGTTGGTGCCACGTTGGTGCTGCGTTCTCCTGCCTGCTCACCGGTCTCAGGACCCGTCTAGCCTCCTGGATGACCTTGGGGGG
Organism: Acestrorhynchus altus; assembly: GCA_034509495.1. NCBI lineage: Eukaryota > Metazoa > Chordata > Actinopteri > Characiformes > Acestrorhynchidae > Acestrorhynchus > Acestrorhynchus altus. The sequence goes on along the minus strand of CM067504.1, from coordinate 1,564,841 downwards.
GTTCGAGACCGAACACAGGACCAGTGTGCAGACCACCACGTCCACGGAGCTGTCCTCCACGCTCCTCAGATCTTCTCCAGGCGCCTCCACGAACTCCTCGTACAGCAGGTGCTGGTTGGTGTCCATGCTCTTCTGCAGGTAGGTCCTGAAGTGAGGGTTGGGGTCAGTGCAGGTGACCCTGCAGCCGGTGGGGTAGTGCTGAAAGTTGGCCCCGCTGCCGCAGCCCACCTCCAGCAGGCGCAGAGCGCCCCCTCGCGGGGAGAAGCGCTGCAGCTCGCGGAACAGCTCGCGCTTCTTCTCGTTCATCTTGCTGTTGTAGGAGAAGCTGCATCTGAACATCAGGGAGGGAAACACGCGCTTATAGAAGCTGAACAGACCCAGAAGCTCCGCGACCTGCAGAGGCAGGAGGAGCAGCTGCAGCAGGGAGGAGCACACACGCAGGAGCACAGACATGCTGACCAGCGGACCGGACAGAGGTCGGACACTCACACTCACCCTCAACTCACCCTCAACTCACCCCTTAACTGCCCCTATAACTGCCCCTCTCACCTGCTCACACACGCTGAGCGCGCGCCTCCATAACACCGACCTACAGACTGGAGGGGGAGGAGCCTGAGGCAGGGACCAATCAGAAGTCCAGTGACCCGCCCTCTCCGCTGATTGGCTCACGGGTCATCAGCGTATTCATTAATTAATGTGTCTGAGTTTCATTTTCATTCATCTGTAATAAAATGACTTATTTCATACTTTCTTCTGTTTGATCTGCAGATCAAACATCTTCATGAACTGCAGATCTGACTGAATCACCAATCACCAGTCACTAATCACCAATCACCAGTCACTAATCACCAATCACCAGTCACTAATCACCAGTCACTAATCACTATCACAACCACTAATCACCAGTCACTAATCACTAATCACCAGTCACTAATCACCAGTCACTAATCACACAATCACCAGTCACTAATCACTATCACAACCACTAATCACCAGTCACTAATCACTAATCAGCAGTCACTAATCACCAATCACCAGTCACTAATCACTATCACAACCACTAATCACCAGTCACTAATCACTAATCACCAGTCACTAATCACCAATCACCAGTCACTAATCACTAATCACAGTCAACTAATCACCAATCACCAGTCACTATCATAACCAATAATCACTATCACAACCACTAATCACCAATTACTTTCACAATCACTAATCACAATCAGACTTACCTTCCCCTTGCAGCCCTGCCCTGCTCACCACTGTTCAGTGTCCTCCTGATGGTGGACTCATGAACATTAGACCTTTAGTTGATTAGATGTTCCACTGGGTTCCTTTGTGAGCTGGTGGACTGTTACACACCTTGTTCTTGGTGTGATCTTTTTTGGTGGAGCACTCCTGGGGAGGGTAATGATGGTCCTGAATCTCCTCCATTTGTACACAATCTGTCTGAATGTGGATCAGTGGAGTCCAAACTCTTTAGAGATGGTTCCGTTACTGTTTCCAGGCTGATGAACATCAACAGCAGACGCCACACTCATAACTTCCCAATAACAATTATTATAATAATTATTAATCAGACTAGACCTTTTTGCAATCTCATCAAAATATTGTATCATTGTTCAAACACAACGTTACAGCTTGAAAGTTTACACGGTAGAATGTCTGGAAAAGCTGTGTGATGTTGGTGGAAACTGAAGGCAACAGGATCTGGAGAGTAGAAGAAAAGCATCACAAGCTGAGTTATAATGTCACTATCACAGGAAAAGTACAGGACTGGTGTTTCATCTCACTACAAGCAAGCTGGAGTTCAAACACAAACTATAACAGTCTTTACTCAGTACTTTGTTGAACCTCTTTGGCAGCAATTTCAGCCTCAAGTCGTTTTGAGTTTGACCTGCTACAAGCAGCATCTGCTTTTGAGATGTTTTCTCCCACATTCTTCTTTGCAGAACCTCTCAAGCCATTTTTAGATCTCCAGAGGTGTTCAATGGGGTTCAGGTCTTTGCTCTTTCTGGGCCACTCAAGGAGAATCAAGAAGTCCAGAGTTTGTCCTCCGTTATCTAGAATCGTTGACCAGTCGGAAGATAAACCTTCGTCCCGGTCTGAGGTCCAGAGCTCCCCGGAGCAGGTTATCATCAAGAATGTCTCTGTACATCTCTGCAGTCATCTTTCCCTCCACCCTGAAGAGTCTTCCAGTTCCTGCTGCAGAGAAACATCCCCATAGCATGATGCTGCCACCACCATGCTTCACTGCAGGGCCAGTGGCTGGAGTGGTGACACCAACTGGTAAACTCAAGATGGAGGCTGTCCTGTGCCTTTACCTAGGGTGGACACTCTATCATACAGGCCTGATTGGTGGAGTGCTGGAGAAATGGTAATTCTTCTGGAAGGTTCTCCTTTCTCCACAGAGCAACGCTGGAGCTCTGTCAGAGTGACCATTGGGTTCTTAGTCACCTCTCTGACAAAGTCAGACTCTTTGAAGAGTCCTGGTGATAATTACATCACTGATTATTGGACAGTTAAATTTTATTTCTGATATTTTTTAAATATATGTTTGAACTCTTTAGGCTATTTAGGTGATATTTTCCAGTTGTAATGTGTGAATATTCTTAATGATTTAAAATTCTTTGCTCTTTGAAAGGATGTATTACATTATATTATTATGTTATTATTGTATCAGGGGCCTGAAAATCACAATAATTTATTTATTATTAATATCGTGACAGCCCTGTACATTGCTGTGTTACTGTGTTGAGTGTATCTTCTGCAATATGGATGGAACTCCTTTGCAGATTCACCAGTAACTTTCTATTGGTGGACCACAGTTAAAGCACCACTGGATACATACTGGGAGAGAGTTATGGGTGGATCGATACATCCATTATATTTACTTTTAAGAATCGATGTTGGATTGAAAATATCAATATCATTTATCGTTTTATTAAGTATTATTGCTGATGTACATGTTGATGTAATACAGGAACTACTTGTCCTTCTGCTGTCTTCTTCTGCTCACAATAGTGAAAAATAGTGAAATAGTGAAAAGAATTGCAGGCAGGCAGCCGTCCCAGACATACCGTTCTTAAACAAGTGTGAACTAAGTTATAAACGTGAGCAACGTGTAGTTTTTCTGCTGTGGACTGAAAAATTGAGTTTTGTTAAATGGGAGCGATTAAAAAGAGAAGTCCCAAAGGGACCGTGATCCCACACTTCCTTCTAACATCACTCCCTCTCCTCTCAGGAACACTGCTGCCTTCAGTTTCCGAAAGAGCATCTTAGGAACTTCAGGTTCACAGCACCTTCTGAAAGTTTGCATCTGCGGGGTGCACCATTTCGCACCACCTCCACGTTTTGCAGATGCTTTGAAGATGTTGGAGAAAGGCAGATCACTGCTTCCCGGAGGATGATGGAGGTGTTGAGTGTTTGGTAAGGCTCTCAGGTGTTGTCAGGTAGGTTCATTCATGGGATGGAGAACTGCAGAATGGACAGAACCCCAGAACCTTTGTGTTGCAGGTGGTCCCGACTAACGGGGGGCTTCTGTGATGTGACTCAGGGGGTGGGTGGGAATGAGGGGGTGTTCGCAAGGCAGGCTGTTCCTCCGTTGCGCGAGCAGCGCGTTTGCAGACTAACTCCTAAGAATGTGCTGAGAGTCATCAATTATGCAGGCTCGCCGCGCGCACTGCCCAGGAAGATAGAGCAGCAACAATATGGCGACATCCGCAGTTTCTCCCGGCTCCTTTCGACATCCTTAGCGGCGCGACACCCTGCATGGATCTCCCTTAATGCTGGAAGTAGGTAGACTGCGCAGTCGCTGCGGGTACTGAGTGGAGGCGCGGTGATGCAGGACAGGCGCTGGGCGCCAGCCGACCGTGCGCTTCTGCTTACACCAGAGCAGCACGTTCAGGCGCGGAGATGTGCACAGGCTGGCTGCCAGGGAGGCGCGGGGAGGCGCAGGGGAGGCGCAGGGAGGCGGCTGCGGCTCGGGACGGACAGTGCGCAGGGTGTTGGCCTTGGCGCTGACGTTTTGCGCGTGCACACAGCGGGGCAGGCGAAGTCAGGACGCCGCAAACTTTGGCGCTGCTGGGGACAGTTTGCGGGAAGGGGGTGGGGGACGCGTCCGGCGCGGGAGGGACAGACGGGCATCACTTTGATGTGATGCATGACACTGTTATGCAACGCAGTCTCCCCAAAACTCCGTGGCAGCCCTCTTTGAACATCCCCACCCCTCCCCAACACCTCCATCCCTCCTGCATCCCTCCTGCATCCCTCCTCCCTTTCAGCCTCCCAGTCACACACTGGTTCGGGATGGGTTCTGTTGTGGAAACTAAGGGAGGTGTGTGTGCGTGTGTGTGTGTGTGTGTGTGTGTGTGTGTGTGTGTGTGGGAGGGGGGGGGGTTCTCCCTGAGCCAACCCCACCCGGTTCATGATACTGCGGGCTGTGTGTGGGGGAGCCAGGGCAGTGCGCGCGCGGGTGTGGTGCTTTCTCCAGCCAAAAGAAAGTGTTTGCTGGTGTGCTCATGTCAAAGTGCACATGGAAGGAATCTGCTTTGCAGAAGCGACAGGCAAGCAGGCAGAGACACCCCCTGCCTCCCTCCTCCACCTCCTCCTCCTCCAGTAGCGATGGGTGTCCTCCATGATTGTATTCGCAGATGTCTCGCAACTCCTCGGCTGGGCTCATTTTCCCTCCCATCCCACTGTATTTTTAGTCTGACTGTGGCCGCGCCTGCTTGCACACACACACACATACACACAGACGCGCGCACGAGCGCGCGACCCCCGCAGATGTCCAGGCTGGCAATGGGTTGGGATTTAGGAGAGTGCAGGTCCTTGTCAGAGGTGTGAAGTTTATGGACCCTGGTCAGGAGCTTATGCAGGTCTGGCAGAGATGACCAGCGTCTCCCCAGTGACCCGTGGCTGGAGCCTTGGCGCTGCTGGCTGTATATGATCTCCCGTTCATGAGCAATGGACCAGTGGACTGGACACCCTGTGGGAAAGCTGCACACCTCTGCTGGACAGGCAGGCACTCAGCAGCCTCGTTATGAGCAGGAGTGAGCGGGTTGCTCACACCAGAGGGTGAATATTCATTCACTCTGCACGAGGGCTTTAGGCTGGTCTGCAGGATAAGATGCCCTCACCCTCCCCACCACACACACACACACACACACACCTTTCTCCCGTTGCTCCTCAATCGATTCACCCCCCCCCCCCCCCCAACACCATCACCATCATCCCTCCACAAGCTCTGAAGCTGATCGTTCACTTTCCTGTCCCGTGTTCCATCACAGCCACGACCACCAGGGTCTGACTGGATCAGCACTGCGCTCGGTTCGGGAGGAGAGTCGGGTCGTGGAACTGTGGAGTTGTGGAGCTGCTCGGGTCTGTTTGGGTCTGGTCGGGTCTGGTCGGATCTGTTGGGTCTGGTCGGGTCTGTCGGGTCTGGTCGGAGATGGTCGGGTCTGTCGGGTCTGGTCGGATCTGTCGGCTCTGGTCGGGTCTGGTTGGATCTGTTGGGTCTGGTCGGGTCTGGTCGGGTCTGGTCGGTTCTGTCGGCTCTGGTCGGGTCTGGTAGGAGGCAGACTCTGGAAGTAGTCGTGGAAGCGTCGGCACTTGTCAGACGGTCTCTGTCCGACTACTGCTTGAGGGTTTGCATTTGTTCGCTCACGTGAGTAACATCTCCAAACCACTACAGTGTTGCCAGGTGCTGGACCTGCTTCTCCAGCTGGACCTGGCCGACCTTCAGGGAAATGTGTTTGAAACAATGTTTCAACGCTGGAAAAATATGTTGTTCAAGTGAAGTTTGAGGTTAAAGCTGTGAAAAGGTTAAAAACACATAGAAAGCAGGGCTGTGTGTGGAAATCAGTAGCGACGTTGACTGAACCACGAGCGTGACATTGAGTTTGTACCGGCTGTAGCATCTTACAGTAAGGACGAGTTGAGCTGCAGTCGGGGTCGCAGTCGGGGCTGTCGGGGTCTGTCTGACCCAGCGTGTAGTGCATCTACAGCTCTCACCTTGAGCGGCGGTTCCTTTAACACACTGTTCCTTCTGGATCCCGAGGAAGGAGATTTAGAGGTTGGCACCGGCCCGGTTGTAACCTGAAGCTGCTCGCGTATGGTCTGCTCTTCCGTTTCGCATCGCTCTGCTCCAGTGGTCCATAGGTCACTGATATGCAGTAATGTTACCCGTGTGTCTGAAAGGCCTCCGATCCACTTTGTCTGAGTAGTATAATGCACTCGATGCCTTGATGCCTTGTTACATCACTTGGGTTCTGTTAAGCTCTCAGCCTCCCTTCTCCTTAGAGCTCCATGCAAAGGTCATGAAATCAGGGCTTCAGAACCCACCCAGTGCCCTAGCTGGACTCACGGTCCGCAGCCGCCATCGTTGGTGCCGTTCCTCGTTTAATCACTGCTGAATTGGTGTCACAGTTGTGGTTGAATCAACGTCGAATCAACGATTGGTTTGATAACCCAGCCAACGTTTGCCTCTTTACTCGCTTTTGAAAAGAGTGAAAAGAACACTGATATCGCTGCTGTTTCCGGTCTCGACGCGTGATTATCGTGTGTGTTTTGTTGACCTTTTCACAGCTATTTAACGTGAAACATTGTTTCAACGTTGCGTCACGTTGAAGGATGGTCATGTGACAGCTGGGTTAAATGTTAAAATAATCCCAAGAGTGTCATGTTCCGTGGCCTTTATGTACCAGTGATATTTCAAGCTTTGTGTTTTATTGTTGATCTGTTTGGCTTGAAAATCACAAATCAGATTCTCACATTATTAGAATTATTTAAACTTGAGATCGAATGCATTTAGTAAACAGGCATGAAAAGGGTGAAGTGAATATAAAATATTTAGCTTTTTGAATTGAATTATGAACAAAAATACAATATTATTTCATATTCTTTAATGGCTGTACGTTCGTTTTTGTTTTTGACACACGACTAAAGACGAGCGCAGAACAAGCAGCAACTGAATTTTGTGGCTGCAAATGAATCCGATGAGTTTTAAAACATCTACATGACTCGTTATGAAGAGCAGAACCGGTTAATTGGGTTTATTTCAGGGCTGTGTGTTGTTGATTATTTTCATGAGGCCGGTTTGGTCTGTTCCAGGTCAACCAATGTCTGAAGATATTTTATATCCTGAATGTTTGTAAGGTATCGCGATATTATATTTACTCCATATCACCCGCCTCTAACTGCTGTACATTTCGGCCTGTAGTCCTGTTTGGGCAGCACAGTTACTGTAGGGTGTCGAGTACAGTGGCTCAAGCTTAGCGAGTACCCCGCCAGAGCTTCTGTCAGGTCAGGGGTGTGCGGTAATAAGTTGTCAGAAGTATGAAGACGCTGTGGTAGCATCCTCAGAATTCGTCAGCGTGCAGGCTGCGTTTCTCGGCTGTAATCCAAGGATCCTTCTGATTGGAACAGCTTTTGATGACGTGGCAGTCTAGAAATGCAGCCCGTCTGGACCGCAGCCTGGCTTTTGGAACGCTGCTACTGTGCGTCCAAGGTGTTATGTGTAATACAGAGGAGCCGTTCGGGGTTTGACCGTGAGCTTGGGTCACCTAGATTGATCCGATAGAGGTTTTGGTGGTGGAGGGATGTGCCTGTTTTTGGTTCTTATTGCTGAACAGCTGGAAATGTTGAGATACAGGACACATTATGTAATGGTTATGGAGTGCACGGGGGTGCACAGAGTGCACAAGTGCATGAGCGCTGGACTACAGCACATACCTGCTGATCAATAGGAAGCTGTTTTAGCAGAAGAGGCGATCGTGTGTCATGTATAATTCAATTATTACCTGAAATGGCTTGGCTGCTGCATTGCTGAGCATAAGCAGGAACCTGTAAACACGCTCCAGTATGTATTTTGCAACAAACGTCCACTGACATCACAGAAGACTTTCGTATTATTGTCACAAATATGTTCTATTTCAGTTGAAATAAACATGACCATTTGTAATATACATCTGTTTACGGCTGTAGTGATTGAGTTCAGTAAAGCGTGAAGCCCGGGACATTAAATGTCAGAGGGGCGAACAGAGTAAGTGAAGAGGGCTGAGAGCAAGGCGGAGCCAGAGTAAAGGTTTTCCTGCAAGACTGAAACAGAATGGTATTTAAAATTAAATACTGTATCTCACTCTGTTTATATACGATATAGATATAAATATCGATATATCGCTCAGCCCGTAATCCATTCTGTTTATATCCCGATATAGATATAAATATCAATATATCGCTAAGCCCGTAATCCGTTCTGTTTATATCCCGATATAGATATAAGTATTCGATATATCGCTCGTAATATCATCTGTTTATATCCCGATTATAGATATAAATATGATATATCGCTCAGCCCGTATCCTCTGTTTATATCGATATAGATATAAATATCGATATATCGCTCAGCCCGTATCCCGCTCTGTTTATATCCCGATATATAGATATAAATATCGATATAACGCTCAGCCCGTATCTCACTCCGTTTATAGTCTAATATAACCCTAAAAACACACATTACTTTTAAACAAGTTTTGTTATTCTGGTGATTTACCTCCATTAGACATCTACTGAGGTTACATCTCTTAAATATTTGATTGTAAATATCAATATATCATCTATTGCAAATGATGTCATAGAAATATTACAATTAAAGGAGCTGTATGACGACTGTCTTTCACCATGAAACGGCAGCAGTTTGCTGAGTCAGTGAGTGAGTTTACATGCACTCAATAATCTGATCTCAATCTGAGTTCTGCAGTTGTCTGATTATTCAAGTGCTGATGTGAACAGCAAACTCTGAAATCGGGAGCAAGTTTAGAAATACATTAAAGAGAGCTGGATTTCAGTTACCAACTTCTCAGTTCATGTGTGCACTTTAACTGGAGTTCAGTCTCCCAGTCTGCATTTGTGAGACTGTGGTGCTGGAAATAAGCAAGCAGTGTTTAACTGAACTGTACTGAAACAGACAGGTGTAATGGGCCTGCGGTCACTGGAAGTGGGATTGGGAATTCTTTTTTATGGTTGTACATTCACTATATGGGACACAAAGTATTGGGAGACATCATTCACTGTTTCTTCTCAAATCAAAGGTATTTACAATGAGTTTTATCCTCGTTTCTAGATGCTCGACTATCAGAAAGGCGTGTTCTGACACTTCAAACAAACCTAGCCAATGAGGACGATCCAGCCTGATCTACTCTATATAGAATATTAATATTAAAAAATATTAATACAAATAATACAAGATAATACATATGCCAGTAAAAATAAGTCGTGTATGAACAGGTAAATATGTTAACGTTAAATGTTAATGTTTCTACCATGTACACAGATTTTTTTAAACAGCAAATGCTGTTTTATTTAGGATATTAATGTTCATTGTTGTAATTGTTGTAATTATAGTGTTTTAAAATTGTAAATCATTTAAAGTTAGGTTGTATTTAATTGTTAATATTATTGTATTATTATATTTTCATTATATAAGTGGTTAAAATGGTCTGAAAATGACAATAAAAAACTGAAAATGACAATAATGTCATTTATAGCAGATGTTTTTGGGACGATATTGTCTGATATGGCCTGTCAGACTGATGAAGCAGATACGAGATGAAGGCAAGAATCGTATTTCGTCGCAGCCATAATGTCCACGACCTCCAGTGTTCTGTTGCATTTAAACAGCATTGCAGAAAAGAAACGAAGCAGGAAATACATAAATTGGGCCGAAAAACATTTGATATAAGGGCGACGCCGTGACCCCGCAGTAGTGCATGTGTCACACAGCAGGGGCCTGGGGTTGTGGGTTGGATCCTCTCTTAGGTAGCCGTCTGTGTGTCCACGCATCGTCTGCAGCTCCATACACACACCAACACGTTGAACTCCTCGCTCTCACTGTTGTGTAGGAAGGTTTTCATCGTATAATGTTGTCATTTCTCTGGCATATCAAGACGCCAATTTCCAGTGTAACACCAGCCCTGTGTATCATGGAATGATGGAGCTCCATCCAGTCCAGTCGGGATGAGTTGTGGACGAGGTGGAGCGGGTGCAGCTGCTCCGACAAAAGCAGGATAAGCTCTTTTCAAACCCTCGATTTCAGAAGAAACAGTGAATGAGCAGGTGTCCCGATACTTTTGCCCACAGTGCACCTCTGCTGTGCTTCGAGGGACGATAGTGGTCTCTATTTATGGGTGTAATTCATTGTAATGTGGAAGTCGCTGGAGCGCCCCAGACGCTTTGTCCTGCGTGACTTTGAGGGAGACACCTACGCTGCATGACGTTCCTGAAAACTCATGCGTGGCTCATCAGTCAGCCGTTGAGTCAGTCAGGGTCATTCACTGCTCTCGTCTGGACCCCTGAGTGGTCTGATGACACACACAACCCTGTTTTTTAGGTTTCGTGGCTGTTTGTATGGAAACATCCTCCATAAACCAGTGTTGGACGCCTGTGATCAGCTGATTTACGGTTTATGTCTCTCTGTGACAGTATTGCTTTCCCTTTTCTCTCGTTCCTTGTGTCTTTGTCCATCCCCCCCCCCCCCCGAGTGAGTTGAGTATCATTCTGCTTGGTCATCCACTTCTTAATGGATATAATGAAAGTGTGTGAGTGCATGAGACAGAAAGGGTTGGGTGGGTGGGGGCAGAAGGTGGGTGGGGGGCTCTGGAAGTAAGATTAATGGTAGTGTTAAAGTGTATTGCAGTTTGTGACTCACATGAAGGAAGCGAGCGCATTCTTCTGAACGTGTGAATTTATCGGTAAAGACGTGTGTGTGTAACATTATTAACACGCCGGTCGGGGAATGTTTGATTGCTCATGTTGAAGCAGGTATCAGTGTGATACTCAGTTCTGGAGTCTTCTTGGTTTGTTTGCTTGTAGATGTAAACCTGCAGCTGATGTTATTGGGCTGTATGTGGATTATAGAATCATAAAAACCTGTTTTTATAAAATTATAATTTTATTAAGAGACAGTTTCCCGACCCCAGGAAGACTCTCCCCATCACATACGATGCTCCCGTCACTAGGAGGGTGAAGACAAGCACATGCCTCCTCCAATACATGCCTCTTTGAACCGCCACCATTGTTGGTGCCACAGTGATGTCTGGGTGTGATGTTGGGAGAGAGCGCCCTCTACCCACCCAGAGGCAGCACGGCCACTTTCGCCCTCCCAGACTTCGGCTGCCGATGGCGAACCGCACGATAGCCTTGATTTTAATATTTAAAAGTTAATTTTAAGCTTTCCTGAAAAACGTGTAGATGATACGACATCAGTTAGAATGTTGATAAATGCAATTCTAAGAAAAAAGTTTTTAAATATTCACTTAATTAAACCTTTAATATTTGATATTTTTTAAATATAAGAAATCAGTGAAATGAAAAGAAATGTCGTAAAATAGGATAATTATGAGTTATTTTGTTTTTACAACTAATAGTACTTTAGGAACAATCTTGACTTTTAACTTCATAAATTATACATTAATTTTATAAATTCAGCTTATAAACCAGTCATCTCTCTTTGGAGTAGAGTTTTTAAGGTTTAAAGAAACATTAAATGTTATAATTTCTCTTAAAAGTTAAAAAAATGAAAGAATAACTTTTAAGTGTAAGTATATATATATATTTATTATTCATCTACAGCCATTTTCACACTCATACTGCTGGTACTCTGTTGCAAATCCAGGCTCCAGTGGTTAAAAATTCAGTTCATCTGCTTCCACCAACATTCTGTGATGATTCATGCTTTATCAGGTACAGCTCAAAACTGACCCCTACCATCCTCAAGGAATGCAGGAGACAAGCTTCCAGATACTTCTGTATAGGAATCTCAGTGTGAGGAGCAGACTTTACCAGGGGTCCGAACAGCTGAGTCACTGGCTGTTTTCAAACGCAGACTGAAGACCATCTCTTTCGGAGCATTTAGCTCATTAAACTCATTATCCTGTATCTCGTTGGTTTCGAGGTCCAGCCTAATATTTGTGTTTGGCAGCATCAAGGTCTCTTTAATCTAGTTCAGGATAATACCAGTGGTGTAAAGCGCTATGAGGCTACAAATGACGTAAATGTAAATGTAAATTGAGTGGACTTTTCCTTCTGTTACGTAGCTGTGGACGAAGACATGGCAACATAGGGAGCAGAGAAGCCTCTAACGGGCTGCATACTAAGCCCCGCCTCCAGATGCTTGTTTTTAACCCTTAACTAAAGACTTGTGCAAAACAATGACAGAACGTCTCATTCCGTCAAAAGTGTCCAACCTTTTGCACAAGACTGTATGTTCTGTCTCACCACAGCCATAAACCAGTGAACTAAACTCTTGTCCACTGTTATGTTAAGGGTGGACAGAGTTTGATTCACTGGTTAACTGTGTGAACAAGGTACTGATCTTAAAATTGAACGCAACAGTGAGACGTTCTGTCATTGTTTTGCACAAGTCTTTCATAACATCAAACCATACAAACGTTATAGAACCCTGGTTCTGAGAAATCAGTCTGCGTACACAGCTGTTTAACCTTAGTCCACTTATCGTATGTGATTTTCAAGTCGGGGGACAGTGAGGGCTTCAGTAGCTTCAGGTGGCTCATTGTGGATTCTGGGATATTTTTAGGACCATTATCCTGTTGACGAAGCTGTTTTCTTTTCAGTGGAAAAACAAGCCCTAAGCATGGCTTTTTTAGGTTTCTTGAGTTTCACCCCCAATTTCACCCCCAGTTTCACCCCAGGTTTCACCCCAGATTTCACCCCCAGGTTTCCCTTTATCAGTCCACAGCACTTTTCTAGACAGAGTTCATGACTCCTCCATGAAGACTGTTTGTCCAACAGTCTTCACAGGTAAACAATTTTTCGTCTTGTCTTCCTTCATGAAGTTGTCTTCTTCTTCTCGGCTTCCGTGAAGGCTGAAAGTGAGTTCTTGGTTTGATGCGTGTGTTGAACATAATAAATGCACTGTGTGTGCAGGTCCTATAAGCTCCACCCAGTCAAATGAATGTGTAGTTAGTCCCCATGGCTTTGTTTGCATCATTTTTGTAAGACCCTCTATTTTGAAATGGACCGGAAACGAACAGGGGTCCCTCAGTGGAGGACACCGGCGTACATGAAACCAATTCAGTGCCTGTTTTGTGGAGTACGGTCTCTGCATATCCCCCTTATTAGCTTTATTGACAGCGGGAAATGGACATTTGGCAAAAATTGTGAAGCCTGTCTCACTGTTTTTGGTGAGAGCAGATGTACAGTTCCAACACTTGAAACCCCACTCCGCACTTGAACTCCTATGGAGTGTATGGTGTAGAAAGTGTATTAACAGAATATGAATAACCCCTGATTTCCTCTCTTCCATGTTTTCTCCATCTCTCCAACCCATACCCCAGGCTTCGCTGTCCTGGATGGCTTCTAAATAAAGAGGGCTCTGCTGCAGGATGACAATATGGCTGCGCCGCTGCTCGCACCCCCAGGCCCCGACAGCTTCAAGAGGTTCACCCGGGAGACTTTGGCCAACATCGATAAGCGCATCGCTGAGGAGAAGAAAAAGAAACCTGTCAAACCCCGATCAGACAGCAGTCACCGCGACGACGATGACGACAGTGGCCCTAAGCCCAACAGCGATCTGGAGGCGGGGAAGAGTCTGCCCTTCATCTATGGGGACGTTCCTCCAGAAATGGTGGCAGTGCCTCTGGAGGACTTGGACCCCTACTATGTGAACCAGAAAGTGAGTGAGCTATCAGTGCCTGCCTGTCCTGACACAATCCCTCTCCCTCCTCCCTTCCTCCCTCCTCCTCCCTCCCCCACAGGTGGAGGGGGTTTTACCGCATCATGTCTGCTGCAAAGTGAACAGAAGACCAATATGCAGCTCTCAGATCTTGGAGGAGAGTGGAATTAGAGAGAGAGGCCGAAGGAGGGTGTGGAAGTGGTGGGTACGGCCCGTGGGGGAGGGCAGAGGTTTAGAAAAGCAGAATAGAACCTGACAAAAGTTCATGTCGGTCGGCTGATGTTCTCCTGTGTGTTCTGTAAGGAATGCTGTGTTTGACTGTCGGGGTCTTAAGCTATAAAATGAGGAGGAGGCTAAATGTGTAAGACTGTGTGAGAGTTAGGTGGAGGATGGGTGGGGCTGGACAAGGGGTTTGTAATCCAGTTGGGAAGTACATGGCCTTGCATTCCTCCTCGTCATCTGGCCACATGTGGACATAAAGGCATTTCATAACGTTGTCCCATGGATCATGTGTTGCTTAGTTTATTTTTTAATAAAAATTGATTTTGGAAGTGATTAGCACTGATTAGCACACCTGCCTATCCTGCCCTAACCACCACACCCGCGGAGCAGTTTAGAGGCTGCTCAAGGGACATTTCATGTCCTGCCTGTTCAGGGAATCAAACCAGCAACCTTCCAGTCATAAGACTGGTTCCCTAATCGCCAGGTCATGGCTGGTCTGTGTTAAACGACGGTTCTTCTCCACATTTTCTTGGTAGAATTTTCCATTCGGATGCTCTGCTGTTGAGTACAGATGTGTTGATCTGTGGAGAAACGCTCCACCAGAACATTTCAATACAGATCGAAGGTTGTGCAAACATTCAAACCGAATCATCACGGATTTGATGCACTGGACCCATCGTGAAGCGCATGGCCATGTCGATGGAACTACCAGGCGCTACCACTATGATCCTGGGGTCGCGGGTTGAGATCCAGGTTCATGCTGCTCACCATCGGCAGCCGGGGTCCAGCGGGAGAGAAATTGGCTCGCTCTCCCTCGGGGGGTGTGTAGATGGCCCACTTCCCACATCTCACAAGTGCGCTGCTGATCGGCGCAGGCGTCTGCCGACTGTTGTGTCAGAACCGGTGATCCGGCGCTCTCCTCCAAGCGCGATGGCTGCCCGGCAACGATACAAATGGCAGCAGTTTAGAAAGAGGCGGTGGGCTATCGTCACATATTTCGGAGGGAAACCGCATTGAATGACATGACTCCACCATAGTGGGTGGTTGACTGGTGCTGGTTGTCCGATTTTGAAAATAGATATCATAATTAAAAAAGTCTTCCCCACGATGTTCAATTTCGCATTTCTGCATTTCGATACGTTACATCCCTGTAACGTAACACAAACGTATTTATTCATAAATACATTTAGATGAACTGGGTTTGTGGAACATTGACCCCAAATGATTGGACTGATATTTATAATCGTCTGTTAAAAATGATGAATCAACTGAAGGATGAAAAATAATATTTATTCTCAGTTTAATAAATCATAGCTTCAGTTTACAGGAGAGTAAAGATGGACGTTAGGACGCTCAGGAGGAGAGGACGTGTTACAGGATGGTGTAATAGGCTCAGAGGGGCAGCTGACCGCAGCTGACCGATACGGGTGCGCAGGTTGAGTGTGTTCTTTACACCGTGGAAGGTTGTAGAAGTGTCGGTCTGTGTGCTGCGTTTCCTTCATTATCACCATCATCTAATTTCCTTTGATTGAATCCGTCACCAAACAGCACTGAATCAGAACCCGACCGTCACTCTTCACAGCCTCTGTGATAGGCTGGTATCTCGGAAGAAAAGAATGAATGAATACTCGCAGTGTGTGTGTGTGTGTGTGTGTGTGTGTGTGTGTGTGTGTGTGTGTGTATGTGTGTGTGTGTGTGTGTGTGTGTGTGCGGGTGTGTGTGTTGTTTGTCATGCTGTGTGGTCTCAGAGGTGACTGGGCTCCAGTTTGCAGTTTGCTGTGGAGATGTGTAATAGAATATCATCTGCAGGGTGATCTCAGCATGTTCACTGATTTTCCTTTACTGTCC
>CM067504.1:1461578-1541578 GCA_034509495.1 Acestrorhynchus altus | reverse complement strand
TTGCAGTAAATGATATTACTGTCGTTTAATATGGAGATAATGTAGAAGCACAGAAACGCAGTTACACACTTTTACAAAGCACTGACCAGCGTCCAGCAGCTCCTTCATGTTCAGGTGTTCTGCTCACTAAGTAAATCGTAACGAGTGATAATGTACTTATGGTAGAGAACGCTCAGTGTGTTCCATGTTTGTGTGATTAAGTTGTTCTGGTGGTTCCACCTTTTCCTTAACTCGGGTTCCCACCCTTTTCAGCATGATCATTATGTGTACAATTTTGACCAACTGTGTGTTCATGACCTTCAGCAACCCCCCAGAATGGTCCAAACAAGTAGAGTGAGTATTCACTTCTCTTCTGCGCTCAGATCTTCAGTTCGGTTCCATTTTGTTCTGTTCGGTTCCATTCTCTCATGTTCTGTTCCATTGCATTTAATTTTTGGTTTTGTCATTTGTCTTTCTTTTATGTTCTATTCTATTCTGTTCTATTTTTCTCTGCCCTACTGTACTCTATTTTTTTCAGTTCTGACCAGTTCTCTTCTCTTCTCTTCTCTTCTCTTCTCTTCTCTTCTCTTCTCTTCTCTTCTCTTCTCTTCTCTTCTTCTCTTCTCTTCTCTTCTCTTCTCTTCTCTTCTCTTCTCTTCTTCTCTTCTCTTCTCTTCTCTTCTTTTTGCTTCTCTTCTTTTTGCATCTCTTCTTTTCTCTTCTCTTCTCTTCTCTTCTCTTCTCTTCTTCTCTTCTCTTCTCTTCTCTTTGCCTCTCTTCTCTTCTCTTCTTTTTGCTTCTCTTCTCTTCTCATCTCTTCTCTTCTCTTCTCTTCTCTTCTCTTCTCTTCATTTTGCCTCTCTTCTCTTCTTTTTGCTTCTCTTCTCTTCTCTTCTTCTGTTCTGCTTGTCAATTTACAATTTCAAAAATAAGTGCCTATCATTCTGATAACACATATACTGACTCCATCTCCTCTCTTCCTCAGATACACATTCACAGGGATCTACACCTTCGAGTCCCTCACAAAGATTGTGGCTCGAGGGTTTGCTATAGACGGATTCACGTTTCTCAGAGACCCCTGGAACTGGCTGGACTTCATGGTCATTTCCATGGCGTAAGTATAGGCCCAGGATAGGCCATCACACACCTGTGTGCCATTCCAGCAGCCTGGCACCCCGATTAGGTCGTGCCTGTGACACACCTGTGAGAACAGCACTCCTGTGTGCAACGTTCACCTCAGAGGGAATTTCTGATGTCCTGATGTCCTGATGTCCTGATGTCAGGCAGAAGTTGATGATTGTAATTTCACTGTTATGTCTTAATGGGGATTAGTTATAAGCAGGAGACCCCAAAAAACCCTCCTTCTCCAGCTGGGTGTCAAATTAAAAACAAATCCTTTTTTTTATTTTTTTTTACAAATACAAATGACAAATGATATAACACACATATATAACATATATAATTTCCAATATTGTGCAGCCCTAACGTGCACATTTCATGTTCACTTGAGGAACCTCAGAATGAACCTCGATTTTTTCCTCGATTAGAGAATTTAGTAAAGATGCTTTCATATCAGACTTCCTGTGAACGAACACCATAGATATAGTGCTTTAGTTATGCTGAAAGTAAGGACAGAATTACATTAACAGTTTGATCTGAGGACACTCCGTATTAAAGGCTAAGACGGTGCGATGGGGACAGAGCAGATGAAGGACACGTGAGCACAGTGCCTTTGTGGAGACTTTGTGCCTGAAATACAATACAGAAATCAACACTGACAATCTGACCTCTGCAGGTTACTGGAGGCATTTGAAGTCCTGAGGTCCTCTAGTGCACACAGGAGTGTTTGTGTGTGTGTGTGTGTGTGTGTGTGTGTGTGTGTGTGTGTGTGTGTGTGTGTGTGTGTGTGTTACAGTGAATGAGTAAGTTATAGTGGTAGTGATTTCTGACCCATCCCTTACAGGTGGGATTGTAACAGCAGAAAAAGGCTATTGTGTCCATGCTTGTGCCAGTCAGCCATCACTTGTGTCTTTGTTTGATCTTCATCCATCATTCTAGACACTAATGTTTTCCTGACATTCAGTTTCTGTAATTTGAAGCATAAAATATCAAACAAGGTTCGAGCAATATATCGGAATTCTCGATATTTATAGATAGTACTGGGCGATATGACCTCAAATCAGTATCATGATTATTTGAACATTTTACCTCGATTCTAATTATTGAACGATTGTTTTAATGAATGACAACATTTTTCTTTGATACGAGGTCCTCGACTGAGCGGAGTCACGTGACCACGTGGTACGTTGTTATGGGGACAGAACATGAATACGCACACAGTGGAGAGAATATGTACTAATTAGTTAAAAACTAATGAATTAAAAACGAAATAATTGAATTCATAGTCAGGGATGAGCTGAAGCCGATTAGAATTTTTGAATGTCAGTATATAAAAACTGACCATATCGTAATATCACATTATGCAGGTTACCGTCTGTGTACGATTTCATCCCAGGTTGAGTGTGAGTGGATCGTTTGTGTGGAAATGGTTCGGCTCCTGACGGACGGCGCTCTACAGAGTAGAGTTTCATTCACATTATGTAAATGGTATCATAATTGGGCCCGGAGGTAGTAGCGAGGCTAAAGCGCTTCTACTGTAAATTAAGCTGAATTCCAAATCAGGTTCCGCTGCTCACCATCGGCAGCCGGGGTCCAGAGGAAATTGGCTTGCTCTGCCTCGGGGTGGGTAGATGGCGCTCCTCCCACATCTCATAAGTGTGCTGAAGGCCGACGCAGGCGTCTGCTGTCCATTGCGTCAGATCCAGGGATCTACGTTCTCCTCTGAGCGCGATGGCTGCCCGGCAAAGATACAAATGGCGGCAGTTCGAAAAGAGTGGTAGGCTATCATCACATGACTCAGAGGAAACATGGGGACGATCTCTCCCCCCAGCGTCGACTGCAGGGCATGTAATGTGGGAGGCTACTTAGGGGGACGGATAATTGGCACGTCTAAATTAGTAGGTGTGAAAAATTGGAAAAAATAGCATAAAAAATAAATAGAAAAACAGATTATCGTATGTCACCGTTTCATACATATCGAGATACAAGTTTTTTGTCATATTGCCCAGCCCTATATCAAACCGACAGATTTTTCATGTCCAGAATTAAAACCAAGACTATTTTTGTCTTTTTATGTTTCATTTGTGTGACACCTAGGCCTGTCATGACAACCAGGCTATGAGCTTATCAACATATCACACAAAATATGATGATATCATGAAATAATTCTTATACATTTTCTAATGAATGAATTGCGTTTGTCAGTTTTATATATATAAAAACAACAGCCGTGTTTCATCTCTTTAGGATGTTTAGAAAGTTCCGACTGTAATGTCTGAATATTCTTAGTCAATTAACGTTCATGGCTGATTGAAAGTGTAATTACATGATTATGGTATTATATCGTCACTATATCCGTCTAATAAATTGGTCTTAAAATGACAATAATATCGTTTATCGCAGTTATTTCTGGTACAATTTGGTGCCCAAACAAAGACAGTTATCATTACAGGCCTACTGACACCATGACACTGTAATGATGTTCATGAACTGTTATTGCTGTTTATCACAAACCTGTACATTTCATATTTTTGACTATGATACTAACAGGTGACCAATAAATAGACTTTACTCATCTTTAAATGGATAAATGATTGTACCTTTGAACCAACACCGTTAAATATAATGTCATAAACTCACAGTCAAAAAGAATTGCTCAGTGTGTGTTTCTGTACATTGATCCACACAAAAAATCCTATTGTCTAAAAAAAAAAACAAAAATTAAAGGCCACAACAGATTGGACTCATCTGAGTCCAAAATGTCCAAAAATTCAAAAGTCATTCTTTGGTGTCCAGTTTCTTCATTCAGCATTTTAGCATCAGTGTGTTAAGTTGGACACAAGACTCACAAGAGGACAGTGGTGTGTATGGTCATCGTAACTCCAGGCCTGGACATCACTACTGAACTACAATGTGACAATATAAGTAAAAGACACTTGGACATATTTAAACATGTGAAATCAGATCTTCACTGTAACCGTAAATAGATGGAGCTGATTTAACCAAAGACATATAAGTGAAGAAATGTCTTTAAACTTCATTTATGAAACACAGTCGTTGGAAATGTAATTTTCGTGTGAGGATAAGTTGGGACACACCCACATTTATTCCTTAAAATACCTCAAATTAGAATCAGGTGCAGAACATCGGCTGATGAATAGTTATTTGCGAGGATTTTGGATGAGTCTGTTATTTAAACCTCAGACATTAGTGTGGTTTGCTCTTGATTGTTGAAGTGAGTGGGATCATCGTGGTGAGACCCAAGGAGCTCTCTGAGGCCTTCAGAAAGAAGGTTGTAGATGCAGATGAGTCTGGGAACTGTTACAAATCAGCCGTTTCACTGTCCGGGAAAATCATTTACAAGTGATGAACATTTAGAACAACTGCCAACAGGGTGAGGTCAGACCGTCCTGGCAAGTTCAGCCCAAGAGCAGACCACAAGATGAGTAGTTTGACAGTTCCAATTCAATGTATCTTGGCTGGTTCTAACTCCAAACCCCTGTGTTTCTTGAAATCATCTAAATACTGTATTCTGTTGCCCGAACATTCTTCACTGTTGTCCACAGACCTCAGGGAGTGGCTGGAGTTTTCAATCCAGGGGGCGGGGCTGATTCTCAACCTGCAGACAGACTCTGACTGATCAGACAGAGGGGGCGGGGCTGATACTCAACCTGCATACAGACTCTGACTGATCAGAGAGGCGGGGCTGATACTCAGCCTGCATACAGACTCTGACTGATCAGAGAGAGGGGGCGGGGCTGATGATCAACCTGCATTCAGACTCTGACTGATCAGAGAGAGGGGGCGGGGCTGATGCTCAACCTGCATACAGACTCTGACTGGTGATCAGAGAGGCCAGGCTGATGCTCAACCTGCATACAGACTCTGTTGATCCAGAGAGAGGGGGCCAGGGGCTGATACTCAACCTGCATACAGACTCTGCCTGGTCAGAGGCGGGGCTGATGCTCAACCTGCATACAGACTCTTGCAGTCAGAGAGAGAGAGGCGGGGCTGATGATCCAGCCTGCATACCACAGACTCTGACTGATCAGAGAGGCCCGAGGGCTGATGATCAACCTGCGCCTGGACTCTGACTGATCAGAGAGAGAGGCAGGAGCTCATATAACCTGCATACAGACTCTTACTGATCAGAGAGAGGGGGCGGGGCTGATGATCAACCTGCATACAGACTTGCGTTTTCAGCTCCAAAAAAACACTCTGGATGATCAATTTCCAACAGGGTGTTTGCGATATGAAGTGTTTTAAGTCCATCTCAAATTTGAGTAGCCTCGGATCTCCACCAAGAAACAATAACGTCAAACTCGGTAACATCTGCCAAACTGGCCTTGAGTTAAAAGGTCAAACACGGTAAAGCAGAGCGTCAGTGTACGTGAGAAGTTCACGTGAGCGATTCTTTTTGACTGCCAGTCTAAATGGAACCCAAGATCTTATGTCCAATATGCTTCAAAATGCTGTCCTTCCTTTTATCTTTCTATTGTTCTCCCCTCATTTCCCTCCCTCCCTCTCTCTCTCTCTCTCTCTCTCTCTCCCTCCCTCTCTCTCTCTAACTGATAACTGTTGCGATCCGTTCTGCAGGTATATAACAGAGTTTGTAAACCTAGGCAATGTGTCAGCTCTACGCACATTCAGGGTGCTGAGGGCTTTGAAAACTGTTGCTGTGATCCCAGGTAAGAGTCCAGCAGGCCTCGGGGCCAACAGAAGGCGCCGCTCGCTGTCTCTCCTTCCACGCTCCTCCTTTCTTCTTCCTTTCTTCTCCGTTCGTTTCTTTCTCCTCTCGTTGGACAGGCTGTCCGTGATGTCTTCCTCCCAGTTCAGTGGTGGTGCTGGTGGTAGTGACGTGTTCGTGTGTGTTGTCGTGTTGTGTAAATGTGTTTGTGTGTGTGTGTGTGTGTGCGTGTGTTGTGTCATAGTGTTTGTTCTGTGTGTGATCCTCCCTTGTTGCAGATATGTAACAGAGTTTGTGGACCTGGGGAATGTGTCAGCCCTGAGAACCTTCCAGGGGTTCTGAGCTCTCAAAACTATTTCTGTCATACCAGGTGAGAACGCGTTTAAACACGAAGGCTGAGCTGCTTCTCACGCTGACGCAAACAATTATTCTTGATTACTCTGATTATTACTCTTACCCTTCTTGTTTCAGTTTTTGATATTCTTCATTTTGTACTATTTTTCCCAAAAGAGGACACTGCAGAAACAAGACTTTTGTTTTATTTGGAACTTATGTTTCTTTCTTTTGTTTTTAAAAACCGAAACAATCAAAAATGGTGGCAATACATTTTTGATAGGCTTTGCAGTCTGCTGTCATTTCTGAGGTCAGGTATTGACGAAGAACCCCCAACTATTTAAGCTCATAAATTCTGCTTTAGCATTTTTTCAACAACAACAACAACAACAACAACAACAAAAATAAATATATATATACGTTTGAAATGGAGTAAATTTAATCACCATAATATTCGTCGTTATACGTTTGTGGTCCGTGGTTTAAATGCTCCCATCCTGGACATGCCATGACAGTATTGAGCTGAACTAAACACTTCAGGGGGTGAGAACAAAGCGTCACGACACCAAGGCCTCTTATCGTCCTGATAGTGATCATGATGGACTACAGCGGGTAGCTGCTCTGGGCCGCATAAAAAGGCTCTGCTTGACAGAACTTGTTGATTTGATACACAGTCCGAGGAGAAAGTCCAAGGAGATCGGGGCAGATCTGAGAAGGATCATCAAAAGTTCAGTTTCTTGGAGCCATTTCAGTAGAGCCTAGGTCTTGAGATAAACTAGCAACCCGGTCTATGAGAATAAGCCCACTTGGAATAAGATGGTCTCACGGTGTTTGGTTAATTTCATAAGTCCAGATAACTGACTGCAGTTTGAAGGTCAAAGTCTCTTAGAATGAGCTGTTTTGGTAGCTCTGGAAGAAGTAGCCCTAAATGAACCTCTTCCGTTTGCAGCTGACCACACTGACAAAGCTCTATGGTCAGATGAGACAAAGAAACAATCAGTTGTATGATGTTAAGCATGGTGTTGGTAGAACATTGGCTGTTCCTCCAGGACAATTTAAAAATTAATCAAGAATGGCTGCATAATAGATAAAGCAGGGTTTTATTAAGCTTTCAGAAGAGTCTTCCTAGCATCCTCCACCCTAATGAACAGACGTTGACTGTGCTTAAGGTACATCAACAAGTTACATTGTTCAACAATTCTGCCAAGAAAGAGAGGTCAAATATCCAGCAGAAACCCGTCAAAAAAATAACTTTGCACCCAGAGGACGTGGGACTGCAGTGCTGTTTTGAGTGATCAGGATCAATAACTGATGATAACTGTAGTCTGATCTGATCAATATTTATTGATCTACTCATACAAGTGGTGGTGTCTCCTCAGGGGCGGTGTCGGGTTTAACGCATAACCGCATGAGCGTCTCTGCATGGAGTGTAGGGGTTCCTAATGGGTCCTGTGATGATCCATCCCATGCAGCTTGAATGTTCTCACTCAGTTCTGCAGATGGTGTGGTAGGGGTGGAGTGTTGATAGAGCGTCCAATAGCGTCCCACACATTTTCAATCAGGGACAGGTCTGGAGATGAGGCCGACCACAGCGTAGTATCTGTGTCTTCAAGACGAGATCTTGAGACGGCAGCAGTGTGTAGACGAGAGTCGTCCTGTTGGAATAGAGCACCGGAGTGTGTTCGGAAAAGGTAGAACCACTGGTTGCAGAACCTCATTAACGTAACGTTGGTCTGTTAAAGTGTCTGTAATGAAGATCAAAGGTGGCATCGTACGAAAGTGCACACACACCACAACACCGGACCTTCTGGACGTGTGCTGCGTGAGAACAAGCCGTTGACCTTGGTGCTGACCACGGTGCCTGCACACACAGATTGGTTGGAGAAGAGAAGAAAAAGAAGAGTTCAAAGAAATCATCAAAGGTCAAATATCGCCATGGCATTCATGTCTATGATGAGTATGTGAACTTCTGACCACACAGTCGCAATTTGAAACATACAGTAAAGACACCTTCCTGTCCTGTTCTCCAGCGTCAGGCAGCTCAGTGTGTGTTCTGTGTTGAGTTTTTGTGGAAGACAGCTTCAGCGAAACTCACTGAACCGAAACCACCGAGGACTAACAGCATTTGAATGTCCGTGCATTAGTTTTGTGTGAGCTTTCATTCTCCTGGAAAGTCCTCTTCCAGCCAGGTTCCAAATGGAGCTGGTAGTTCTTGTCTGCAGCCAGTGCTTATGAGTAATGTAGTTCACTCACCAAGACTGCCAAGCCTAGTTTGACACATTTCTGCTGCATGATGCTTTCTGAGACACCTGCTTTTTAGTTTGTCTTTATTTTACTATTATTATTGTTTTTACGACCGGCTTTCCTCGAATTTCTGCATCCTTTACTTCGATATTTTTTGTCAAAATAAAGTTTCTTTTTTTAAATCCCTCCTTTTTCTTATTTTAAAGAACTCGGAGTGGAATGAAGTGAGAGACATCAGAATATCCGGCTTACGGTGAAGAAATTGCAGTGTGTGTGTGTGTGTGTGTGTGTGTGTGAGTGAGAGGTAGAATCTTGCAATTGGAGTTTTCCATCATTTCCATATGGACGCACACACACACATGCACACACACACACGCACACACACACTAATGTAATCTGATTGCACATTTTTACGCTGGAGCTCTTTGTTCGTCTGGTGTCTCTCGAACAGCAGGACATTCTCCTGGAAAAGGACGATGTTAAGTGGTCTCTGGATATGAATGATTGGTTAAAAAGGCATTGTCACCATGATGAGAAGGTGATGATGATGTTGCTGCCTTCAGCCTTGGCGTTTAAATGACCTGCATGTGACCCCTCCTCCCCTTTGCCTGTCCTCCTCTTCCTCTTCCTCTCTCTGTGTTGGCTCTCTGCTTTTATGTGTATGGCGCTGCTCTGTTACCGACTCTGCTGATATATGTTAAGTATTGAATGTCACGTGTGTGTATTTTTAGGGGGTCTCCTCAGGGTCTCCACACACATCAGAATTCCACATTAACCCCATTGTCTCTGGTTTGGTTTCCACGAAGTGGAAGTGCTTACAAACCAGGGGGTCGTGTAGTGTAATGACACTCTTATCTCATCTACTGGTGAAATATTCCACATCTTTAACTGGTATTGATACCATTTTTAATATACATTTTAAGGATTATTCCTGCTGCATTAATAAACCCTGCCAGACCAAATTCCCATTCCGATACACCCAGTAAAACACACTTGTCTCCCAGAAGACAGGTTTGGAACATTATTTTTTATTTCTAGCAGCGGTCAGTGTCCCAATTTCCAGTTTTCATGCCGTCAGTAATCCAAGACCTCCGGAAAACCAGATTTTTCCAGTAATCCGATCAATGCGTGTATATGTGCATGGATACGGATAATGGACAAACTCCGGGTTTATGTGAGTCAGGCAGTAATCAGATCAGACATTAATCTTACAGAATGAGAATAAGGAGGGAAGAAGGTGGAGCACCTGCTGGTTTGCACCACTGGTCCGTGCTGTGTTCTGGTCCTCTGATCAGGGACAGATCCACCTCACCAGGACTGCAGGATCAGAAACGTCAGATTTTCAATTCATTACATATAAAAGTGACATCCTGCCCAACTTTAGGCTCCTCACAACTGATACCAACCACAAAATATCAACTAACGAGTGAAGAGTGACGATGGTGGAAAATCTCACACACTTCAGAACATCACGCAGTGATCTCAGGAAGCTGCTGCATGTGGTTATAATCCTGTAGAATTGATTGGATTTGTGTATATTTTCACGTTGCTGACGTATCGTGTGTGGAGAATCTGTGAGGAGGGACCGAACCTGTGTTTTCTGTGTGAAACAATAAACTGTACAATGTTATATACTGGAACAGCTGCTGAGTGTGTGTGTGTGTGTGTGTGTGTGTGAGTGTGTGTGTGTGTGTGTGTGTGTGTGTGAGTGTGTGTGGTGTGTGTGTTGGTGTAGAGGAATTACAACAAATACCACAAATGATTCTGTACCATCTAATTATTCCGTAAATACCACAAATTAATCAGTATCTACTATTCATTATTTAATAACTACCATATATTATTAAGTACTTATTATTCAGTAATTACCACAACACATTCAGCAGCTACTGCACATTATTCATCATAACGGCCCACGATTATTTGATAACTACTTATTATTCAGTATTTATTACGAATTACTAATTAACTACCTCGGATTGTTCATTAACTACTTACTAATAAATATCTGCTAACAATTACTCAGTAAATACAATAATTAAGTATTTATTGTTCAGTGACCACAAAATCATTAACTACTAATTATTCAGTAACTACCTATTATTCCATATCTACTTATGAATCAATAACTTTCACAGGTGAGTAACTACTGATTATTGATTATCTATTATAAATTACACAGTACCTACCATAAATTATGAACTATACTATTATACATTATTTAATAAGTACTTATTATGCAATATGTACTTTATGATTTTAAGTAATTACAAATGTTCAATATTTAAGAAATTACTCAGCAGCTACTAATGATTCCATTTCTGCCAGACATTACTCTGTACTCAAAATTCTGTTCAGTAAGTACTTATTATTCAAAGGCTTAATACTATTATTAAGGATTAATAACTAAGTTACTACTATGTACGGATTATTTCATATTTACTTAGTAACCACTTTTCATTGTTCAGCTACAAAATGTTCAATATCTACAATTAATTACTCAGTAACTGCTACAAATTATTAAGTAACTATTAATTAATTAAGAAACTACTAATTAATTAAGTATAAATGACTGTATTTACTATAAGTGAGTCAGAAAGTGCTTTAATTCTCCAACTAATAGCTTTACATTTACATTGAGTGTCTGTGTGTGTGTGTGTGTGTGTGTGTGTGTGTGTGTGTGTGTGTGTGTGTGTGTGTGTGTGTGTGTGTTTCACAGGTAAGTATGTGTAATGTGTGTGTCCGCTGTGTTCTGAGCAGATACAACACTTCTCTGTGTGTGTGTGTGTGTGTGTGTGTGTGTGTGTGTGTGTGTGTGTGTGTGTGTGTGTGTGTGTTTCCGTCTCCTCTCAGGACTGAAGACCATCGTGGGGGCTCTGATCCAGTCCGTGAAGAAGCTGTCTGACGTGATGATTCTGACTGTGTTTTGTCTGAGTGTTTTTGCCCTCATTGGCCTTCAGCTCTTTATGGGCAACTTACGGCAGAAATGTGTGATCTGGCCAATCAGCAATTATACCGTCACGTATCTGTCCAACGGGAGCAGAGGCTTCGACTTTGACGAGTACATCATGAACGACAGTGAGTGGAAACACTTATTAGTGTTTAAGGAGATTTATTCAGACATTACGCCCTTAAATGAGCAGTTACTGCTGCACTGTTTCAGTTAAATTACACTGTTATTGATATAATTACGATAGAAAATAATAATTACAATTGATATTAACTTTGAGTTTTCATTTCTGAAGTTTAATTTAGTTTTAATTCCATTTTAATTTTTAAAATTGTAATATTTTCAGTTTAATTAAATATCTGTACTTAAACGTGTTTCTAATTAAAAGTGTAGAATATATTAAATAAATAAATCTCGTTATAATATTATATAAACATTTATATCAAATTAAACTTTATATTTATATTAAATGGTGGTTTTAAATGGACTGAAATGTACTGAACTGCTGCCGAACTCTTCTTTTTCCGTTTCAGCTAATTTCTACTTCTTGCCCGGAATGTTAGATGCTCTGCTTTGTGGAAACAGCTCTGATTCCGGGTGAGACTGACGATATAGTTATGAGCCGTAGAACCATAATTGTATCTTTGTTATATTTGATTTTAATTGTCTACAATCATGTGAAGAAGTTAAGAAACCCCATGAACACCTTCATCTTTAACGTATTTAATCACCTGATCTTCACTGTAACCGTATCGAGAGATGGAGACGAAATAGAAGAAATGAAGAAATGTCTTTTGATTAAGAAACAGAACATCAGCTGCTAATCGTTAGAGAGGACTTTGGAGGAGACTCTTATTTAAACCTCAGACATTAGTGTGGTTTGCTCTTGATTGTTGAAGTAAGTGGGATCATCATGGTCAGATCCAGAGAGCTCTCTGAGGTCTTCAGAAAGAAGGTTTAGATGCAGATGAGTCTGAGAAGGGATTTAAAAAGATCTCAGGACAGTTAGAAATAAGCCGTTCCACTGTCCAGAACATCATTTACTAGTGGAGAACATTTAGAACAACTGCCCACATGACCAGATCAGACCGTCCTACAAGCAGAAGAACAGCCCAAGAGCAGAACCACAAGATGAGGAAAGAAAATCCATCATTCCTAAAATGTTCATCATGGATCTACAGGAAGTTCTCGCCACAGCTGATGTCAGAGTGCAGCTTCTACCATCAGAAAGAGACCAAACCAGTTTGATCTTCATGGGAGGGGTTTAAGGAGGAAACTCTTACTGTCAAAAACATCAGGACAAAACTAAAGTTCTCCAGAGAACATCTAGACAAAGAGCAGGATGTCTGGAACAATGTACTTTAGACAGATGAATCCAAAGCTGAATTATTTGGACACAGTAACAGAAGACACGTTTGACACAAACCAAACACAGCATTTGAGCAGAAGAAGCTCATAGCAGCTGTGAACATGGTGGTGGAAGTGTGATGGTTTGGAGCTGCTCTGCTGCAGCAGGGTGTGGAGATCTCTCCATCATAGAAACCACTATGAGATCTTTACTGTATCAGAGGGGGTTTGAGGAGAACGTAAGTGCATTTGTACAAAGACTGACGCTGAAACATCACAGAGCTGAAAGAATTCCGCATGGAGGAGTGGGAACGTCGTTCTTCCAGTCAATGTCAGAGACGGTAGACAGTTCTAGAAACATCTCACTGACATTATTTCAGACAAAGGAGGAGATACAGCTATTAGGACAGAGGGGTCTGAACTTTATCCTCAGAAGAAAATGACATTTCTGTTAATGATGTTTATAAATGATGTTTAAAGATGTTTCTTCAGTTGTATGTGTTTATATTTATCACCTCCATCTCTCAGTGTAGATACAGTGAAGGTCAAATGTCCAGATGTTTAAATATGTAGGTTCTTCACTAGACTGTATGTAAAGCCAGTGTGGAATGTGTGTGTCCAGGCGGTGTCCAGAGGGGTACACCTGTATGAAGGCAGGGCGTAATCCAAACTACGGATACACCAGCTTTGACTCATTCGGCTGGGCCTTCCTTGCTCTCTTCCGACTTATGACCCAGGACTTCTGGGAAAACCTCTATCAGCTGGTGTGTTTTTACCTCTTACAGTTTTTAACTGTCTTACCTTCCATCTTCTTCTGTCGTCCACTAGGGTTGAAGGATATTCCACCGAGTGCTCAGATGAATTATTTATAAAGTCCAGGATAAACAGCTGACCTGCCATTATTTCAGTTGTAATGAGCAGTAAATTCACTCATCATCATAAAAATAGCTGCACCTTGAAGGACGTGTGGGATTGCAGTTCTGTAGTGAAGGTGATCAGGATCAATAACTGATGATAACTGTAGTCTGATCTGATCAATATTTATTGATCTACTCATACAGAAGTGGTGTCTCTCAGTACAGCGTCGGGTTTAACGCAACACGCCAGACGTCTCTGCATGGAGGTGTAGAGGTTCCTAATGGTGTCCTGTGATGATCCATCCCATGCAGCTTGAATGTTCTCACTCAGTTCTGCAGATGGTGTGGTAGGGGTGGAGTGTTGATAGAGCGTCCAATAGCATCCATTTTCAATCAGGGACAGGTCTGGAGATGTGGAGACCTCTGTTGACCATCTTTGAAGATGATCCACTTCCATTCTGAGACCCCATGTCAATCTGGTGTGACACCATTGGGCAGTTATCGTAACGGTCTGTGTGACAGTGGTGTGACAGGATGACTCATGGAGAGCATGTCTGCTCACTGAATGTCCATAATCATGGATGTTGGGTCACTCGACGCATGTTGGACAATACATCTGTTCTCCCAGATCCTTGATGTTCCTTATGGTGAGTCCTATGGTAACATCCTCTTGACCAGTATGCTGCTCAATACATGGATAAGAACAGAGCCCTGTGATGTGACCCTTCTTGAACTGCTGGACTTCCAGGCTTTTCTCCGAGCAATACTTCACTCACGTCAGAGTTGATACCTTCTGGGTGCAGCTATTTATTATGATGATGGAATTAGTTTTCATCATTAAATAACTGAAAAAACTATTATAAGGACCAATTTACTGCCTGTAATAACTCTATAACTCGTGATTTCTGTCTTATAGACGCTGCGAGCGGCAGGGAAGACCTACATGATCTTCTTTGTGCTGGTGATCTTTGTGGGCTCCTTCTATCTGGTCAATCTAATCTTGGCTGTGGTGGCCATGGCCTATGAGGAGCAGAACCAGGCCACCATCGAGGAGGCAGAGCAGAAAGAGGCGGAGTTTAAAGCTATGCTGGAACAGCTCAAAAAGCAGCAAGAGGAGGCCCAGGTAGGAACTCACAGACGTTGGATTTGATTGCATTTGTTTAGTTTAAGGCGAAGATCAAAAATTCAAAGATGAAATCAATCAAAGCAGAAAAGCATTTTAAAGTTGTTAAGAAAGAATGTCATGAAACGAATCTGAGAATTAAAAAGAAATAAAAACCAGCAGAAGAGAGTTTTTAAACTGAGCTGAATGTTTCCAGGCTGGATTTAAGAGTGTCCAGTCTCAGGGATCTTCTAACGTCCTCTGTCCATTTCAATGCAGCACAGTAACCAAACGCTGCTTCTCCGTGTTTAGAAGGCAGGACTAACTGACCCGTTCCTAATGATCTGAGACTTCGTGGTTCTGTTACAGACTGGTAACCAGTGTAGGGATTTAAGAATGGGACGAATGTTCCCTTATTTGTCTCCTGGTGAGAACCATGGTGAGAACCCAGTTAGGAGACTGTTGCAGTAATCAGTCCTGCTGGAGATACAGGCATGGACCAGTTTCTCCACGTCTTTGATACGACTGCTAAAGCCAAGATCAGATATGTTTTCCAAAATAAAAATGTTCTGACCCAATCAGTGATGTGCTCCAGGCGGGGAGACCGTAGTTAATCAGACTGAGGGCCAATTAGATATGAGTGTCATCTCCATAGCTGTGGTAGGACATCCTACTGTCCTGTAGGATTTCACCAAGAGGATGCATATATAGACTGAATAAGAGTGGACCAAGATTTGAGCCCTTGGGGACACCACAGGTCACTGGAACAGATTCAGAGACATTATTTTCCATGTAGGTATGAACTGCACTATTGTAGGACAGTTCCTGAGAGTCCAACCCAGTTCATCAAATGCAGCACTGAGATCTAGCAGTAGAACAGACGGTTTTCATTTTATTTATGGAGGAAAATGATCCAGTATTCCAGATCTGTGAGGGTAAAAGTATGTGAACCTTTAGGACCAGCAGATCATGTGAGCTGTTGACGGTCATCAGGCTGGAAAAGGTTACAGAACCATCTCTATAGAGTTTGGACTCCATCGATCCACAGTCAGACACACTGTACAGGAGGAGATTTAGGACCATCATACCCTGCCCAGGAGTGCTCCACCAACAAAGATCACACCAAGAGCAAGGTGTGGAATAGTCCTCCAGCTTCCAAACGTTGGCCATCTGCAGATAAAGATCATGTGGACAATCCAAAAATCTTCTGGAAAAAAATAAGACCAACACTAAATTCTCTCAGGACATCTGTCAGTGAGCTAAATCTCAAGAGAATGTGGGTCATGCAGAAAGACAACGACCCTAAGCACAGAAGTCGTTCTACCAAAGAATGTTTAAAGAAGAATTAAGGTAATGGTTTCTACTGGATTCTTCAGTATCTACACCAGAGGGTCACATACTTTTACCCTCACAGATGTGTCATATATTTTTGTACACGTGTTTAGTCATCGATAAAGCATTAATTAGGTCCATCTGTCCTTTTTTATTCTCTATTTAAGTTTGTAAGCTTTCTAATCATCCTTTGGTTCTTCTTTGTGCCATCCTTGGTGTCTCGGACGTTAGGCCAATGCCATGGCTACCTCAGCAGGGACGGTATCAGAGGATGCTGTGGAGGATGATGGAGGGGGGCGACTGTCCCGCAGCTCGTCAGAGGTGTCCAAGCTGAGCTCCAAAAGTGCCAAGGAGCGCCGGAACAGAAAGAAAAAGATGAGGAAGGAACAGGAGAAGGAGAAAGGAGACAGTGAGAAAGTGGTCAAATCCGAGTCAGATGATGGCAGCAAGAGGAGTCGCTTTCGCTTCCCAGACAACAGGCTGGGAAGGAAGACGTCCATCATGAACCAGGTAACGAACTCATTGTATGTAGTTGCATACACACACACACACACAGACACACACACACATACACACACACACACACACACACACAATGATTGATTTTAATGGGCTACGAGTTCACCAAGAAAGTGCGATTCCTGCACCATTACAGCACCTTCGTCAGTCTGGACACCAGTGTCTGTTGGTGCCTCAACAGGAATCGAGATCCCTCAGACCTGTGTGTTTCCAATTGTTTTCAACTGTCCAGTTTGGGTGAGTCTGTGCCCACTGCAGCCTCAGCCTTCTGTTCTTGGCTTAAAATCACTCATCATTTAAAAAGCCGAATGATACGACGGTATTGGCAGACGAATGATTCATCTCCACACCCTTCCAGCCGTCTGAGCTTCACATCAGAAATGTGAACCCAAAGCATCTTCGTTTTCACACTCACTGCCCCGTCTGTCTCTGATGGTGGGAAAGGGTCTGCCCCTCCTGCAGTCCCTGCATTTTCGGAGCTGGTAATGACTAATAGCTGCTGTTGTCAGTTGCTCGTAGTAAAATCAGGTGACTCGCGGCCAGGTCCGGCCCTGCCCTGTTTCTCCTGCCTTCTGAGCTGTGCAGTTACGGCCCCTTTTTCGCTGAGTCATCGTCCATTTCACCACTGTGATTAGACAAAGTGCACCAGCCTTGGGCTCAGAGATCAGAGGAAGTGCCGATGCCCATTCATCTATCTACACTATCTATATTTCTTTTTTTATCTCTCCATCATCCTCAGACTTTTTCCTCCATTTAATGTTGTTCTGGTCAAAAAATTGCAGATGGCTCAGACTGTCTGATAGATGAAGAAGGACCCCGACTCTTTATCTGTTCCTTTCCCTTTCTCTTCTCTCCTCTCCTGTCCTCTCCTCTTCTCTTCTATTCTCTCCTGTCCTCTCCTCTCCTCTTCTCTTCTCTCCTCTCCTCTTCTATTCTCTCCTGTCCTCTCCTCTCCTCTCCTCTTCTCTCCTCTCCTCTTCTATTCTCTCCTGTCCTCTCCTCTCCTCTCCTCTCCTCTTCTATTCTCTCCTTTCCTCTCCTCTCCTTTCCTCTCCTCTCCTCTTCTGTTCTCTCCTGTCCTCTTCTCTTCTCTCCTCTTCTATTCTCTCCCCTCCTCTCCTGTCCTCTCCTGTCCTCTCCTCTTCTCTTCTCTTCTCTTCTCTTCTCTTCTCTTCTCTTCTCTTCTCTTCTCTTCTCTTCTCTTTTGTTCTCTTGTCTCCTCTCCTGTCCTCTTCTCTTCCCTCCTGTCCTCTTCTCTCCTCTTCCCTCCTGTCCTCTTCTCTTCTCTTCTCTTCTCTTCTCTTCTCTTCTCTTCTCTTCTCTTCTCTTCTCTTCTCTTCTCTTCTCTTCTCTTCTCTAGTAGTTGGTAGATGAAATTACTGACACTTGCCTCTTCTACACTCTCCACAACAAGACCCCCTATTTATTGACACCTGTTTCTGATGCTTGCCTGTGTGTGTGTGTGTGTGTGTGTGTGTGTGTGTGTGTGTGTGTGTGTGTGTGTGTGTGTGTGTGTGTGTGTGTGTGTGTGTGTGCGTGCGTGTGAGAGGTGCAGTCTCAGGACGCCATGCTTCCACTGGCCCTGTCTGAATTATTCATCCAGCTTCTATAAATCTTTCATCTCCTGCTGAGAGCAGTAATATGCCTTTGCATTGGCAGAGCTTTGAGCTACTGGAAAACTGTGGTCTAAGGCCACACCCTAAGCTCCACCCACAGCAAACCACTTAAGTCCTAAAAGTAGACAAGGAGAACCAAATCAAACAAATGAGATACAAATATTATGATCCAGTGTTTCATATCTATGTGCAGCATTAACTTTATGGGAATAAGATCAGGACTTTAACTGGGTCATTCCAAGCCATTAACTTTATTCTTCTTTAAACGTTCTTTGGTAGAACGACTTAGGGTGCTTAGGGTCGTTGTCTTTCTGCATGACCCACATTCTCCTAATATTCATCTCACAGACAGATGTTCTGACAGTTTCCTTTAGAATTTGCTGGTATAATTCAGAATTCATTGTTCCATCAGTGATGGCAAGATGCAGCCAAACAGGCCCAATCTGTGATAGTACCACCACCATGTTTCAAAGATGGGCTATGGTTTTTATGCTGGAATGCTGTGTTCTCCGTTCTCCAGCCATAATGTTTCTCATTCAAACCTAAAGATCTATTGTGGTCTCATCCATCCATAAAACTTTGTCCCAGTAGTCTTCTGGTTTGTCCATGTGATCTTTATCAACCCTGCCATGCTCACCATTGTTCCGTGTTCTCCTGATGGACTCATGAACATTGACGTCAGACAATGTGAGAAAGACCTGTAGTTGTTGAGAAGGTTCCTTCTTACTAATGGAAATGTGTTTTTTTCCACCTTTTTGAAAAGACTTTGGTCTTTTTCACATTTGAATGAAACCACACCTCGTTAGTGTGTTTGTTGTTCTCACACAAACATCTGGTGTCCTGATGTACTGGCTGAAGCAGTTTCATGATACCTCATCCTCTCATATCTGCTAGTGCAGCAGTGCAGGTCTGACCACTTTACCAGATCAATCCCACTCCTGAACTGAGTGAAATAGTCTCTGCTGAGAGGGCGCTTGGGCTGTCTCTGCTGTACTTAGTCTGCAGTGGTCAACTGCTCCATTAGGGAGAGGCCACTCAGACCCACCTCAGTGAAAGTGCCTGCGCTAGCAGCGAGCATTCTGCACTCTCAGTGAATTTCAGCTGCTAAGACTCTGCAATATCACAGATTTTCATCCAGCTCTGTGGCTCATCTGGGTCTGGTGTACGTCAAGTTCAGGGTGTTAATACTGCATCAACCCTGTTTCTACACTCACTGTCCACTCTATCAGCTCCTCTGATCACACAGGAGCTCTTTGTGGTTCTATAATTCCAGACTGTAGTTCATCTGTTTCTCTGCAGACTTTATTCTCCTCCTTTCACCCTGATCTTCAATGATCAGGACCCCACAGGACCACCACAGAGCAGATATTATGTGTTTTGCTCTGGTATGAGTGTATCAGACACAGCAGTGCTGCTGGAGCTTTGAAAACGCCCGCTGTCCACTCTACTAGACACTCCTACCTGATTGGTCCAGCAGATAGAATTTCATGTGATAGAGTTTCATGTTCTGTCTGCCAAGAACACAAAGCTGAGGCTGCGGTGGGCACAGATGGTACGGTCAGAATTTGGCACCAACAACATCAATCCATTTTTCCACCCTGCCTGATATCAACGGTCCAGTCTGGTGGAGGTGGTGTAATAGTGTTGGGAATGTTTGATTCCTGTGGTCAATCATTTGAGGAATTGCTGACCATGCGCATCCCTTCCTGGCCACAGTTTAGCCATCTTCTAATTGCTACTTACAGCACGATAACGCACCATGGCACAAATCAAAAGTCATCTTCTGTGGCCTTCCCAGGAACCCTAGAATGCCTTTAGGGTTTGGTAGAAGAGGGATAAAGCCATGGAACACCAGTATCTTAAAGAACCCACACCGTGAAAGGACTAAGAGCAAAAGAAGGCCTTACGCAGTATTAGGATGTCTTCTACAATAGTTAGAAAAACGTTTTTTAACATATATAAACATCTGGACATTTGATCTTCATTGTAACTGCACTGAGAGATGATTTAACTAAACACACACTGAAGAAACATCTTTAACCATCATTTACAAAATAAAAGAAATGTAATAGCTGGTATCTCCTGATTTGGCTGAAATAATGTCAATTGTTTCATATAACCATCTACACATCATCTGGAAGAAAGATCTCCAGACCCTGTTGCAGCAAATCAGCCCCAAACCATGACACTTCCACAACCATGTTGCACAGTTGGTACGAAGATCTTGTGCTGTGTAGTGCTGTGTTTGGTTTGTCTCACACGTGTCTTCTGTTACTGTGTCCAGATAATTCAACTCTGGATTCATCTGCCCAAAGCACATTGTTCCAGATGTCCTGCTCTTTGTCTAGATGTTCTCTAGCAAAATCTTGTTTGGTGTCTTGATCTGGTCATGTGGGAAGTTGTTTTAAATGGAACATCTGGTTTCTATTATTCTGAGATCTTTTTAAATCTTTTCTGAGACTCATCTGCATCTACAACTTTCTTTCTGAAGGCCTCAAGGAGATCTTTGGATCTGACCATGGTGATCCCACTCACTTCAACAATCAAGTGCAAACCAGACTAATGTCTGAGGCTTAAATAAGACAGGCTGATGTTCTGCACCTGATTCTAATTTTTGGCATTTTAAGCAGTAATAAACGTGGGCGTGTCCTAAAGTTATCCTTACAAGAAAATTACATTTCTAATCATTACGTTTTACAAAGACTAGACTGTGGTTCGGGAAGCAGTCTTGTGACTGGAAGGTCACTGGTTCGAATCCCTGAACTGGCAGGACATGACTGAAGTGCCCTTGAGCAAAGCACTGAACCCCCCAGCTGCTCCCCGGGCGATGAGGATAGGGCTGCCCACTGCTCCGGGCACGTGTGCTCACTGCCCCCCAGTGTGTGAATTCACTAGTGTGTGTGTCGACTGTGTGTGGATGGGTTCAATGTGCAGGGCAAATGTTAATCGGTGTGATTTCTTTCTCTCTGTCTCCCAGTCACTGCTCAGTATACCGGGTTCCCCCTTCATGTCTCGCCACAACAGTCGCAGCAGCATCTTCAGCTTTAAAGGACGTTCACGGGACGTGGGCTCGGAGAACGAGTTTGCAGATGACGAACACAGCACGGTGGAAGAGAGCGAGGATCGCCGCGGCTCCCTCTTCATCCCATACCGACGCAACAGCTACAGTGGCTACAGCCAGGGCTCTTCACGCATCAACCCGCTAGCGCCCCACTCTGGTTGCAAGAGGAACAGCACAGTGGACTGCAACGGCGTGGTGTCTCTGATCGGGCCTGGTCCCGGCCGTCTTCTGCCTGAGGTGAAAATAGATAAGGCAGCTACTGACGACAGTGTAAGGACGTCCACAGGGGAAAGGTTTACAGTATAGGCATGACGGTGGCAGCTGGTCTTTACCCCCAATTTCTTTTTTTTCTCCTGCCTTTTGGGCTTGTATCCGTCCCATCCTTCTGGTCACTGAATAATGGTCTTGATTTTCCCTTACATTCCCTATTTTTGATACCTTGTTCTTCTTCTCTACTTTATCAAACCCCACCCACAGTGTGCTGCTAGGAATGGCACAACCCATCAAAGCGGACGACTTAGGAGAGCGTTCCAGAGACCCCTTATGGTTCATGCTCCCCATCCCAAACAAAGACCCTTTAACCTCTCACAACCTATAAGGCCTACAGTTGGCTTTCCAGTGCTCATCTGGCCTCGACCACCAGTGTTCATACAGCCTTTAATCCACCATGAATTTATTTTTCTTCTCTTCCTTCACCATACCCACCTCTTCCACCTCTTCCACCTCTTCCAAGTTGAGGATCAGCTTGTAGTCTTTCTGCCTTTTCCAGTTTTCACTCTCCCCCAGTGCAGTGTTATGCAAGAGAAACCTTTCCTAACCTTTCCAGTAACAGCATTATGCCTCATCTTAGTTAGCATGATAGACTGACATCCTTATACTCTCTATCCAGGCTTTGCCTTTATCTTCTCTGGTTGATGCATGATCTTCGGCCCAGCTTCCAAAGAGCTTATGCTGTCACCACACAGACAATCATATTGATATCATCTGAGAATCAGCTTTTTAGGAATTATGAATGTGAGGTATCCTTTCCAAAAGCACAGCATACACTGACCAGTTAACTAAGCCGCAGTCTCAAATATAAAGGTGCTCCACATGGTTCTTTGGTTCTTCAGTTCACGAGAGGTGTGTAAAAACCTCTAGCTTGTAAAAGATTTACACTTGAATTACAAGGTTTTTTTATACACATTATGTCCAATTATTTGTGGACACCCCTTCTAATCCAGCATTCTGCTACTTTAAGGTGCAACCCTTGCTGACACAGTTGTGCAAATGCACTGCCAATAGAATATGATATCTGATAATGATCAGATAAACAAACATGAACCTGTTGGTACCATGTCTAAACATCCATCCTGACCTCACTAACGCTCTTGTCCTTGAATGCAATCAGATCCTCATAGCAATGTTCCAGAGTCTAGGAGAAAGTCTTCCCTAGACAGTAGAGACAGTTACTCCAGCAAAATGGGAACCAGCTTTGTGACTGGAAGGTCGCTGGTTTGAATCCCTGAACTGGCAGGACATGACTGAAGTGCCCTTCAACAAAACACTGAACTCCCCAGCTGCTGCCCGGGCGCTGAGGATAGGTCTGCCCACTGCTCCGGGCACGTGTGCTCACTGCCCCCTGGTGTGTGTATCACTGTGTGTGGACGGGTTCAATGTGGAGGATTGATTCCTGTGTGTGCAAAAACACAGTGGATTGAAAAAAACTAAAAGGTGTCCCAATACTTTTGTCCATATAGTGCATTGTAGATGGAGACAGTTGTAGCAGTGGAGTCTGGGCCTCACAGTCTTGTGCAGTTTTGCCTCGTTACCTGTGTGCATGTCCATGCATGCTGATGTTGTGACTGAGGCAGGTGTGTGTGTGTGTGTCACCTGATTGTACCTGATTCTTATAGCTCGGCAACTAGACCAGCGATCGTGAAGGAATAAGGGTTCAGCTGAAGTTGGGTTTGAGAAGAATAGTCAGAAAGTAGGTGATGCTTTAATAAAAGGAGGTCAGTTTAAGCTCCAGGTGTAAAATTAGTTTACATATACAGATTGATTTGAATAACAGGATTAAAGGTCCAGATTCATAGAAGGCATGAGGTCACTGTGATGGTGCTCAGAAGATCACTGACCATACACCTGACTCTAGTTCACTGCAGTCACGCTGACACGGTGGTGGTACGAGTGGATCAGACACAGCAGTGCTGCTGGAGTGTTTAAACCCCTCAGTGTCACTGCTGAGAACAGTCCACCAACCAGAAATGTCCAGCCGACAGCGTCCTGTGGGCAGCGTCCTGTGAGCCCTGATGAAGGACTAGAGGACGACCAACACAAACTGTGCAGAAACAGATGAGCTTCTGTCTCTGACTTTACATCTACAAGGTGGAGACACTCAGTAGGAGTGTCTGATAGAGTGGACAGTGAGTGGACACAGTGTTTAAACACTCCAGCAGCACTGCTGTGTCTGATCCACTCGTACCAGCAACACACACTAACACACCACCACCATGTCAGTGTGACTGCAGTGCTGACAATATAACAATATTTGTTATAACAGTGTATTATAGGTAATTCTTGGATTTGGAGAGTAAATGTGTGAAATAATGGGGTTTCCATTCAAATGCTTCACAAAAGTTATGCTTGATTATGAAATTTTGGAGGAAAAAAACAGAATGTGTGGCTCGTGTTGCAGTACAATCAATCCTTTCTTTGCACCTTCGCTTCAAACATTATTAGATATAAAACAACACAAAAGTAAAACCTGCATACAGACTCTGACTGATCAGAGAGAGGGGGCGGGACTGATGATCAACCTGCATACAGACTCTGACTGATCAGAGAGAGGGGGCGGGGCTGATGATCAACCTGCATACAGACTCTGACTGATCAGAGAGAGGGGGCGGGGCTGATGTTCAACCTGCATACAGAATGACTGATCAGAGAGGGGGCGGGGCTGATGACATCACTGACAGATATTGAAATAGAGAAAAAGGGCTGTTTCAGAATAAAAGTCCTGAGAAGGATTAATGCTGATACATACATAAATAACACAAATAATAAAGTACATTGGGGTTGTATATTTATTTTATTTATTCACTGTCAAGTATTTTGAAGAAGTTATTATAATAAATACCTTTTCAATCTAATCATGACAAATAACTGACTGAACTGTTTCTGCTCAGAAACACTCTGGATGATCTGTTTCTAACAGGATTTTTAAATTGTTAGATTAAAAGCAAAAATTCTTATACATATTTAAATTCTATTAATATTTACATCTCAAATGAAGACAAATTTGAGTGGCCTGGGATCTCCTGAAAATAATATCTGGTCTGTGTCTCCCGTAAATACTTTTTTGGTGGAAAAAGTCAAACTATGAAAAGCATCCCAAACAATTGGCCTAGAGTTCTAAAACCAACTCTGTAAAGTAGCACTGACTTCACAACTGTTTTGAGTACTGATTTTGCACATGAGCAATATTTCAGTATTTTTTCGTTCGATTTTTAATGCAAAAAAATCTTGGTGGATGGAAATCCTTCTAGTGACCGCAGGTTAAATGACGACAGAAAAAGTCCCGAATGTTAGGGCAGGTACATTTCAGTGTGGTAAACAGTGTGTGTGTGTCTGTGTGTGTGTGTGTGTGGAACATTGAATGTCTTTTTTTATCCCCTCACACAACTCTTCCTCCTCCCTCCCTCCTTCCACAGACCACCGAGGTGGACGTGAAGAGGAAACACTCAGGATCTCTCATGGTGTCAGTGGACCAGCTCAACACCTCATTTGGACGGAAAGAACGGGCCAACAGTGTGATGACCGTCATCACTAACACCCTGGTGGAGGGTACTGTCCCGCCTTTGAGCCATTGCTCTTTTGTTCACTCTGGTCATTTTGGTTGTTTAAAGGACAGACGGGTCGGCTGCTGATTCTTCTGTCTTACTGGGTTTCGTTTTGTCTTCTTACAGAGTTGGAGGAATCCCAGAGGAAGTGTCCACCCTGTTGGTACAAGTTCGCCAACACGTTCCTGATCTGGGAGTGTTGTCCACTCTGGTTGAAAATTAAGGAAATAGTGAACCTAATAGTGATGGACCCATTTGTGGATCTAGCCATAACAATATGTATTGTGCTGAACACCGTCTTCATGGCCATGGAGCACTATCCAATGACGGAGGAATTTGAGAATGTGCTGAGTGTAGGAAACCTGGTAAGATCTTCATCATCCTCACTGCAAAAGAACGTCAGACATTTATTACACTTCCAGTTGAACTGATGAGGACAGGATCTGTAGAAACACCATGTTTGATACCTTAAAGGACCATTTTTTATTTATGTGTATGTATAGAACAGCTGAACCCAAATCAACATGCCCAAAAACATACGTACCTTGGGTTACCAACAAGACTCAGATAAAACATGAAAGTACAACACCTTGCTGCAGTCACTGTGATGGCCTTTGTGGGTCTGGTTGTGGGTATGATGTATGACCGACCATATGACGCAGATGTTGTCTTTCCATGTTGCATTCCACCTTAAATATTGATGCTGTACAGGACACACACTAGTGCCAGAATGAAGCTGCCACATCATTTAAGGTGGAACATAAATGAAATGTCCTTAGGCACATCCTGTGTCTACTTTCCATGCTCAGTTTCCATTGGCTGTTGACAAGACCCATTCAGACTGAGTCTCTGACCAGTGTACACTACTAGATTACTCTCAGACTTGGGTCAGACTGAGTCTCTGACCAGTATACAGTACTAGATTACTCTCAGACTTGGGTCAGACTGAGTCTCTGACCAGTATACAGTACTAGATTACTCTCAGAGTCAGGTCAGACTGAGTCTCTGACCAGTGTACACTACTAGATTACTCTCAGAGTTGGGTCAGACTGAGTCTCTGACCAGTGTACACTACTAGATTACTCTCAGAGTTGGGTCAGACTGAGTCTCTGACCAGTATAGACTGAATTGCTGAGTCTTTATAATCTGCAGTGACTTTTAAAGTCCTGTATTGAACCCAAGGCTTGAGACTCTGATTATTGTGTGTATCACCGTTGTCCCTTCTAGAGGTAAGAGCCAGACAGTGACTCTGGTGCTAGGCTGGGTGGTTTCTGCTCGTAGGTCACAGCTTACAGGGTTAGAGTGACAGGCTCAGTGTATTGTTGTCACTGTATCCTCCCCTGTCTCCAGAAATAGTCCTTCACAGCGCTCCAGAGTAAGCCTTTTTAATTAGTTGGGTTCTCGTCATTATCTCAGGGATTTTGAGGTGATTGCGAAATAGTGCTGCACTTGTGATGCCAAGCTTTTTAGCAGACTGTTTCCAAGAACAAGAGACAGTGGCTTAGTGGGTTTGGGTTTCACATCAAAAACAGGTCATGGAGATATGTGCATGAGAAATGTTTGGTGAAGCCAAAGGATTTGCTTATTTATCTTGTACTGACATCAATCTGTTTCTGTTTCTATCTCTTAACCTTTCCTTTCATTCTACAACTCAGTCTCTATAGTGGATTAGTTGCAGGACACCTTCTCCAAGGTGTCTGGCTTGGCAGTTTTGTGTTACAATGCCTATAAGTGCCTGTATTCAGCCCTTTAAAGGCTTTTATAAATGGAAACATAGGCAATACAATTTGACCTTTTTAACAAGAATTTACAAAATCCCCTTTAATGTCAGTGTAAAACAGATTTCTACAAAGGACTATCTACAGGTGAGATGGGTAAGACTGCACACTACAACTGTTGTCTGAGTTTTTTATCAGTCAAAAATGTATGGGAGGGTGGCAAAGAGAAAGCCACTATTAATGAAAGCTTGTATTAAATCTGCAGTTCACCCACAGGCACACGGGATACTCCAAGGTCAATAGGAAGAGGGTTCTTTTGTCCAATGAGACCAAAATGCAGCTTTTTGGTAATCAGACTAGATATTGTGAAGCATGGTGGTGGGAGCATCATGCTAGAGGGATTCTTCTCAGGCCCTGGACAGCTTGTGAAGGTAGAATGTAAAATGAATGCAGCAGAAAAATAGCGATGTCCTGGAGAATAATCTGATTCTGTCTGCAGAACTACAACATGGGAGAAGATTTATTTTCCAGTAAGATAGTGACCCAAAGCTACAGAGAAAGCTACATAATTGTGGTTGAATATATCAAAGAGAATGTTCTGGAGGGTCTGGGTCAATTCAATCCAAAATATACTGACCATAATTTATTAAAGAAATAAGTGGAAAAATAATTTTTATAGGCACCAGAAGTAGGGCAGGTTCTTTTCTGGACGGTCAAGCTGTGGAAAGTCTGGATATTATCTCCCCCTGATTGGGGCTTTATTGGTATCAGTGAACAGGCTTGCACAGAATAATTCAGATTATTTTAAAATATCCACCAAATCTAAGAAATGCAATTGACTGCAATTTGATCCCATCCATCTATTGTCTCATTCTGCTTGTGTCTGCTTTCCTGTTACAGGTGTTCACAGGTATCTTCACAGCTGAGATGTTTGCCAAGCTCGTTGCAATGGATCCATATTACTATTTCCAAGAGGGCTGGAACATCTTTGATGGCTTTATTGTGAGCCTAAGTTTAGTGGAGTTGGGGTTAGCTGATGTTGAAGGATTGTCAGTGTTGAGATCCTTCAGACTGGTGAGTCTGTCTACAGCTTCATCTGTGTATATGTGCTCATTATGCAGGTTCCACGTGACATAATTATTGACACATTCTGCTTGCAATTCACCATGTTCTCCCATACACTGTTTGGCCAAATTCCCATAGCCCATCCTTTCAGAATGCTGAAAACCATGCGACACCACGTCACATTTTACTATGGTTAGGGATAGGTTAGGTTTAGGTGGAGGTTCAGGTCATATAATTACATTGTTTACTTTCTAACTTTCTCTATTCTGATCATATCATTTCTGCATGGGATGCATCAGTAATTCCTTTATATGCACAACTCTACACTGCACAGTCGGCTTTGTTAACGTTTTTGTGAACGTGGAGCATTTCCTGTTTATTTGGTTTGCCTTCACACATGGAAAAGTTTTCAAAAATACCTGTGTACATGTGGACAGGACCTAAGTGCACCAAATGTCTCCCCACTGACTGGTCAGAACTGTGTGGGACAGAGCTAGACAGTAACTATGGTGGTGAGTTTCAGGCCAGTGCAGATTTGTATGCAAATTAAGTAGAGCAGTGGCAGAAATGGCA
Source organism: Acestrorhynchus altus (assembly GCA_034509495.1). Classification (NCBI taxonomy): domain Eukaryota; kingdom Metazoa; phylum Chordata; class Actinopteri; order Characiformes; family Acestrorhynchidae; genus Acestrorhynchus; species Acestrorhynchus altus. The sequence continues at coordinate 1,513,255 of CM067504.1, read as the reverse complement.
TTTGTTCATAGCTGTGAAAATCTGACCAGTATACCAGTTTCAACTACACCTGTAGAGCCATTCAGCTCAAACCTGCCCAGTACTCCGGATAGTCGGCCTGAGGTTGGATCACATTTTCACCACAAATGAACCACTCCAGAGTTTGTTTTGGACTGGACTGAGACAACCTCCCTCAAGGGTCTCATTGAAGTTGTTTGGTTTAGTGTGACTTTCAGATCCATCTCGAACCAGAACTGGAAACTTTTCCCCACCACATACATATACGTCCACATATGCACGTATAGGCCTGCCTGCACAATCGTGCACATCTCCTGCAGGAGACTGATCTGCTGTCTGTGTACTAATTTAATATCACTACAAGAACATCTGGTAGAGTCTTCATCAATACACAACATCTCAAATTAAAGCAAAAAGTTATTAATTAAGCAGTTCGTTGATTTTTTAAAGTCAGATTTGGATGATTGGATGGGAAACAGATAATTGTTACATATACATTTCAGTCTTTTATTTTCCATTCCCTCAAGTGGGTTTCTGCTCTGTTCTCACACAGTTGAGGGTCTTCAAACTGGCTAAGTCGTGGCCCACCCTGAACATGCTGATAAAGATCATCGGAAACTCAGTGGGTGCCCTGGGAAACCTGACCCTGGTGCTGGCCATCATCGTCTTCATCTTTGCTGTGGTGGGCATGCAGCTGTTTGGAAAGAGCTATAAGGACTGTGTGTGTAAGATCGCTCAGGACTGCGAACTGCCCCGCTGGCACATGAACGACTTCTTCCACTCTTTCCTCATCGTGTTCCGCGTGCTGTGTGGAGAGTGGATCGAGACCATGTGGGACTGCATGGAAGTGGCTGGCCAGAGCATGTGTCTGATTGTCTTCATGATGGTCATGGTCATCGGAAACTTAGTGGTGAGTTTGTGAAAACTGAAGTTCTCCGCTATGTGATTTTTAGATGCCAGGGTATTTGTAACTTCCAGCAGTGGTCTCCAACCCTAGTCCTGCAGGCCCAGTGAGAACTCAATGAGATGATTAGTTGGTGAGTGCAGGTGTGCTGGAAGCAGGGAAAGCACTAAAACTTTGGGCCTTTAGGACCAGATATGGAGACTACTGCCTCATAAATACACAATAAACTGTACACTGTATATACACTATTTTGGACAAAAGTATTGGGACACCTGTCAATTGAAATTTAAAAGAGCTTATCCGGCTTTTGTTGGAGTAACGGTCTCTACTCTCCAGATTCTGTTAGTGAGGTCAGGATGTTGGATGACCACCCCACATCATCCCCAACTTATCCCACAGTTAATTAGGTGTCATACTAGACTGTCATGGAGTCACTCACAATGGCAATGGTTCATCTTCAGTTAGACTCCTGATTTTGTCTTGGTGGAGATGACCAACGAATCCCTGTGTGGAGGCACCATCCTCAGCGCAAAGATCAATGGTTTATTGCTTACTCCCCACACGTTCAAAGACCTGCTGTGATGGTGTGGGTGCAATTGCATATGATGCCAGATCACCTTTGGTCTTTATTACAGACACTTTAACAGACCAATGATATGTTAATGAGGCCCTACGTTTTGTGAACACACTGGTCCACACACTGCTGCCGTCTCAAGATCTCGCCTTGAAGACACAGATACTACGCCGTGGTCGGTCTCATCTCCAGACCTGTCCCTGATTGAAAATGTGTGGGACGCTATTGGACACTCTATCAACACTCCACCCCTACCACACCATCTGCAGAACTGAGTGAGAACATTCAAGCTGCATGGGATGGATCATCACAGGACACCATTAGGAACCTCTACACCTCCATGCAGAGACGTCTGGCGTGTTGCGTTAAACCCGACGCCGTCCTGAGAGACACCACTTCTGTATGAGTAGATCAATAAATATTGATCAGATCAGACTACAGTTATCATCAGTTATTGATCCTGATCACCTTCATCTTCAATCTAATTTTTGATGATTAGTGCAGGTATTTAATCATGGTTGAACAGCATAGTTGTTAACAGTACTTGTAATTAACTGTTGTTTGGTTGTCTAGAAATGAGTCCTTGGTATTTACACTAATTCAACACTTTTTTACTGTATTACACTAATAAATCTTTCTCCAGATGGTCCATCCAAATTCATACCTGTACTTTATATACCTTGTCTGTTCAATTTTCCTTTTCTCTATTTTTCATCTTCTCGAATTCTACACCTAGACTGCATTGGGGCTACCTCACAACCTCTCCTCCTCTCTGGTAGGTGCTGAATCTGTTCCTGGCCTTGCTGCTCAGCTCGTTCAGTGCTGATAACCTGGCGGCTACAGATGACGACGGGGAGATGAACAACCTGCAGATCTCAGTCATCCGCATCAAGAAGGGCATCGCCTGGCTCAAAGTCCACGTGCGAATCCTGGTGGCGCACGTTCTGAAGAAAGCTCCCCTGGAGGATGAAGACAAACCGTTGGAAGAGAAACTCAACATCATCGGCAACCACACAGGAGTGGACATCAAATGTGGTGACCTTGACTTTGCTAAGAATGGTAACGGCACGACCAGCGGGATCGGCAGCAGTGTGGGGAAGTACATGATTGACGAGGACCGCATGTCCTTTATCCACAACCCCAACCTCACTGTGCGGGTTCCCATCGCTGTGGGAGAGTCGGACTTTGAGAACCTGAACACCGAGGACTTCAGCAGCGAGTCGGACGTGGAGAACAGCAAAGATGTGAGTAGGAGGATGAGTCAGGGGTGTCCTGGGGAGCAGCTGGGGAGTTAAATGCCTTGCTCATGGACCACCACAGGACCACCACAGAGCAGATATGATGTGGATGGTGGGTCATTCTCAGCACTGCAGTCACACTGACATGGTGGTGGTGTGTTAGTGTGTGTTGCTGGTACGAGTGGATCAGATACAGCAGTGCTGCTGGAGTGTTTACACCCCTCAGTGTCACTGCTGGACTGAGAACAGTTCACAAACCAAGAAAATCCATCCAACAGCATCCTGTGACCAGCGTCCTCTGAGCAGCGTCCTTGAGCACTTGTGGTGGAATAAGTAGGTAGGAGTGTCTGATAGAGTGGACAGTGAGTGGACACAGTGTTTAAACACTCCAGCAGCACTGCTGTGTCTGATCCACTCGTACCAGCACACTAAAGAACAGGGTGAACATAGGTTAAGAAAGTATGCAGAGAAACAGGTGGACTACAGCTCTAAAGTGCTAGATTCTAAGACACTTTGACAAGAACTGTGCTGTTCAAGATGGCTGCATCAGAACATCTCCAAAACATCAGACAGGTATGGTGGAGTGTTACACAATGGTTATATTGTTACACTGTGTATATTGTGGTCAGTAAATACCAAAAGTGCTCCAAGGAAGGGCAACCTGTGGACCAGTGACAAGGTCATGGATAACTGAAGCTCACTGGTGCTCATGAAGGTCCCATCTCACAAATGACAGCACTTAAAGGACCTGAAAACACAGGATGACTTCAGAGGCGTTGTGGAGTCCATACCTCAAACAGTCACATCTGTTGTTGCAGCAAAAGAAGGATCTAGTCAGTCTTGGTCTGTTGATGCTACTGGTTGATTGGGATAGAAAGGTGCTTGGAATTTTGTGACCCCTTTAGAACTTTGTATTTCTGCACATTGAGCTAAAACGATATCAGGTTTAGACAAATCGGAAACGATCCAGTGCATAAGAGCTGTATTGCATCCAAGCATCCATCAATGAATTTAGCAGTTCCCCCTTAAATGGTGCAGAACTTACAGGCGGCAGAGTAACTGTGGCGCTGTTTTAAGGTGGAATTTCAGCGTCACTCAGATGAGGCCGCCAATGTTTATTTATTTATTTATTTATTTATCTGTTAAACAGTTTATAACAGTCATATCCAGTGACGACATGAATCACAGTCATGAAATGACATCACTTTATTAAATTTTCCAAAAAAAAAAAAAAAGAGGTTATAATAAAATGAAAAGCAGATTCAGGGGCTGATTGTGCTGCTGGTCATTCTGTGATCTGCTGCAGTTCTGAGCAGCTTTTAGAGAATTTTAACTCTATATATATAACTTTATTTAACTCTATATATATAACTTTAAAAAGTTATGACGCTTGAACATCTTCGGCTTGTCAAACGATTGAGTTAGTTTTGCTCCCGCAGCCCTTTTTTGTTTGCATTTTAAAACCTGGGTTTTTATAAAGTGAGGTTGTTGAACAGGAAAAATGAAATACAATTGATAAGATGCTGAATTGATTTCTGTATCAGCTGAAATTATGCTTGTGGAAAATTCTATGTGCACCGGACTCTCTGTGGAATTGAAAAGGGCTTAGTGGTGCTTACTGCACAGGACTTTACTCCTAAAAATGCTTTTAGCCACGTTTACGGGGAAAAGGTTGTCCTGTAGGTCCACACAAGACCACTTCCTCTTCAGAAGTCCACATAACAGACTGATGACCACATACTGTCATTACACCGTCTGTCATTAGTCTGAGAAGGGGAAGGAGGGTCTTTGTCCTTGTAATCTGGCAACCAGTGTGGGTCTCAGAATGCAGCCTTTTTGACCATCAGGATAAGCTTTAAGAATGTATGGTTCTAGATATGCATCATTAGGAGAATAGGATATGGTTAAGGATGTAATCATTAGTTTAAGAGAGGAGGCCGTTGTAGATCAGTGTGAATGATGTGACACCGTTACGGCTCATAAACGCTGTGATATATAATCAGATTATTTCTGATAAATGACTTTCTTTCTGTTTGTGTGATTAATAAATATAAACAATAGTCATTTGTTTCTAAAACACAATTTATAAAGTGTAAATATTTGGACCCCCTCTGTCCTAATAGCTGTATCTCTTCCTTGGATGGGGATGTCAGTGAGATGTTTCTAGAACCGTCTACCGTCTCTGACATCGACTGGAAGAACGACGTTCCCACTCCTCCATGCGGAATTCTTTCAGCTCTGTGAGGTTTCAGCGTCAGTCTTTGTACAGATGCTCTTCCGTTCTCCTCAAACCCCCTCTGATACAATAAAGATCTCATAGTGGTCTCTATGATGGAGAGATGATGGAGAGTGACTGTCTCCAAATAATCAGCTTTGGATTCATCTGCCTGAAGCACATTGTTCCAAATGAGACCTTCTTTACTCACCTCGTGGTTCTGTTCTTGGGCTGAACTTGCTAGGACGGTCTGATCTGGTCATGTGGGCAGTTGTTCTAAATGTTCTCCACTTCTTCTACATGATGTTCCAGACAGTGGAACGGCTGATGTCTGATTGTTCTGAGATCTTTTTAAATCCCTTCTCAGACTCATCTGCATCTACAACCTTCTGAAGACCTCATAGAGCTCTTTAGATCTGATCATGGTGATCCCACTCACTTCAACAATCAAGAACAAACCAAACTAGTGTCTGAGGTTTAAATATGGCAGCCTCCTCCAAAGTCCTCTCTATCGATGATCTACTCATTAGCAGCTGATCTGCTCTATGAAAATTGAGATCTTAATGTGTTTTATCATATTTAGGCAGCTTAGTGTCCTGAAGACAAATTAATTTGCTAATAATTCTATAATAGAACGAATTGTGCGATTTGGTTACACAAGTTTACAGAGTTTCTGCACTAAACCTTCATGTTCAAAGCCAACAGCTGGAACATCGGGAGAGGATCCGACAGCAGTCTCGGTTCTTTAAGTCACTGAGAAACTGTGAAACTGACCATTCTGGAGAACAGTCTCACACAGGAGCTGTGACAGTGTGTGTGTGTGTGTGTGTGTGTGTGTGTGTGTGTGAGAACCAGTGCACCTCGTTTGTTTCATAATATCATACAAAAAGTTAAAATGTCAGATTTTATAATCATTATTTCACTGCTGATCAGTTTGTCTTTTGGCTCATGACAATCAGGAATCCAGAATCTCAGATTATTAGAATATTTAATTAATATCAGACAAAATTATCACTTATTATTCCAACATATGACAGTTTTGACAACTTTTTACATTAATTATGAACAAAAACCTCCACAATAGTCCAGTGTTTGAGTGTATTAGCACTATTAATTATGACAGTAATAAATATTACTAAATGCTTTAATGATGTCTCACATTATTGACAGTAGCGGTGTGCGATTTGGTTCAAATTGACACCATAATACATTCTCTGTTATGAAATATGCATTTATATGCACTGACGATATAAACAATATCATCCATTTTTGTATCACAATAAAAACAGTATATTATGTTTGCCCACCTGTGATCAGCACTACTTAAAACATTATTAATCATTAATAAACATTTGAGTAATCAAGGGTTTAGGATGCAGCAGGGCTCAGTGTTCTCGGCCTAGAGCTAACAGGAATACTAACTAACCTACACTGCATGGACAAAAGTATTGGGACGCCTGCTTATGTATCGTCTCTTCTAATTAAACGGCTCTATATAAGCATAACTGCATTCATATCTTAAATCTGCTTCTCGACACGAATGTCAGCTTTTTTACTCCAAGTCATTTCATCAAACAAAGCCAGACTGTTTCAGAAATGGCAGAAAGTCATCCAACAGCAATGTGAGAGACTGGAGCTGTGACTGATCAGGGTTTCTCACCTCCTGTAGATTTCCGAATTCTCTGGAGTGAAAACGTTAGTTTGGTGTGGTTTAGATGTGATTATTAACAGGATGTATTTGCATCATTTGAGTCTTCAACTCTAATCCACATCACCTGCTTCTCTGATTTTACTGTTTCACAGGCATGTTTGAGTAAAATCAGTGTTTTCGTTTTATTAAAACAGCATTTCTCCCAAAATCCAAATCAAATCACGTTTATTGTCACACCAAGTCCATCTCAGTAGTGAGACAAATGCACAGAAAACACAGAAGAAGAAAAAAAAAAGATATAGAATAGAAATAGAATGTACCTATATGTGTATTTGCACATTAATCTACACGATACATACGTTATATATACACACTATGGCACTGAAGAAGTGTTTGAAGTCTGTGTTTATAGAAACTATAAAAAGAACGTTTGCATTATAATAAATAAAAATATAAACATCATTATAAGCAAATACAGATATTAATATTTAGAGCATTTATTGGCAGAAATAACTGCAAAAATATTCAGTGTTTATAGATTCAAATAATAAAACACCATCCTAATGCTTTAATGTTCTGAAATCATTATTTGGAGAAATAACCTTGACCTTGCCAGCTTTCATATCTGAGCGTGTCCTCCACCAGTGTCTCGCACTGCTGTGCTTTGGCTTCGTCTGATGGAACGACCGGAAAGAAACAGCTGCGATTCATATTGTTCTGTACAGAGTCTTTAAGCTGATCATAATAATTCGTGGCCACTGCTTAAGGGTTGCCACACTTACCAATGTTTGCCTTTGCAAAAGCAATTGAAGCCACGGGGACGACACGTGTCCAGAAAAATGGACCATCTGTGTTGAAAACCAAACAGGTGGCAAACCTATGGGAATGAGGTCTTACTAACTGCATCTAGTGCATATTCGTGGCACTGTCGCCCGGTTGGCTCACCAGGGGGTCTATTTCTTATTCTTCGTTCCTGTGTTGTTCACCTTTCTTACTTTTGGATTTCTGTAGAGCTGCTCTGTGAAAACAGCAGTTGTGAAGCGCGCTATACAAATAAAATTTAATTTGATTTGATCACAAAAACTTAAAATGTGGTAATTTTATGCTCATTACATATAAACTGATGTTTCAAGCCATTTTTGTTTTACTGTTTCGTGTCAAAATATTAGACCATTTTAATTTCAATATCAAATATATCACTTTAAGTGTAAAATAAAAGAAATGACAGTTTAATTTTTGAATTAAATAATCAAAAATACGTGAAGTGACATATTTCATACCTTTCATAGCTCATGAAAATCAGAAATCCAGAACCTTAATTTCAAGTTGAACTAAACGACTAATCAGACAAAATTAAAACAAACGAAAGCTTGAGATTGATGGCTTTAATTGTAAGGAAACACTGCCTGGCCAATCGAAGGTCACCTGGATTAAAATAAACAAATAAGAGCCCATTGGATCACGGGGGATTATGTTCCAGCTGGGAAAAGTCATTGAACCCTAACTGATGCAGTGAGAAGCTTCTCATTTGTTAAACAACCATGTCGAGAGACATCCTGTGGTGGTGGACAAGATGTTCACCTGGCTCAGAAGGTCAGATTATTGGTATCAAGCAGAGAAAACATCATTTTATAAAATGCATTATTAAACGGTGGGACTGTGGGGGGACGACATCATCTTCCAGGAAGGAATGTGGTCAGAAATAAATCCTGAATGATGGCGATCAGATCGTAGAAGAACAACCGTGGAACTCATGGGTCTGTTTAAAAGTGAAAGTAAGAGCATTTCCACGCTCACTGCGAAGGGAACTGAAGGGATTGGGACGAAGCAAACGAATGGAACTCTGGACAGAAGTGAAAGTTACGACATCCGGAAATCAAAGCTAAATGTTTTGGATTCCATTATGAACTTTCACAATATTCCATTTTTTTGAGCTGCGCTAGTACATTTGATTGAAGCTGGATGTCACCTCAGGGGCTCCATCGTTCTGATTTATTAAAAAGATTTATATTTTAACTTTTAAGGGGGTGTGCGATATGGAAATGAGCCCTTACATGTGTCACTGAATGTTCTGTTGTGTGCTGGAAGCTTCCTGGATGATTCCCACGCGTCCCAGATGGGTTTCCGTGGGTGTTCGGATGAATCAAGGCATTTAGATCATCCAACAGATGCAAATCATGGTGGATAAAGCAGGCCGGTCTTTAACCATGACACTTTAATAATTGAGCAGAGTGGATTTAATTCATTTTCATAGGCAGTATGTAAAACATGGCTGTAGTAAAGACGTAGCAGGATGAGGGCAGGGGACTGTGGGGTATGAGTAGATTAGGGTGGCATGGGTATTCATGCTGTGTAGGCTGTATGGCCATAGTGTTGAGCTGGGATACTGCCGTGATTTATTGCCTCCCTGCTCCTGCTGAGTGCTTGTCCACTGAGCCAGAGAATAGATGCAGTCCAGGAGATGATGTAATGTTTTGCCTTATTGGTCCGATTTCTTTTAAGCATGTGTAAGTGTGTGTGAACTGTTGTGTACTTACTATACATGGCATTGAAGCAGGAAGTTAGGGCCGCTTAGTCGTGGACTTTCAGAACCTCTAACCGACATCTTGTCTGTGCTGGTTGTGATTGTTTCACGAACACATGCTCCGTCTTTCTCGTTTCAGTGGACAGATGGCAAAATCCGAAGCAAATCAGCCATAACATTATGACCACCGTTCTATCAGCTCCTCTGATCACACAGGAGCTCTTTGTGGTTCTATAATTCCAGACTGTAGTTCATCTGTTTCTCTGCAGACTTTATTCTCCTCCTTTCACCCTGATCTTCAATGATCAGGACCCCACAGGACCACCACAGAGCAGATATGATGTGGGTGGTGGGTCATTCTCAGCACTGCAGTCACACTGACATGGTGGTGGTGTGTCAGTGTGTGTTGCTGGTACGAGTGGATCAGACACAGCAGTGCTGCTGGAGTGTTTAAACACTGTGTCCACTCACTGTCCACTCTATCAGACACTCCTACCGAGTGTCTCCACCTTGTAGATGTAAAGTCAGAGACAGAAGCTCATCTGTTTCTGCACAGTTTGTGTTGGTCGTCCTCTAGTCCTTCATCAGTGCTCACAGGACGCTGTCAGCTGGACGTTTCTGGTAGGTGGACTGTTCTCGGTCCAGCAGTGACACTGAGGGGTTTAAACACTCCAGCATCACTGCTGTGTCTGATCCACTCGTACCAGCAACACACACTAACACACCACCACCATGTCAGTGTGACTGCAGTGCTGAGAATGACCCACCACCCACATAATAGCTGCTCTGTGGTGGTCCTGTGGGGTCCTGATCATTGAAGATCAGGGTGAAAGGAGGAGAATAAAGTCCTGTATGATCAGAGGAGCTGATAGGATGGATAATAAGGGTATAAGTATGGTCCTAATGTTTTGGTTACCAAACCAGTTTGCACTCCATCTGAGTGTCTTTTTTCAACATGATGTTTAAGAATTATGATCATTTTTTGTTGTTTTTTTGTGCTGAGCAAAAAAGTCACTTTCCAGAGGGTGCAACTATTTTTTAAGATGATCGAGCATCAGTGAAGTATTGCATGATATACTTTGATATATCAGAATTTTCTTACACACCCAACAGACCAATCAGAACCAGGCCAATCAGAACCAGGCCAATCAGAACCAGGGCTCAAATGGTTTGGAAAAGGAGGCTCACACTCATCCAGGGTATCCTTCTGTATTCCTCCCCTGCATTCTTCACATCTCTCTGTTTCCACACACACACACACACACACACACACACACACACACACACACACACACACACACAAACACACACACACACACACACACACACACACACACACACACACACACACACACACACACACACACACACACTTTCACAGGGTTTCCTGTCATAGTCTGGGTGTCTGTGTGATGTCTAGGTCACCTTGACCCAGTTTAGAGGGACAGCTCCAGTACTGCTGGACTACACGTGCCAAATGCTGACCAGAGATCCAATCATGTTGTAGCAGGTAGTGCCATGTAGCCAGTCGAGGCACAGGTGGGTGGATCTGAGGCTGTGATTGGCTAGAATGGGTCAGTGAGGACTGCAGTGGTGGTGTGTGAGTGCTCTTTGATTCTATTACTGCTTCTCTTTGTGTGTGTGTGTGTGTGTGTGTGTGTGTGTGTGTGTGTGTGTGTGTGTGTGCTGACGACAGGGATTTTATAAAACTGCAACGTCATCCCTGCGTGCTCAGATCAGGGTCGGGCCCTGCCAGTGGAGACGAGATTGGGATGGACTTTGTTCATGAATGTGTATTTGCTTGTGTGTGTGTGTGTGTGTGTGTGTGTGTGTGTGTGTGTGTGTGTGTGTTGTGTGTGTGTGTGTGTGTTTTGTGATTAGAACCTGGCAGCCTTTTTACCATATGTGACTTTTGTGCTCTTCAGTGTGTGTGTGTGTGTGTGTGTTTGTGTGTGTGTGTGTGTGTGTGTGTGTGTGTGTGTGTGTGTGTGTGTGTGTGTGTACTCGCTGGCATGGCTGAGCTCAGGGTTCTGTGGTGGTTCCTCCTCTTACAATGACCTCATCCATACAGTTATAAAATCCATTAAAATGAAGTTATGAGGATGTTTAGAAGCTTGCTTTCACCCTGAGCTTCTGCCATTTCTCCCTCGAACCTGAAGTGTGTTTCAGACCTGAGGGAGGATCATTAGTAAACGTATGACTTCAGCAAAATAATTATGATTATTGACGTATCAGTTCGTAGGTTATATATATATAACCAGTATAAACTGAATTCATTCATAGCTCAGAGTCTCACACTAATGATTAATATCACTCGGATCATGTATTTACTGATGAAGATGATCAGTGTTTCATATCTGAGGGTAAAAGTCTGTGACTCTGCTTTCAGTATCTGCTGTGTCTCCTGCAGTAATAACTGTAACTAAACGTTTCCGTAACGGTTGATCAGTCCTGCACTGATTTGACTTAATTCCTCCACAAACCAGCTTCAGCTCTGTGATGTTGGTGGTTTCCTCCATCAACAGCTGCTTCAGCTCCTTCACAACATCTCTACTGGATTAAGATCAGGACTCTGACTGGGTTCCAGAACATTACCTTCATTCCTCTATAAACGACTTGTGTGCTTGGGGTCGTTGTCTTTCTGCATGATCCACGTCCTCTTGAGATTAAGCTCACAGACAGATGTTCTGACAAATTCCTTAGAACTTACATCACTGTATTTCACGGATGGAATAAAGTTTTCATGCCTGAATGAAGTCTTCTTCTTGCTCCAAACGTAACGCTTTTCATTTCAACCAAAAAGATCTATTTTGGTCTCATGTGTCCACAAAACATTGAGCCTTGCTCTTGGTGTGATCTTTGTTGGTGGAGCACTCCTGGAGAGGATAATAATGGTCCTGAATCTCCTCCATTTGTACACAATCTGTCTGACTGTGGATCGGTGGAGTCCAAACTCTTTACAGATGGTTCTGTAACCTTTTCCAGCCTGATGAGCATCAGCAGCTCTTCTTCTGAGCTTCTCAGAAACCTCCTTTGTTTGTGCCGTGATACAATGATAGGCATTAGAGTGAGACTGTGATGCAAAACCTTATTTTTGGGAATTGGTACCAGAGAAACCTGGATTCATTTAAAAACAAAACCCTTCGGAATGACCTGGATTTCTGCTGTAGTTACAGTGAACTAAACTAACAACATGCAAACATTTTAGTCCAAACATATATAAACACTCTCACTCCTGAACACCATCGCTCCAGGGGCAGAACTGCAGAACCTGCTCTAAGGGCAGACAAGGTGACTGATAACGAGTCACAGAAGAGTTACATTTGCTGACTCCCTGAAACATTTTGCACATATGTACACATACTTCTGTCGAACAGCACGTATTCAGCACAAAGAACATCGGCGGTCAAGTCCAGAAGTGGACGACTCGTGGTCTGAGGGGGTTTGCGGTGTCAGGACCTGACTCACTCGGTACCACCGAGCTCTACGAGAGCGCGGAAGGCCGTGATCCCAAACCTACACCTGTGCTTGCGGTGAAATGGCTCACAAAAGGCTTATGAAGTGACTAAAGTGGAGCAGCTCATGCTTGAGACGCCATGTGGGTGAAGGAGAAGTGTAGCAGATCAACAGTCCAGGAACTAATCACGGTGTCTCTCTGTTTCTCTCAGCTGGATGACACCAGCTCTTCCGAGGGCAGCACAATAGACATAAAGCCTGATGAGGAGGAAGTTGCAGCGGTGGAGGTTGTGGAGGAGTATCTTGATCCAGAGGCATGTTGGACTGACGGTAAGCTGCTGAAGGTCAAGAATGAATGATTTGAAGTCATTTCTAGGTTTGATTTGTGTTTATTTAAATCATCAGATCAAATGTCCAGATATTTAAATATGTTAAAGTCAAAGGTGTTTGATGGGTGTCCTAAATTTATCACGACGACATGTTGTAGGACACGGTGGTGGATCGATTGTAATTCTATTAATATGTATTTTAATATTAATGATTGTGATGTTACTGATAGTTGAGTATAAATGTGTATATTCATGTCCTGATGTTTTGTGTGTGTGTGTGTGTGTGTGTGTGTGTGTGTGTGTGTGTGTGTGCACTCTGCAGCTTGTGTGGCTCGGTATAAGTGCTGTGATGTGTCCATCACTGAGGGCTGGGGCAAGTACTGGTGGTACCTGAGAAAAACCTGCTACCTCATTGTAGAACACAACTGGTTTGAGACCCTCATTATCTTCATGATCCTGCTCAGCTCTGGAGCTCTGGTGAGGATTCATTAGTGCTGTTTATTCAGATCAAATGCAGCCAGTTGTGAATAAAATCTGATTTACATTTTGTTTGCATGTCAAAATAATGTGATAAATATCATGGATGTAATATTGTTACCGGACCTACACCATTAAAGTGGCATAACTCCATGTTTGTCAGCATTCAAGGTAAAGAGCATGGAGCTCATGCGCCCCAACACCACGTCGAAAACAAAAAATAAGGGTGGTGGTACGATCCTAAACTGGACGTTCCTGACGTTCCGTACGGAATTAAGAGCGGAAGCAGTCGGAAATCAAAACAGAGACAGATGGACAGACAGACAGAGACTGACAGACAGACGGATAGATAGTGAGAGACCGACAGACAGACAGACCGATAGACAGACATACAGACATAGACCAACAGACAGACCGACAGACAGACAGACAGAGACTGACCGACAGACAGACAGAAACCGACAGACAGACAGAGACCAACAGACAGATAGACAGACAGACAGAGACTGACAGACAGAGACAGACAGACAGACAGACAGATGGATAGAGATTCCCCCCAAAGGGAACCATCATTGTGACTGGAAGGTCACTGGTTTGATTCCCTGAACAGGCAGGACACGACTGAAGTGCCCTTGAGCAAAGCACTTAACTCCCCAGCTGCTCCCCGGGCACCATAGATAGGGCTGCCCACCACTCCGGGCACGTGTGGTCACTGCCCCCTTAGTGTGTGGATGGAGTGAAGTCTCCTGTGTGCACATTTACCTTCACAAAAGTTCACGGATTAAACCTGTTAAAAACAGCTTTCAACCCAGAAGGTAAAGATGGGAGGATTGACCTCAATAATACTGCGTTTGGACGTTACGCACTGAAGCACCATTGCTGATACATAGCAGCGCTACGTCCGTGCCACCCCCGCCCAGCTTCAGTTTGGGTTGAAGACGTTGACGTACACGAATGAGGCGAGTCATCTGCTTGCACGACTGTCTTCACCTACTAATATAGACTGTGCTGCTGTAACACTGAGCTCCGAGGTGCTGTGTGACGGGGAGTTGACGAACGGCTGCTCCTGTAGCTCAGCACTCTGTCTTGGGGCTGCAGTATCTTTGGGCTGCTGTAAGGGACTGTAGCCAAGCGCTGTAGAAAAAGCCCCACATGCAGAGGATTCTGCAGCATCTCTTGCAGCCACACTTAGGGACCGTGGCCAAACTCGGCGTCTTAGTGGAAGAATGAGTTAATGGAAGTGGGGCTGCAGTGCCACTCGGTGGTGATGTAGGGAGCGTAGCCAAATGGTTGATTACAGTCTAGCTCAGCCTCTTAAAACACACACACACACACACACACACACACCCACACACACACACACACACACACACCAAATACGTCTGGGATACATTTAGAAATGACAAGGATTTGTACACCCTCCCTGAGATGATGCTGCACCTAGACATTGTATGACATGGATTTTTAATAAGTCAATTATTGTAAATAATCAAAGCATTTAAACATTTTCCTTTAATATAATCAGTCTCTTTTCTTTGAAGGCCTTTGAGGACGTGTATATTGAACAGAGGAAAACCATCCAGATCATTCTGGAGTATGCAGATCGAGTCTTCACCTACATTTTCATCCTGGAGATGTTGCTGAAATGGGTGGCCTATGGCTTTGTCAAGTACTTCACCAATGCCTGGTGCTGGCTGGACTTCTTCATCGTGGATGTACGTATCTCTAATCTTCAGTCCCCGTCCCTCTGCTTTCACTCTGTGTCTCTCTGTCTCTCTCTCTCTTCTCGAAGTTGGCACCTGACAAGCCGGTGGCGTCTCAGTATGACAGATAAACCCGAGTAACGGAGCTCATTTCAGCGATAGTCAAGTTTGACTTCCGAAATGTTCAGCTCCGGATAAAATGAAGTGACCGCTCCATTCGTTTTGTCTTAAATCAGCTTCTTTACACGAACGGCAGACGTTCCCTTTCAGACCTCCGTCAAACAAAGCCAAGCCACCTGAGAAATGGCCTAAAAGAACAGTTTGAAAGAGTGGACAATTGGATTTCTGCAGACAGTGTCATTAGAAATGATTATGAACTATTTCATTACTGCAGATAAATTCTCAAAGTATCAGCATTTTTATTTTTAAATGCTTTATCGAACAAAATAAAAACGTTGATTTGACTCCATCACGTCTGTAAACAGTAAAACCAGAGGAACCGATGATGTGAAGAGGTTCTTTATTTTCTCCGGAGCTGTATCATAAACACAAAACCTTGTATCTCCATTTTGCCACTTTTCACCTTCTGACATGACCTGAATCTGAATTCCATAGTTTTAAAATTTCAAGATGAATGAAGAAATAGAAATTCTTCAGAAAGACGTGGAATCAAGCTTTTAACTCCTGAAGAGTCGCCACTTTGGAGATGTAATGTGTGGGATTATCTTACGTCTATCAGTAAAGTTTTGTCTTTTTTATTTATAAGACATTTATTATAAAGAGTTTGGAGCCATTAAAGGTAAACACTGATACTTTTCTTTAATTTATTTTCAAAACAAAGCAAAATTAAGTCAAATCATTTGCTCTGAAGTACGAACTGACGTGTGCAGCTGTAACGTCTGCTGTTTATGAACTTTTCTGTGTTACGTTTTAATGAATTGTGAGTTCTATGCTCCCTGTGTCCTAAGGGTAAACAATGACCTGCCCTGTGCTGTGTGGGCGTTTTTTGGGGGGTAAATGATTCTGTAGCTGGTGGGTCAAAAAACCAAAGACAGTGTTTGGACGCTGGAGATCCAACTTTCATGGAAATATAAACATTTTCCCACTTTTCCAGTTTAGAGACACTTAATGCAACATAATCAAATGTCATGTTGAGAAAAAGCTCATTAAGAGGATTTTCTCTGCAGTTAAATGTTGTGGCCGGTCATTCTTGACCCTTAAGACTCACAAGACCGATCAGTGCTGTTACGGTAGATCTTTAAGACTTAAAGCACGACTTCGCTGATAACAGTTCATTCGAGCTGTTGCTCAGCAGTTACGCAAACCATTCACTGACTTTAAGGACCTTCACATCTGCACGGTTTGACCAGTCTGGATCAAATGGTTTGGACTTTCAGACCAGTGACAGGAAGCTGAGACGGGCTGTCCTCACAAATCAGAAGGTGAAAAGGACATGGTCGAGCTGAAGGAATCCGCTGCTCACTCCACCGTGTGACACTCGTGCACCTGAAGGGAGTCGGATTGTGGCAGGGAGGCAGAATCGCGCACCTGCCACATTAATACGCCAGCATCAGCCGCACACTCCTCTACGGACCAATCAGTGTGAACTGATGACGTAATCCACGTAGGGGATGATGACACAGAGCGTCACTGACCTGCAGTGTTGAAGCAGAACTAACTGGACCCAAAGAGTTCAATGGAACACAAGCACGAATCTCGGTTCGGACCTTCGTCTTGAGAACGTAGCGTTGATTAAAACTCGTCCTCGGCCTTCCAGACCACTGAGCTGATCTGTTGACATACAGTTACATGATATTTATATTTATATGATATTTATAGTTATATTAATATTATATTAATCTACGTACATGCGGTGCTCAGTATCTTAATAAAGGTAACAGAAATCACACTTAAGACTAACAGACAGAAATAGCAATTATTCCAGTCCATCATTTCACATCAGTCCAAATAGCCGTAGATAATGATGTCCATAACATGTCCAGTCCTAAACTGTAACTATAAAAATGTCAGAAATATGCTTAGTCAGTTGTCCAGAATCCAGAGACATTTAGAAACTCAACTCTGCCACACTCTGGCAAAACCACGTCATGTCCTTTGGATTCTGAATGAAATTATAGAAATAAATCTAAAATATACTGGATAATGTGCTTCAGAATGAACTGAAATCTGACCCGCAATGCATTCTCAGTGATTACATCATAGGTTTTTGTCTGTAAATGTTTCTAATGTTTGGAATTATAAATGTGGATTTATCCCAAGTCATTCCCGTCATTTTCCCTTTGTATTTCTCCGTGTGGAAAAGGATTTTGATCATTTAATTCACAAAATAAATATTTTAGATTCACTACATTTAAATTGATAAAGTTCAATCTTTTTTTGTTTTAAAGTTGATTCTGTGATTATTAATTAATATTTTCTAATATTTTTTCTGGCCTATTTATAAGCCACTCTGATCAACAGCAAAACAAAAAGGCTCGAAACGTCACTTTACGTGTAATGAACATAAAATACAACATGATCTCTTTGAATGGAATTGCGATGAATGAGCTTTTTAACCACATTCTCATCTTTTGAGATGAACCAGTGATACAGGAAATGAAATCCAAATCATTTGCATATTTTGGTCCCGACATGTGACGTCATCGCCAGCAGAGATTGTGAAGTTCAGCTGGATTCAAACTCTGTCATCAGTCTGCTGTTTCGTCAGTCGCTCCCGGTTGAGTTCTACACAGCGTCAGGTTTTCCGTGTCCTCGGTCATATATTAACCTGAATAATTGGTTGTGGTCCATTGTCCCTCTGCAGACTCCTCCCTTTCTGCTCACACGCCATCAAAAGTAGGAATAGTAATTCAGTGAAGACCAGAGAAAGGAAGGACGTCCAGCCCTTCCTGGCAGGAACGATGGTAGAAATGCAGATTGATTTTATAAGCCAATGTTTTTGGACTGAAATGATTTCATGTAATAACTGCCTTGATTCTGCAGAGACGCCTCGATCAGTGATTTGTGTGAATAGTGAGAAGAAGGAGGTGATCAGGAGGGTTCATGTTAGTGGAGAGTTCCTTGTTTTTATACGGAAATGAAATGGTTACGCCCTTAATATCTGCTGTACACACTTTTCACACACTCATAACGTTCACCACCACAACACACACACAACATTTTGCATTATTGCATTAAAATTTCTATAAAAAAAAATAAATGAGTTACTTTAGCTTAAAATCTTAATTTTAGGCTTTTTATTCTATATTTGTATATAAATACACATTTACTAAGGAGATTTTGAATAGCTGGGCATGTGGTAAGTGAAATATTCATGAATTGTAAAAGCAAACTGACTTAAAGTGTGTTAGTCTGCGGCTGTAAAAGGAGCTGCTGGCTGTGCAGTGAGTTAGTGGAGTGATGGAGCTGCAAGTTACACCAAACCAAAACAGCAGGTGGGAAAGGTACCGTGGATCATGGTCTGGACCAAAGGACCAGAATTTTGTCTGACCGTAAGAGGTAGTCTTGGTCTGGATCACGCGAACCATGGTCCAGTTGGGTGGTTCGGACCAATTACAGGTAGACGAGGGAGACGACCCTCGCAAATGAAACAACGCAAGGTGAAAGTGCTGAAATCAGACTCTCGTTGCAGCAGACCACGCTCGTAATTCCCGTATCTACCGTCAGTGTAGATTAACCCTAATTTATAAACACCACCACCCTCGCTTTGATATGCAACACACGTGCACTCGATGGGAGGATTCTGGTAGAGACGCAGAATTCAGGACAACACCTGGAACTTTCCCTGACGTACGATAACAGAACCATAATAACACCGTAATACCACAATAAGGATGTTAGTAATCAGTGACTTTGTGCTGTTAAGTCGACTTTACGTTTCTACAGCGCGAGTCGACTCAGGTGAAGGTGACGGTGTTTACGTGTGTGAAAGCTTTACATAAGCAACTATGGTTTATGTCTCTGACAGGTGACTGTAACCTTGTCTTTCTTTAGCGCTGATGGATCCAGTGGCACTGTGTGGGCCGGGGAGTGAGGGGCCAGGGTAAGGTCACTGTTAGGACTCTCTCTCTCTCTGACAGGCGCTCCTCTCTCTCTCTGCCTCCTTGCTCTCCCAAAACCGCCCTCCCACCCTAACGACTCTCTACTAGTCTCGTTGTGTACTGTATGCGGTGCGTGTTTGTACGTATTGTGTGTATTTCGTCTGTTCGGAGTTCAGTGGATGTGCTTGTAAAGTTTGTGCACACCTTTATGCCTCTTCTCTTAACGTTTCCCTCCTCCACCTTTTCTTTGTCTGGAATCTCTCTCTCTCTCTCTCTCTCTCTCTCTCTCTCTCCCAGTATCTCAACCACACGTTTCCTTCCAGGTTTGCTGTTAAGCTGCTTTCCAAGCTTCGTCTGCCTGCAGTAACAAAGCAATTCACATTTTAAGATTTAAAAAAAAAAAAAGAAAAGAAAAAAAAGAAAAGAAAAGAAAAGAAACAGGGAAAAAGCTTGGGGGCGTCCACATCACTATAACACTTCTGACCAGATAATCCCACATTTAACCTCTCTTTCTCTCTCTCTCTCTCTCTTTGTGTGTTTATATACACATATATACATACATACATAAACATACCCTTATCTATGTATGCATATATCTGTTATGTCTCTAACTCTCCAACTTAATATCAATGTAGGGTCTCTCTCTCTCTCTCTCTCTCTCTCTCTCTCTCTCTCTCTCTCTCTCTCTCTCTCTCCCTGACGTCTTCCTTGACTCTAACACTTTGGCCCTCTCTTTCTCTTTCTTTCCTTCCCTCCCTTTCTCTGTGTAGGTGTCTATAGTCAGCCTTATAGCTAATGCGCTGGGGTACTCAGACCTTGGCCCCATTAAGTCCCTGAGGACTTTGAGGGCCCTCAGGCCCCTGAGAGCTTTGTCCCGATTTGAGGGCATGAGGGTAAGATCCAGAGCTGCCCAGTGCATGCCCGTCACTCTGTGACAACACTACCGCATGCTAAGAACCACCATTACGCAAAAAAACGATACCCAGACAAAAACCAAGGCCAGTTAATGCTGAGGACGAGCCGACGTCACCATTGTGGCTTCGATTCACTTTAAATGCATGTGTTTTGGAAGCAACCACATGGAAACGTTCCTTCCATTTGGTGGACGATGAGTAAATTAGCATACGGTACTTCTACACTTAAGCTAGTGTGACGCGCTTTCAGGTGTAGTTCTCGTGCTGACTGTACTGTCATGCGTATGTAAGACGAGGAGACATTGAACATCACATATCACAAATAGACAGCAGGATGTAGCTCATTGGGCTGAGAAAACGGTCATCCATGCCACAGCTTAGGTTCCAGACCTGTTTGTGATATGTTACAAGCAGCCCACTGCTCTAGTAGCACCTCCACCCCACCTCCATCCCTTTCCAGCCTGACTTCCACCCCCATACTCTGTCCCGCCGTACTCGTCCACCTCCCCAAACGCACTCATCCACCTACCTTACAACCATAGAACCATCTCGATCACTAATCGGAACCCCAGCTTGTAATGCAGCCTGATCTTACACAGTATTTCTGAAATGCTTGTGAGAACTCGAAGGCTGACGTGAGCAGCTTTTGTTCAACTTGATTATCATGATGATTATTATAAATCAAGTTTAACGAAAGACGAGCATGAAAGGACACAAACATGACACGTCTATATGTCCAACCTATTTTATACATGAATTTTTATTTGAAATTTGGGAGAAACATTAGAAATGCTTTATACACCGATCAGACTTGTTTCTACACTCACTGTAGATCATCTGTTTCTCTGCAGACTTTATTCTCCTCCTTTCACCCTGATCTTCAATGATCAGGACCCCACAGGACCACCACAGAGCAGATATGATGTGGGTGGTGGGTCATTCTCAGCACTGCAGTCACACTGACATGGTGGTGGTGTGTTAGTGTGTGTTGCTGGTACGAGTGGATCAGACGCAGCAGTGCTGCTGGAGTGTTTAAACCCCTCAGTGTCACTGCTGGACCGAGAACAGTCCACCTACCAGAAACGTCCAGCTGACAGCGTCCTGTGGGAAGCGTCCTGTGAGCACTGATGAAGGACTAGAGGACGACCAACACAAACTGTGCAGGAACAGATGAGCTTCTGTCTCTGACTTTACATCTATAAGGTGGAGACACTTGTGGACAGTGAGTGGACACAGTGTTTAAACACTCCAGCAGCACTCGTGTGTCTGATCCAACAACACACACTAACACACCACCACCATGTCAGTGTGACTGCAGTGCTGAGAATGACCCACCACCCACATAA
Organism: Acestrorhynchus altus; assembly: GCA_034509495.1. Lineage (NCBI taxonomy): Eukaryota > Metazoa > Chordata > Actinopteri > Characiformes > Acestrorhynchidae > Acestrorhynchus > Acestrorhynchus altus. The sequence goes on along the minus strand of CM067504.1, from coordinate 1,491,866 downwards.
TATCTGCTCTGTGGTGGTCCTGTGGGGTCCTGATCATTGAAGATCAGGGTGAAAGGAGGAGAATAAAGTCTGCAGAGAAACAGATGAACTACAGTCTGGAATTATAGAACCACAAAGAGCTGCTGTGTGATCAGAGGAGCTGATAGGATGGACAGTGAGAGGAGAAAGAAGGTATAGAATAAAATGTATATTAATTTTACATGCCTATAAAAGTAAAGCCAGAGAAACTGATCATGTAGGAGAGCATAACTGTGTCCTTGTCCTCTCTGGGTGGGAAGGATGGCCCTCCGTCTCCCCCATCAAAGAGTGTGATGTTCACCAACACAGGTGTTAGCTGACAAAACAGTGCTGGTTAGTGTTCTTTCGCTGATTTTTGAGTAAAATAGGGTGGTGCTGGACATGTCTCGGAGGAAACGTGCTAGTCCTCACCCTCCCAGCACTTTCATTTGGTACTTTAGTAAAATAATGTAGAAACAAACGTATCGTTTATTTTAAGGGTCATGTGACGCCACCTTTCCCAGCTGTTCAGGGTATCAGTGTTAATTAAGATTATTACTTTGTAATTTGATGAACTTGATTACTTTTATACCTTTATATTATTTATTTATCACTACTGCTGTCCAGGTGTTCATACCTTGATTTGGACTCTATACGTCATGTAACTTGCATGCTTTTGCCAGCACACACGGCTTAAAGCCACGCTCCATGCTCCCCTCTATGATGTGATTTGGAGGCCTCGTTCGGAGAGAACGGCGCTCCTTTCCCTCTTTCCAACATATTTTATTCTCATTAACCCGGCTGGCCTCGGCATTATGGATACACATCATATCCCAATGCCACCCAAATCATAACCGGGCAGTTTTCCGAGCATGCCAGAGGGGAACATGACCACGGTCCGTGCACAGACCTCTGCATGATCTGCTACTAGCTGCCATGTCAGAGCATCATCCAGCCCAACAGCAACATCACCGCTTTTGTGCGCACCATGAGAGCGTGGACTGGCGAGGTGCTTGGGCGTCTCCTGTGGCTGGAGTTGTTCTCTGGATGTTTTTATTTTTCAGAACTCAGCAGTACACTGGAATGGCAAGAGTTTAAGCGAACGAAGCTTTCGGTTGGTGGAGGTTCAGATGGCTTCAAATGACAAATTATAATAATATGGGGATACTGGTTATTGTGACTGGTCTGCTTTATGAGTAAAGATGAGTCATAACCACGACTCGGTAAGGCACAGGAATGGACAGTCCATTTCTCCATGTATCGTCCCCATTTGAAAAGTAAATCGTCTTGATGCGTCAGACTATGAAGCAACATCTAGTTCTGAATGTAGTTTGGCTCTTTGCATCAAAAAAGACAAAACCCTCCACCTCCCCCCCCCCAGTCAAATGACGAGGCAGTGTCTGTTTTTTTCTGTAACTTCTCCGGGTGCGATCGGTGGCAACCCGCACAAAGTTGATTTGTGCTGGGTTTCATCTTCGGTAGTGCTGGACGATATGACCTCAAATCAATATCACGATTAATCGCACGTTTTACATCGATACATCTTTGGGATGAGCTGCTCAAGTTCCTCCGTTGAGTCAGTGCGGAGGGCGGAGTCAGGGTGTTCTGTTGTTATGGGGAAGGTACATGAATACACACTGTGGAGAGAATATCAACAGAATCCCAAACAAATTAATTGAAATAGTTGACAGTGGTGTTCAATTCATTGTCCAGCCCTGATTTTAGGGGTTCTGTAGGGCCGAGCACATGTCCCCTCTCCTCTTCCTAAGGCCAGCTTTGGGTTATTTGTTGCAATGGTCACCTAGTAGACCTAGTAATAATACCCCATCCCCAGCGTTGGTACTAACTGTTAGTCCAAGATCATAAACAAGCATCCTGAACACCAACCAAAACAGACAGATATTGGCTTTTTATCAAAGAGAATTCATGCTCTGGAAAGATCCCACCTGGAAATTCATATGGAAGGAGGTTATGAGATAAACTGATGGACACTTGCAGTTCCTCTCAGTTTATACTGACCACGTTTGGCTTCTGTGAATCCATAACAGAAAAGCAAAGCCCTTCCAGTGTGCAGCTGATGTGTCTTTACATGTTAACTGAGATTTGTTTGGAATGTGTGAACTGCTTCATGCGCTTCTGCTTCAGAGATGCATTATGTGTGAATACGTCAGTTGAATTTCACTCATTTCTGGTTTTAAATCTTTATTAATAAGGACAGACTGTAAAGAATGTGAAATGAGAACGAATATGGAAATGTAAAACGATAAATATTAAAATCATTAGATGTCCCTTCGTTTCACTCCGTGAATATGAATCCCGTGATGAAGATTCTAGGACCAGAAATGGTGTACGGTCCTACAGTCAGTGGTGTGTTGCTCTCAGACCTTTCTTCTCTTCCCTCCACCTCTCCTCCTGTCTCTCTGTTAGGTTGTTGTGAATGCTCTGGTGGGAGCCATCCCCTCCATTATGAATGTGCTGTTGGTGTGTTTGATCTTCTGGCTCATCTTCAGTATTATGGGGGTCAACCTGTTTGCTGGAAAGTACTACTACTGCTTTAACGAGACATCAGAGGAATACTTTGAGCTGGACACGGTCAACAACAAGACGGAATGTTTCGCACTCATCGAGCAAAATTTCACAGAAGTTCGTTGGAAGAATGTTAAGATCAACTTCGATAACGTGGGTGCTGGGTACCTGGCACTTTTGCAAGTGGTACGTGTTACTTTCTTAAAAGTCCTAAAATCCTTTGGAGAAATGATCAGTGTTTATATCTGTGAGGGTAAAAGACAGTATCTGCTGTGTCTCCTCTTGTGCAGCAATAACTGTAACTAAACGTTTCCGTAACGGTTGATCAGTCCTGCACTGATTTGAGTTAATTCCTCCAAACAAACCAGCTTCAGCTCTGTGATGTTGGTGGTTTCCTCCATCAACTGCTGCTTCAGGTCCTTCACAACATCTCTACTGGATTAAGATCAGGACTCTGACTGGATCAGTCCAGAACATTACCTTCATTCTTCTTTAAACGTTCTTTAGAAGAACAACTTGTGTGTTTAGGGTCATTGTCTTTCTGCATGACCCACATTCTCCCAAGATTCAGCTCACAGACAGATGTCCTGATATTTTCCTTTAGAATTTGCTGATATAATTCAGAATTCATTGTTCCATGAGTGACGTGAAGCCACCCTGGCCCAGATGCAGCCAAACAGGTCCAAACCACGATGCTACCACCACCGTGTTTCACAGATGGGATAAGGTTATATGTTGGAATGCAGTGCTTTCCTTCTCATTCAAACCAAAAGAAACAAAACATTGCTTCTGGTTTGTCCATGTGCAGACGGGCAGCAATGTTCTTTATGGAGATCATCAGCTTCTCCTCACAGCCCTGACCTGCTCACCACTGTTGTTCAGTTCTCTCCTGATTAGTCAATGTCAGAAAGACCTTTAGTTGAGTAGAAGTTCTCCTGAGTTCCTTTGTGAGCTGGTGGACTGTTACACACCTTGCTCTTGGTGTGATCTTTGTCGGTGGAGCACTCCTGGGGAGGGTAATAATGGTCTTGAATGGTCTTTCCATTCTAATTGTTCTAATTTCACCATCAAATGATCTGCTGATCCTAAAGGTTCACCTACATTTCCACTCACAGATCTGTAATGCTGGATCAGTTTGTGGTTCTCCTTGTCTACGTTTAGGTGAAAATCTACTTTGAGCTCAAATTTATGTAGAAATATAAAAAATCTAAAGGGCTCCAAACTTTCAAGCACCACTTTAAAGTCACAGATTGACTTATATTGCTGCTCTAATATAACAAATAGATCAGATCTCTTTACTCTGCTGTTCCTTCTCTTCTCAGGCCACATTTAAAGGTTGGATGGACATCATGTATGCAGCTGTGGATTCCAGAAAGGTAAGAACATCAGTAATGGACAGTAATGGTGTATTTATCATTACTCTGACTCAAATACACGGCAACCTGCGGTCAGTAACTGTTGGCTGTTTCTTTGTCCAGGTTGAAGATCAGCCTCTCTATGAAGACAATATCTACATGTACATATACTTTGTCATCTTCATCATCTTTGGCTCCTTCTTCACACTTAATCTCTTCATTGGTGTCATCATCGATAACTTCAACCAACAGAAGAAAAAGATAAGTTTTTTCTCTCTGTTCCTCTATTGTTCGGCATTCCTGTATCTTCTAGCTGTGATAGACGTCAAGAGGTGATGGAACTAAACCATAAAGATGAAGAAATGTCAGGAAAACGTTAGGACACCCTACATTTATTACTACTTATCAGAGGGGGTTTGAGGAGAACGTAAGAGCGTCTGTACAAAGACTGACGCTGAAACATCACAGAGCTGAAAGAATTCCGCATGGAGGAGTGGGAACATCGTTCTTCCAGTCGATGTCAGAGACGTAGACGGTTCTAGAAACATCTCACTGATGTTATTTCAGACAAAGGAGGAGATACAGCTATTAGTACAGAGGGGGTCTGAACTTTATCCTCACAAGAAAATGACATTTTATTAATGATGTTTAAAGATGTTTCCTCAGTTGTGTGTGTGTAATGTTCATGGGCTGTCCTAAATTTCCATGACTGTTCACGTAAGATTGTAACCAGTGTTGTTTTATCCCTATACTTTGGAGGCCAGGACATCTTCATGACAGAAGAACAGAAGAAATACTACAATGCTATGAAGAAACTGGGCTCAAAGAAGCCACAGAAGCCCATCCCCAGACCACAGGTATTACAAACTAACAACAACGCAAAACACAAATCAAAAGAGGAAGGAATTTGCTTTTACATTGTATATGTCCTTGTCTTTCAGAACAACATCCAGGGGGTGGTGTTTGACTTTGTCATGCAGCAAGCCTTTGACATCTCCATCATGATGCTCATTTGTCTTAACATGGTCACTATGATGGTGGAAACAGACGACCAATCGTATGAGACAGAAAACATCCTGTACTGGGTCAACTTTGTCTTCATCGTGGTTTTCACTGGCGAATTTGTACTGAAGCTCTTTGCACTACGTCATTACTATTTCACCAATGGGTGGAACATCTTCGACTGCGTTGTGGTGATTTTATCTATTGTAGGTGAGTGAGACTGCCATTGGAATATACTGTGGAACTGTTCAAGGAGAGCAGATACATTCCTTTATTTACAGGAATAGTTTAGCAGGAAAGTTCAACCAAGTTTTGACACTGAAGTAGGTTGAAAAGCTTAATGTTGGTCCTGCTTTTCTCTGTTTTTCTCAGTTCTTTAGAGAAACTCTAAAGGATTTTTCAGAAATATTTCATCTCTGAATTTAATCACTGTATTAATACTTATTTAATCTTACATTTGGAAAGAAAACAGGCTTAAAATGGGATGCCCAGACCTCCCTCTCCCCCGACACCTCCCAGCTCCCCGGGAGGGACCCCGAGGCGTTCCCAGGCCAGCCGAGAGACATAGTCCCTCCAGTGTGTCCTGGGTCTACCCCGTGGTCTCCTCCCGGTGGGTCGTGCCTGGGGGGCATCCGAAAAAGATACCCGAGCCACCTCAACTGGTTCCTCTTGATGGAGAGGAGCAGCGGCTCTACTCGGAGCTCCTCCCGGGTAACCGAGGATCTCACCCTATCTCCAGGGGAGCTACTGAAGAAACTCATTTTGGCCGACTGTATCCGTGATCTTGTCCATTCAGTCATTACCCACAGCTCATGACCTTAGGTAGATGGAACGTGGGTTGACCGGTTAATCGAGAGCTTTGCCTTTCGGCTCAGCTCCTTCTTCACCACGATGGTCCGATACACCAACCGCATGACTGCGGTGGCCAAACCGAACCGCCTGTCAACACATTCTACTTTTATCACGTAAATCATGCCTATTTTTCCTGCATTTGCTAACTCCAACCATCATCACCAATCAACAGAACTACATTTGGGGCAAAGAACAATGAAGTAACTTAGATTTTTTTGTCTTCTAAAACTGTATAATTCAAACATTCATTGGATTTAAAGCACATCCTCCTTTTAGCTACTGGTGTCACATGAACATTTTAATGTCCAACAGTGTCCTTCGACTGTTTCATTTGATCCTAGTTGGTTTTGAGATGTCAGCTTTCTTACACTGTTTAAACGGTTTACACTTTCATCTTTGTGCGGTGGAGTGTTGATAGTGTGTCCAATAGCATCCCACACATTTTCATCAGGGTGTGATGATATAGCAGTTGGACACAGATTTGTTGTTCGTCTGCAACCGTCCAGCGTCCTGCAGCCGTCTGCCTCTGGTGCCGCACGAACAGGCTGGACTCATGAGGTCATCACTGCCCTCTGAATGTCTGCAGTTGTGTGTGTTGGGTCATTCAGAGCATGTCGAACAATCTCAGTCAGTGTGTGGTTTGTGTAGGCTTCCACTTCCGCCGACTGTGTCCTATGATGACGTCCATACAACCAGTTTACACACACCATAAAGACCAGCCCTGTTCCTGAGTCCCTATGATGTGTCCCCTGTCGGGATGCTCCAACACAACAGCACGAGTTAGAATGCAAAGCACGCACAACGGGACGACCTTATATAGTCAGTCAGGTACAGCGATAAGGCTGTACTTTCCTGTGTCACATGGGCGGATGAGTCTCCACCAAGTTTCATTCCTGTCGGTTGATTCCTTCTGGATGCAGCTGTTTTTTTGATAGATGAAATGAAGGCTGACCGATTGTGAAAGTGCTTGCTCACTGTTTCTCCGTTTCTCATTTCACAGGTATGTTCCTGGCAGATCTGATTGAGAAGTACTTCGTGTCGCCTACCTTGTTCAGGGTGATCCGACTGGCTCGAATCGGCCGCATCCTGCGTTTAATCAAAGGAGCCAAGGGCATCCGGACTTTACTGTTTGCCTTGATGATGTCACTTCCTGCCCTGTTTAACATTGGCCTGCTGCTCTTCCTGGTCATGTTCATCTTCTCCATCTTTGGCATGTCCAACTTTGCGTATGTGAAAAGGGAGCTCGGCATCGATGACATGTACAATTTCGAAACGTTCGGGAACAGTATGATAATCTTGTTCATGATCACCACCTCAGCAGGATGGGACGGCCTGCTGGCGCCCATCCTCAACTATCCGCCTGACTGCAACCCCGAGAAGGAGAACCCGGGCACCACGGTGAAGGGTGACTGTGGCAACCCTTCGGTGGGAATCTTCTTCTTTGTAATGTACATCATTGTGTCCTTCCTGATTGTGGTAAATATGTACATTGCCATTATTTTGGAGAACTTCAGCGTTGCCACGGAGGAGAGCGCTGACCCGTTGTGCGAGGACGACTTTGAGTCCTTTTATGAGATCTGGGAGAAATTTGACCCAGATGCCTCCCAGTTTATCACCTTTGCCAAGCTGCCAGACTTTGCGGATACACTGGAGCACCCACTACGAGTGCCTAAGCCCAATATAATCGAGCTGATCGCCATGGATCTGCCCATGGTCAGTGGAGACCGCATCCACTGCCTGGACATTCTGTTTGCCTTCACCAAACGTGTGCTGGGTGATAGTGGTGATCTGGACATGATGCGCCAGCAGATGGAAGAGCGATTCGTGGCGGCAAACCCGTCCAAAGTTTCGTACGAGCCCATCACCACCACGCTACGCCGCAAGCAGGAGGAGGTGTCGGCCGTAGTCATCCAGCGGGCATACCGGTCTCACCTGGCTCGCAAAGGTTTCATATGCAAACGCCGACCCGCCAACAACAAGCTGGAAAACGGAGGGACAAATCAGGAGAAAAAGGAGAGCACGCCCTCGACTGCATCCCTACCGTCCTACGACAGCGTAACCAAGCCTGAGAAGGAGAAGCAAGACGACAACAACGAAGGCAAAGGGCGTAAGGAGAAGGGCCGAAACCAAAAAGACGTCAGGGAATCCAAATGTTAAAGCTGCAGCAGTGAAACACACACGAACACTAACAATGGTCACGACAAAACTGTACTTTCAAGCAAGACAAATGGAAACCCTGAGAATCAAACTACACAGATGTACAGATTAATTTCATTTGCAAGTAAGAAAAATGATATTTAAAAAAAAAAAAAACATCCAAGTATAAAGGAGCAAAACAAAAAATTGTTTACAAACTTCACAGGTTGTATGGATGCAGCGGAAAGCATTGGGGTTACTTCAAGCTTGACTCTTACAAGTTAAACCAAACATAATCAGCTTCCTGTGTGACACTGTTGCATCAACACTTGATTTAAACGAAATCAAATAGGAATTTAACAAAGGATTGATACTTGATATTGTGTATTAGAGGGCTACTCTGCGCTTCAGGACAGAACTTGACATTAAGCAGGAGAACAGGAGAAACCAAGGAAAACTGGGATTCACAGCATGGTGTTCCCCACATCCGGAGAATCCCGTGCTTACGCAGTGTGTCTATGGAATTTCCGTGCAGGAAACGAACACTGCTTATTATGGAAGAATCGGCTTCCAGAAGTGGACGGCGGAGGAGTCTGTGCCGCTTCTTTTCACAAACGTGTGGAAGAACTCACAAATGATTGTAAGAATGAGCAGGGATCAGTGGAGTGTGATACTCAAAACTTAGAGCTTGGCTGATTCAAATGGTATCTTTGTGTTTGTCGGCACTAAATATACTTTACATGGTCTTTACGTTGTTTGAGCGGCAAAAAAAGGAAAAGGGGTGGAACAACAACAACAACAACAACAACAACAACAACAAAAAATCAACATTCAACATTTTGCCCATGTCACCCTCAGTAACAGTCATCATATGTTTGTTATACTTGCATCAAGAGGCTTTTTTCTACATGGGCTTTCACACTGATAGGATAGGGGGCAATTGCCGGGGGCCTCCAGTACACATCTCCAAATGAATAATAAATTATTGTGCTTGTTCAATGCATAGAAATGACTTGCATGATGGCATGTTTTGATCAGAAATCTTGCATGAGTAATCATAGTCCACAAGACACTAATACAGACCACCACAGTGGCTTGACAATACGTTAAAGGCTGTCCACTGGCTAAATTTATTACCAGGAATTAAGTATAATCTGATGACGTCGAACCCGAATTGGCTGAAGACACCAAATCACGTTGTCGTTTACTCGTCTCTGTTAAACACACTATGAAATAGACCAGCTTTGGGGGTATTTTTTTTGGCTTCAGTACTACAGAGAGCCTACAAACAAAAATCGGTGGCTTTTGTTGAAAGGACGATGTGGCACGTGTGTGAGCTGGACAGAGCTAAAGAGGAATGCCCCTTTTTTTTGCTGCTCAGGAGATTGCGAATGGACAAATGGGAATGTCGGAATGTGTGTGTGTGTATGGAGATGACACGGGGAATGACGCTAGGAAACAAAAAGAACACTGTAAATCCTATAGGTTCTTATTTTATTTGTATGCAGCAATATTGCTTACCTTGCCTACAGCGCCGGCCCCCTCCGCGGGGCGCATGCCAGGTGAGTGCAGGGTTGGTTTAGGTGGGAGGGGTGGGCGCAGGGTGGGGCACTATATAAGGGTTGTAGCACGTTGGCTGGCATTTTTGATCCTCATCAGGGGTTAGATTAAGGTGGGCTATAACTGTTTTCGAGAGAGTGGCTTTTTTATTTCAGAGATATTCTTTACCTGTTGCGTTGTATTTAGAGAGTTCCGCTGACGTGTGTCTGTTACGTCTGTTCTCGGCGCAGTTTGCGCCGCAGGCGTCAGCTGTGCATTTGGTTTTTTTTTAATGTATGTAAAAAGCCATCACATCTTTAGCAATTGTATGATTGTAGCTGGGGCACTGATGAATGCCAAACAGAGAGAGAACCTGAGAGAGCACGTCTTGGGAAGTCACAGCTGTAAACGGAGAAGCCAAAGAGATCTGTCTTGCTATTCAGTGTGTTCTAGTTCGGTCTGGAAGTTTCTAGAATGTCCCGGGAGTGGGATGGGGAATGCACCCCCACTCTCCTGTTTTTTTATGCTTTCAGACAGACTGATGCTTGTTGAGTTCCCCCATTTTTCTCAGGATACAACACAGATTTATCATTCTAATGACTCTGATGTCATCAGGAAGGGCGTGCCTAAGGCCCAGAGAATGTGATATTTTTTGTTTCGTGGACGAGCAGGCCTGGGTGTGCTGTCTTAACGCTCACGCTGGCAGAGCAGGAGATGTAGGGCTAAAAGACACAGAGCCGAGCTCCTCTCACCACCCAAAGCAGCTTCCATCCGTGTGTGGAGTTTTGAATGTCTTCAACCATCTAAAACACAAGCAGTAACTGCATTAAGAAGCGTGGTGCATGCTGTTGCAGGGAGGAAAACACTGTGAGGCGATGAGATTAGATCAGATCTGACTGTCGATCAAACACCACCCACCACTTCTCACCGACGTCTCAGTGTTGGGGGGGGGGGAGGGGGAGGGCTTTCGTCTAGTAAACCGACCCCTGTTCAGCCATGTTTCTCATCAGTAGACCACCAACACCAACGTAATGCCAAATAGCCATCAGGGCAACTTCCAGTGAGCAAGGCAGCCGACGTTCCAGAGCAGAGCCGTTGCGTTTCCTGTCGAGTAGTGAGGAACCTTTTACCCCGAGCCCTTCATTGGAATTGACCTGGTCCAGTTGCAGCATGTGTGAGATCAGCGAGGGCGTTGACCTGAAGCAAAAAAATTAAATAAATATAAAAATGTAACAAAAAAAAGAAAACTCTGCTCAGCAAAACTAACACCGTTCACTTTTCCACAGCCATCCAGGATAGACTGTGTAAATGATCCATCCAGTCATACGTCCATTTAAAACTAAAGAAACGAAAAACGAGATAAAAAAAAACAAACAAAACAAACAAAACAGAACAACAACAACTATATTGTACAGTACAGGCTATGTTGCAAACGGCACAAAATGCTGAAAAGTTAAGAATGAACTTTTTAAGAATCTATAAATAATGTAATATATAATTTTATTTTAACAGCATGCATAGTTTTGTGTAAATACGGAAATACTTCAAAAAAAAAAAACAAAAAACTATTGCTATTAATCTAAACCTGAAGAAGAATAATAACCTGAATAGAATGGCTTCACTCATTGCCCAGGTCTCACTTCGTAGACTGTGAAATATTTGTTAGAAGGAGTAGATTTTTGAGACACTTTTCACATTAAAGAGGGGAATCTAATACAAATATATATTAAAAGTGCAAAAAGTATATAAATCTATATATAAATCTAGGCATATATAGAGGAGCTATACTACATATGTATGTATGTATACATGTATATGTACATATGTGTATATATATGCACACATATACATATGTATGTATGCATGTGTGTTATTATATATATATATATATATATATATATTACAACACTGTCCTCCACTGAGTTGACCTCTGCTTGGAGTGGAGGGGAAGCACCACTGACTGTCTTTTGCTCACATTCTTATTTCTTTTGTGCAATACGTTCAGTGAACGACCAAAACTCTGGCCTGGCCCACACTGTGTGTGTGTGTGTGTGTGTGTGTGTGTGTGTGTGTGTGTGTGTGTGTGTGTGTGTGTGTGTGAATGAGTGCATGTCTGCAGGGGCATTTGTATGTGTGTGTGTGTATGAGTGAATGAGTGTGTGGGGGTCTGGGGGCCTAATGCTCAGTGCATGGTGAAGTATTAGCTGCTTATGTCTGTCTCCTGTATTTGGGAGGGGAATGTGTTTACCAGCACCTCATTTTCTACCTGTGTCCCGTGTGAAGATGACGTACCCTCGATGGCGCTGCCCTTCACCACACACATGCAAGCCAAGCATGCGCACACACATACTTACGTACATACTCACATATTCTCCTCCCTGTGTTTTTTATTTACTGGCGTAGACGCCAAATGTCACGACCTTCTGAGTGTGTGTGTGTGTGTGTGTGTGTGTGTGTGTGTGTGTGTATACGTGTGTGTGTGAGAACGCGTGGACGATCACTTGTGACAGCTCGGTCACTTTAAGTGTGTGTGACACAGTTGAAGTAGAGTGTAGCTTCTTCCTCATCTCCTAGGTACACAGCAATGCAATCTGCAGTTGAGTTAGGCTTTGTGTTATGGTTTCAGACGTTTCCTGTCTGCGTATGTTTGTTTCAGGTGCCTTTTGCTGCCTATTTTGTTTGATGAAAATCTCGATGATGTTGCATTACAATTCTCCTAAACAAGTGGAGCTTGTTTAAAATGAGCACTGGGGAAAATTCTCTAAAGGATGTCTGAGACATCTGTGAATAATCATCATAAGAAAACCTTAACTGGCATCAGCCTGACTTCATCCTCAGAGGTTGTGGTAAAGCATGGGGCAGGTGGCTGGAGTGCAACACTCTCGGCGTCACGGAGTGCGCACTACGGAGTGCTCGCTCTGTGACTATCTTAAAGGTTCAGCCTGTGGAGAGATAAGCAGTCGGCCTACTGTGCTCAGCTTCTGTTCATTTCTGACCATTTCTTTATTTTTCTATCGATACTGATTTGTGTATGTTTTCTTTTTGTAGCATGACTGAGATGCTATTTCTCTCATTTGCTAATAATAATAATAATTATAATAATAATAATAATTCAGAAGTGCTTATCGGTTGACAACGTTGTTCTTATCTCTTGCCACTGACGTTGGAAAGGAGAGGGTGTGTTGCACAACCACTTGGACTTAGTGAGAATCAGTGAAAGATTGTCTTCATTTGAGCACGAAACCTTTTTCCAAACAATAAAGCAGCCTTCCAGTTACGACGGAGTGCTTGTGTTTTATTTGACTGTGCAGATCAGACACAGCGGTGCTGCTGGAGTGTTTAAACCCCCTCGCCGTCACTGCTGGACTGCGGGCGGCGTCCTGTGAGCAGCGTCCTGTGAGCACTGGTGAAGGACTAGAGGACGACCAACACAAACTGTGCAGAAACAGATGAGCTTCTGTCTCTGACTTTACATCTACAAGGTGGAGACACTCGGTAGGAGTGTCTGATAGAGTGGACAGTGAGTGGACACAGTGTTTAAACACTCCAGCAGCACTGCTGCGTCTGATCCACTCGTACCAGCAACACACACTAACACACCACCACCATGTCAGTGTGACTGCAGTGCTGAGAATGACCCACCACCCACATCATATCATAAAATATTAATATTAAAGATTCTGTCTGTATTTCTATAATGAATCCAGATGAACTCTTGACCAAAAATGTGCAGGTGTGCGTTTGGTGCCAGATTACTGATTTACGATGCTCCTCAGACATTCTGCAGCAATCACCTCCCAGATTACCAAACCCCTCCATGACCAGGTTAAAAACGCACAACAATAAGAAGTTTGGAACATAACTGCATTTCAACAAAAGACAAATGATCATTCAAAACCAACTGAACATTAAGGTGTAAAGGTTCAAGCTGTCAAATGATCTCCCGTACGTTATTCGCCCAAATCTACGTTACTAAACTACTGTCGTGAAGGAAGATGAAGGTGATCAGGATCAATAACTGATGATAACTGTAGTCTGATCTGATCAATATTTATTGATCTACTCATACAGAAGTGGTGTCTCTCAGGACGGCGTCGGGTTTAACGCAACACGCCAGACGTCTCTGCATGGAGGTGTAGACATGAGGTTCCTAATGGTGTCCTGTGATGATCCATCCCATGCGCAGATGTTCTCACTCAGTTCTGCAGATGGTGTGGTAGGGTGGAGTGTTGATACCGTCCAATAAATCCACATTTTTCCAATCGGGGACAGGTCTGGAGATGATAATTTGTTTCAATGCAAGACAAAAGTGCGACCCGTCACTGAAGATGACCCCCTGCCATTCTGAGTCACTCCATGACATTGCTGTCTTTCGTGATGTTGACATGGCGTGCTGTTGTTTAACTATCTAGCTACCCCCGACCTCCGATACAAGACCCGTATACACATCTCTGTCTGACCAAACCAACCATAAATCTCCAGTGTCTGAGCGCTGAGGGTACAACCACGACAGGAACCTATGTTTACACTGATTCAACTGGATTGTGTGTGATTAGCAGTGGCCTACGCTAGCTTTCCTAACAGCTGGTGCTACCCAACTACCTTACAATCTCCTGTAAGAATAACAAACATCTTTTTAGGTCTTTTGGCGTAAATCTTCCCAATTTAATATCATATTATATGGTACCATATATAATAATTAATACCATATATAATATTAGTGTAACGTACTGTAGCTAACTGTTGCTACAAAAGCACATTGTAAGCCAAATAGTCGGCATTATTACCAGCGACAAATGGCAAACTTTTAGATGTTATAAAAAGCCTTTAAATACACAAATATATAATAATGAGATAAAACTAGGAAATAAAATGCATTTATTTAATGTTCTCATTCTTTAACATTGCTGTCCCAATGAAAAACAGAAACAAATGGTGACTTTAAAAAATCTCTTGTCTTTGAATGGAAGTCACTCACTTAAGCAAGTGATCAACAATAATTTAAGAGCATTTCTATTTGTCTATTTGTCCAATACTTTTAATTTGGGATACATGGTTTTCATTTGGATGTGGTCACATACAGTACTCTTTCAGTTTTAGTCCCCCAGTGAGAGTTTATATCTTCAGTAAAACACTAATATTACAATAAACACTAATGACATTCCTACAGAAAGTGGAGATTCTCCATCACTGTTCATTAAACATCTCCAACGTTCTCCTGAAGGGAGTCGAGTATTATTTATCGTCTCATCAACACCTGTTTGGTAAATCAGTGATCAGTGATGTTAAATCGGGTGTGCTGCTGAGGGAATTAGACACAGCTTGGGGCATCCAGGAGAAATCTGGAGACAACTGTTCTTCAAACCAACAGAAGATCAACTTCACTTTGTGCTTCAGAATGAGAAACTGTGTATTTCTGTTTACTCATCTCTGTTCTAACGGGGTCTGGAGTTTCTACACTGATCACTCTTATGGATCAGAGACAGGAGGAGGAGTGATGGGATTAATACTGTAGATCTCTGAGTAAACCATTTATTTGAGTTTGATCTTTATTGTATATTTTATTATAATTTATGGCATTTAGCTGATGCTCTTATCCAGAGCAAATTACAAGGTTACTCATATTACAGAGAGTGGGCCAGAGTAGAGTCGGGGGTCTTGACTAAGGACTGGACTGGGAATTGAACCCCAGTCTCCTATGTGGTGTGGTGGCTCACTGGTAGTGTTCTGTTGCTCCACACCATCCACATAATTGAGTTTTTACCTGTTTGGCACCAACAGTTTCAGAGTCAAACAGCTAAAACCGGTTTATTATTATTATTATTATTATTATTATTATTATTATTATTAATAATAATAATAATAATAATAATAATATAATAATAATTATTCTTTTATGTAAATGTGATTTGAAATTTGCATCTGGAGGAACCCAATCATATGCTCTCAGGAGTTGGAATCGACTTGATGGCAGTGTAATATGTAATAATAATCATCCCCATCATCATCATCATCATCATCATCCTCATAATCATCAACGGTAACCAGTGTTAACTCTGTACTGCAATCAGACTGAACTGCCTCCTTTCGTTCGTTTCCTTTTATAGGGGATGGGTTCTTGTGGTCTAGATCAAGAGGGTCTTCTCCATCTCATGACCCAAATGTTTATCACTAGAACATGTAACAGCTCACAGAAAACAAAACTCAATTTTTAATGTGTTTTAAAGTCCTTTATTAGTGATTTCTGACCCAATATGGACCACTAGAGTGCTCCACAGCCCACTGGTGGTTCCTGGCCCTCAGGTTGAATGTTGTTCTAAAGTAAACTGAGTGGAGCAGGGAGAGCTGGCATCCCCTCAAATCTGACTTCAGTGGCCCAAATGTTGGAAAACTAAGGCTAACCACGGCGGTGGAGCCATCTATAACACACGCTTTCACGATTTGTGTCAGACAGCTTCCCCTGCTCAGCAAAGCACCCAGTGAGGAGCCCGTTAAAGAGCTCTGTTTACAGGAGACTTCTGAAATTAACTGTTTCTTTCATTTGTTTCTCCAGTAGATACCTTCTTACCAGGAGACAGATAACCAGACATTAACGACTGATAGACAGCAAGGGATATTCCATGCACTTCATTTCTCTCGAGATCAGTCTCTGGGATCCTTGCTGAGTTTGTCTTGGTATCATATCTCCTTACTTTGCTTTGGCTATTCCAATTTTATTGTACCAATGCAACAAAATATTACAAAAATAGTGAATCAAAATGATGAAGATGCAGTGACATCACACAGTAAACATGTGCCATTTTATAATTCTACGCCACGTCAACAATCTCCAAAGTGTGTGCACTATTCCAACACTCGCATCTCCAGACCTGTCCCTGATTTAAAATGTGTGGGGCGCTGGCCAGACTCTATCAACACTCCACCCCTACCACACCATCTGCAGAACTGAGTGAGAACATTCAAGCTGCATGGGTTGGATCATCACAGGACACCATTAGGAACCTCTACACCTCATGCAGAGACGTCTGGCATGTTGCGTTAAACCCGACATGAGGACAATACAGCTTAGCTTTTAGGTGCTGGGAAGAAGGCTTCTGTTGAGACTCTGTGTGTGTGTGTGTGTGTCTGTGTGTGTGTGTGTGTGTGTGTGTGTGTGTGTGTGCGTGTGTGTGTGTGGAGTGTATAGCCAGCACAGTTAGAGGCAGAGGAGGGGTCTGTAGATAATAGAGCATCTGTCACCCTGCATACTGTTTCACAGGAGGTTTGAGGTGAGGTCACTTTTAAGAAGAGCTAAACAGAGCTGAAGGAGCTGTGAAAGTGGGAGGTCTGGGGGTAAAAGTCAAAGAATGATTTGTGCTTGTTCCCTTCTTGGACTGGGGGTTTCTCAAGAGGAACCGAAATCAGTGTATATGACATTGTTTTAATCTGAACTAGAGAGATTTTTGATATTTATTTGCCTGAATGAGTGCAAACACAGAGAAACAGAGAAAAGTAATCCATACTCATCAATAAATAAGGGCAAAAAGTACAACTACAGAGACAGTCACCAATGTAGCATACCGAATTAAATACCCAGCACATGATGTAATAATCATATATAATAATATCCTGAATTATCAAGAGGATATATTTTAGCATATTTTATATACTTATTTTTATTATTTACTTTTTTTATATATATATTACTATATACATAGTATATTTTAATAAATTATGTATATATTTTAGTATATTTTATATACTTTTATTTATTTTTATATACTTAGTATTTAGTATATTTTATTATATTATATTATATATTTTATTATATATATATATATATATATATATATATATATTTTTTTAACACACATAATAAAAAGCAATTTTCATATAGTTGTTCATTTGTTGTTCACCATTTACCATAAGAAGGTCTGCAGTGTTTTACAAAACAGCAACATATGATACAAAAATTCAAACCTTTAATAATATGTTATTACAACCACAATATAAAATGTAGTTCATTTAGAGTAAATTAATGTTGCCTAGCAACTATATACAGAAACAACTATTGCAGTCATTTCATTAACCTAGTCGATGTTATAGTATTATATATATATATATATATATATATATATATATATATATATATATATATATATAGTATATACTATCGTTTTTGTATCAGTGTTCAAAGAAAAGCAAAAACCAAACCAAAATAAATAAATAAGAACCACAGGACCGAAGCGTGTGCATTGGTACAGTTGCTTTTATTTTGCATAAAGGGTTCTTGAGGTAGACGTGAAAAGAAAAAGAAGTACACACTTTATGTTCAACATAAATCATCATGAACGCAAACATGAGGTAGCGGTTCCTAACAACTGCTAGAGTTTGTTTTTCCTCAACTGCAAATCCACATGTAGTCGACACCGGGAGCCTGTTTGTTCCCCATCTGTAAGCCTGTCCCAGTCTCGTTCACCGCGACATTAGCAGCCCATTTGCGTTCACACATCACAAACGCCGCCTGGCCCTGGATAGATGCCACTAGCATGGAGAATGGGTGGGGTTACACCTCCCAGCACAGCCACTGGTGCATGGCAGGAGGGTTGGGGAAGCTGTGTCGGTTTCTTTGTTGGGCATGTGAGCAGCAGAGCAGGAACACAAGCAGCCTTCCTAAACAGTATTCCTAAACGCAGCTTAACATTCCAGCAGAGATGGACATTTCAGGTCAGTCGGAACAAAATGGGATGGATTTCCACTTGCTGGACCTCTGGTCCACTGCATTCCAGTGACATAAAAGCATCATAAAATGTCACATTTTTAACAATAACTCGTTTGAGATCATTCGTTTGCAATATTGTACGGAGAAAAGCACTAAAAGAGACTGTAAAATACTGCACAACTATGGCTTCATTCACAATTCCTGAGGAAAATTACTTACATTCAAGGCTTGCAGAGAAACCCCCACAGAGGTTCAGTGTTTGCATATATATTTTTCGTTATGTGGCGTGCAAGCAAACATGTTTATACATGAGCAGTAAAATTCATTCAGTGTCCTTTAAACACGTTACAGCACATTTTCAGGAAAACGTGAACCATGTAAACTTTCATATTCCAGAATATTTTCCATGTAAACCTTTTGTACAATCAAAATCTACTGAACCCCCCACCAATCAATCGCCACCTTCCTTTGGATTGGAATTTATTGATTGACTTGGTGGATCAGTGCTTGCCGTGGTCATAGGCTATGCTTCACTACACAGATTGATTACTTAGAGAGGCAGCGTGAGCTAGAATAGAGAACAAAAGACAGAAAAGGGGGAACATGGAGATGCAAACATTCATTCTCAGTGGGACCCACTTTATAGCAGTATTGAGAACTTAGGATAATGTGCACCTCCAAACTGAATTCCTGGAAATTCCAAATATTACTAAATCATAACTGTAGGTTCAAAGGTGTTCAAAGATTTGTTTTTTGTTTTATTATTAGCTCATACAGTGTACACGTCATCGTAAACTAGATGTCGAATGGCATCCTTAGGCTAAAAACATACTTGCTGTTAACTACGGGCACACGTAGGCATCAAAACTGCCATGCATTTCTTGCGTCCGTTTTGGGGTGTGGGTTGTGCATGTCCTCCGATGCACTGAGCAGCATCAACATTCGGTTTTAAAAGTTTCAAAGAAAGTCTTTGGCCCCGTTGACGCCTCACATTAACATGTGTCCTGCGTCATCCAATCACAAATTTATCCATGTTTGTTGTGTGGACGGTGTGGTGTTACAGTTATTGTGTATTTGCTGAGGGACAGTGACGGTTGATGTGGGTGAGGCTTTGCTGTTGAGGTCGCATCGAGAAGCTTTATGGTTCACAGTACAAGAAAAATAGTCACATACGTCTCTGACCACCTCTGAATGTGGTTTGGGTGATTGGAGTTCAATGTGTCCTGGAGACACACTGTAACCCGTTCACCCGCCACTTATGAGCTGATCACCCAGGATGCATGTTAAGATCAGAAGGGAGCAGAACCATTTTTGAAAAAGGACGCACAAATCGAGATGGTTTCATCTGCTCCTCACCCTGTCGTTCTCATGGAATTCGAAGGATTGGAACAGTTTTGAGACATTGAGCCTTAAAGTCCCTATAGACAACCTTATCATTTAATGTGGACAGTAAATTTGCAGTGACCAATGTCAGAACAAGTCAACGTGCTCAATCCGTCTAGTGGTTGTCTCCAGTAACACAGGTAGCTCATAGGCAAGTATCTGAATAGTTATGTTCACGACGCAGCCAGTTGTCTAAGCGAACGTTTGGCCAAACAGCAAGTATGTTTGTAGACCTAACTGTTGCATTCGATGTATTGCGTGAAAAGAATGTATTAAATTATACCTTTGAGAACATTGATCCCACACTTGTGAATGGTATCTGAATTTAACTACTGAACTAGAGCAGGTATACCCACGTCCAACAAGACACTACTCTGATGGTCCTGTTTACTGTATAACTCAAGTCACTCAATGGTAGGTGTACTGGTCTGGACTTCCATAAGAGGGCGTTTCCAATGGCTGTAGATGACTGGTCTTCCTTGCCAGGTCTACCTTCACATCTGGCTGTGAGAGAAGCCTATCTGGCCTGAAACTTTGGAGGTCTGCGCTACCATTCCTGATGCCCTCGCTGATGGGGTCATTGTTATCCCTGATTGCATATGGGGAGACTCTGGCTGTTTTGGGCTGGTCAAATCCAAACTTCCTGCTGCGCGGAAGTTCCTGGAACTCTTCAGGACGTTTAAGAGACTGAATGCTGTGGTTGCTTGGGAGGCTGCTGCTCAGAGGTGTAGGTGTATGTATACCTGAGGGAAGCAGTGAAGGAGAACTAGGAGCTGTTAGACTGGGGGAATAGGTGTACCCTGGTGCAGGAGCTGGGTAGGCTGGTGGCAAGGCAAATGCTGGCTGGGGCAGGTAAGTGGGTTTAGGGTACAAGTGTGGGCCAGCATACGTAGATGTGTAATCCTGAGATAGGGCACCAGTGCTGAACTGCTCTGAAAGGTTATTTGCATTTGCTAATGACCCCTTTACTCCCTCAAGCCCAGAGAGCCCTTCCGAGTTGTAGCCGACAGACCAGGCATCCTGGGAGGACTCGCTTCTTCGGAAAGCCCCAGGATCCGGGTACGCCGGACTGAAGGAATATCTTTCGGCATAGCGTTTCAGGAGGGTGGAGGCACTGAGGGCGCTGATGTCATCAGAGTAGCCAGAGAAGCCAGGGCGACTAGGCTGTGGGTATGCAAGTGGTTTATTGTGGGCAGGGGGTGACGTGGTGGAAGAGACGTCATAGTGTTGCTCTGCCCATTCAGACGACCAGTGCATCTTTACCACATCTGGCAGAAACAGAGAGAGACTGTAAATACGTGTATTTATATAAACGTATGAAAGAATAGTTCATATTTCACTGGAATAAAATGCAGATGATTTGGTGCAGTAATCTAACGTCGCCTAAACATTCTGTTCATTCAGAGTGCAAAACATACCTAATCAACTATCCATTAAGGTGGTAGCAACTTCAGGTTCCTACAGAAGGTGCTGCATGAGGATGATCGGGATATAAATACCTGTGGGGTGTGTGACAGGATTCATAGCTTGAGAAGAGGTGGTACAGTGCAGTGAACGTCTCGTTGGATGTGTGGAAAATGGGTCAAAAAGCAGATGTTATCGATTGTCTAAAGGAAGTGATTGCAATTGGGTCATCTGCTGGTGTATGTACGTGTCTACCAGCAGTAGCAGAAATCCAAGTCTACAGGACATTCTAAGAATTATGTCCCAAATAACCAAACTGAGCAACTGTCTCTGCAGCTCCCAGTGAAGTGCCCCTTCAAAAATTGATTGTGAAGGACCTGCGTTGACTTATAGAAGCAGTTCTTGCCAGGAAATGAAGTGAGATTCATTCACATGCCGTGAAACATGCAGGTCGTCGGTTTCGCTTTTGGGACCCAATGCTGAGATTATCATCTTCTTTGTGACCCATGTTCCACCCATCGATCGTAACATTTACTGCACTGTACCGCCTCAATTTATAGTCCAGTCATTCTTCTCTAGCGCCATCTACAGGAGCCTGAAGTTACTGCCTCTTTAAACATGCAAGGTGTTATTTTTCTTCAGTGATCTTGCTTCCCAAAGAGCAGACTTACACACTGAGGTTAAAGAGCCCTTTTCCTTAGTCTGTAAAGGTACCTTTCCTTTTATAGAAGCTTGACTTGAGGTACCACGTAAACTGTATCACATGGCGACAGGACATTATTGCATCACTGGAAGGTTTCCAGTTTATATGTGATTATGATATTAACCTTGACCTGTAGACATTATTCATCATGAGAAGCTGTGCAGTCTGGATAGGCCGCAATCTACCGTATGCATCTTAAACCGACCGAGGCCGTAATCTCCGTAATGTGTCATAATCCACACCATTCTTAAACATTGAGTGTAGACAGAGTAACCCTGAGACATGATTCCATTGAAGTGTGTGCTTAATTGTGCGAAAGCTCGGATGTAGACGAGTATACTCAGCAGATGAAGGCAGATTAGAGAATCCAGATTACGGAAGACTGGTGAAGAGGGCAGATAATGGTCAGCCTAAGAGCCGTTTCTAATTCTCGTGTAAGAGCATTGTACAGATATATACTGCGGACCCTTTACACAGAAGGATTTATAAGGAATGCCGGAGAGGATTTAAGAAAGGCATAATAAAAGTAGCAAAACCCCTAAATCTGTGGTTGAACATTGGTGATGTTCTACTGGTTGCAACTTTACTCCAGTTTCTTTCATCTCTGCCTTAATCACTGTCTGTAACGCAATGAAGAGCGAGGGAACCCTGTTCCCTGAAGAAATGGCTGCTCATGGAATTCCAAGAATTTGGCCTGGGATCTATTTACAAAGATCCCCTACACGCTCTCGCGCGCACACACACACACACACACACACACACACACACACACACACACACACACACACACACACACACACACAGCCCATGAAGGCAGATATTTGTGTGAATGTCTGACCCAGTCACTAATACTACCTTGAGGTAAGTGGGCAGGAATTTATTGCCATCTCTGCCCATCTTAACTGGACCAAACAGTTCCGATCAGAATTCCAAGAGACAGAACAGCTTCCACACAAACCAGAACAGCTACAAATGTCCAGCCCAGTGCTTTCCTCTGCCTTGCACTGGGCCTTAAAAGTTAATGTGATGAATGCACACAGAAGTCTCAGCTGCTAAAGTCATTATCTCCACACACTTTTACTACTGCAGGACACACACACACACACACACACACACTGCAATGAGTTACCATGCAGTTTTTGGACTTTGTCTCGGTGTTCCGGGGGGTGATACGGATAGTGTGTTAATATGTGTCCATTCACCATCTGTTCTCATGACTGAGTGGGGCTCACCCTTCACTCTCCTTTTCACTCACTTGCTCACTCACAGACCTTGTCCATTGCACTCTTTTTCTCTTCTCTTCTCTCTCTCTCCCTCGCTCTTTCTCTCTCTCTCTCTCCCTCTCTCTCTCTCTCTCTCTCAAGTGAAGACAGTGCTGCAAGTGAAAACACTGTTAACCATTAAGTGCACCTTATACTTCTGCTCTCCCTCTCTCCAAAAGGAGAAGTGCACAAAAGAACAAGAATGGAACACACACACACACACACACACACACACACACACACACACACACACACACACACTTACCTCCTCATTGCCATGCATATCCACTCTAACATAGCACTGCTCGAATACACCAGGCTGACAGTGCTGCTGTATCTTCAGTCTAGAACATGCTGTCTCCCTATTCTCTCGCTCTCTTTTCCATTCTCTCTCCCTCTGCTCCCAGTGACAACAGCCACACATATCCAGACCCTGCCCCCAGTCCACTCCCCTCCCCCACCTGAAAGTATTTAAGCCCTTGGAAAGAGAATGACCCCCAACAGCAGCACAACAATGGCTGCTTGTCTCACTTCTGAGTCTCCGCAGTGAGACCCTGGTGCTCTTAGTCCGGTCACTCCATCCAGTGTTTGTTATTCCTGCGGCTGCCTGTGGAGGAGTATCCCAAACACTGCATCAACACACTTGCATGGTGCCCATAATGAGTCTGTTGTTATTATTCCAGCCATTATGTAAACATCTATTTATTTAATCACACCAAACACTCAGGCTCTATGCAGGCCTCATCGTGACCTCCGGAGTCCCCCTGCAAAGCCATTCTTAGGTTTTCCACTCTAGACCATCTTCCTTTGACCTCTGGGCTTTGATCCTTTTTCAGATTTTAACCAGTGTTACCCAACCCTGGACCTGGAGGCACCCCTACCCTGCATATTTTGGAGCTTTCCCTGATCCCGCTGCACCTCATTCAACTAATCAGCAGATTAACGAGCCCTTCGGAGCTGCAGGAGGTGTGTTAAAGCTAAAACGTGCAAGGGCAGGGGTGCCTCCAGGACCAGGGTTTAGAAAGTGGTTTAGAGCAGTGCCTCAAATCTGGCCCTGGTGCCCCCTGTTCTGCACATTTTAGAGGATTTCCTGCTTTTATAAACTGAGATCCACTCCTTGCAGGCAGTTACATACAGTTTTTTAGGCTTTATAGCTCAGGGGCTGATGATCAACCTGCATACAGACTCTGACTGATCAGAGAGAGGGGGCGGGGCTGATTCTCAACCTGCATACAGACTCTGACTGATCAGTTGTTTATCTGTGCACTCCTTGTTGCATAGTTGGAATGACAATAAATTGGTTGTGTCAAACATGTCCAACTTTGGATTCATCTAAAAAATATAAAGCGCATTGTTCCAGACGTCCTGGACAGTAAGGGTTTCCTCATTGCGCGTTTTTTAAAAGCTTGTTATAACTTTTTTTTTTAAACTTTTTCATCAGTGAAAGAATTTAACTCTTCAAATTGTGTTCAAATCTATTCAAATCTCAGACCACTTTGAATTATTTTGAATGATTTAATTTTGTCTAAAATCATGTCATTTAATTCTTTTCCACTCAAGAAAGAGTTTGTTTGGAAAATGGTTCGTGTCAGTGATATTAACTAGTAATCCCTGTACAGTTTCAGTAACTACACTGTTACTGATCTTTAATACCGGCTACTGGACTGTGTTTCTGATACAGTTTCAGTAACTACACTGTTACTGATCTTTAATACCGGCTACCGGACTGTGTTTCTGATACAGTTTCAGTAACTACACTGCTGCTGATCTTTAATACCGGCTACCGGACTGTGTTTCTGATACAGTTTCAGTAACTACA
This sequence comes from Acestrorhynchus altus, assembly GCA_034509495.1. Lineage (NCBI taxonomy): Eukaryota > Metazoa > Chordata > Actinopteri > Characiformes > Acestrorhynchidae > Acestrorhynchus > Acestrorhynchus altus. Next base: position 1,467,187 of record CM067504.1, on the reverse strand, counting down.
CCTCCATAAAATCACTCCTTTTACCAGCCAGCCCTCTACAAAGGTATTACAAAGAGTGAGGCTTTAGGTGGGGTTTTATAGTGTGCTACACAGCTGTAACTGGTTGGCAATGATTATGGTAATGAATTCTGGGACTTGGAGTTTTAGAACCAACTCCATAAGTTCTTTCCCTGTGCTGACTAGTCCCCCTGCTGGCAACTGGCAGTACAGCACCACCCATCACAGTATGCAAACAAACCCTCACAGCAATGCTCTTTAAATCTATTTAAATACCCCTGATTTCAAGAAACAGTGAATGAGCAGGCGTCCCAATACTTTTGTCCATATATTTCATATATGTTTCTTCTTGACTATTGAGACAGGAATGTTGTGCAGTAGTGTGACTCAGAAAAAAACAGTCTTTTTTCAGAACATGGTTTGATTTATTTGGTTCATGTCTCAGATGTTCACACCACATGTTTAGAGCTTCAGTGAAAGCTTTTACACAGCTGTGTCAAACATGGTCCTTCAAAACCATCTCCATTGTGCAAGCTTGAAAGGAGCGAAAGATTTCTCACAGAATTTGTGCAGAACTTCACATTTTGAAAAGAGTTTACACTGTTTTAATTTGCATCTGAGATCTGAGCTTCAGGAGTCCAGTGCGTCTTGGAGCCTGGAGAAGAAGAAGGAAGCAGAATGCAGTCAGGGAGCTATAGATTCTGTGACGAGCTGCGTTCGGCTTTGTGAACATGTCTTACTTAAAATCTCCTCCATCCAGGAGGTTCTTGTAGGTGGCGATTTCAGCCTCCAGTTTCATTTTCATGTTGAGCAGAGCTTCGTACTCCTGACCCTGCTCCGTGATCTTTGCCCTCAGTTGGGCCAGCTCTGCCTCCAGCTGCAGGATGATGGTGTTGAATTTCTCCACCTCTGTATTTGAGCGTAACTCGGTGTTTCGGAGCGTGTCTTCCAGCGATGCTTTCTGAAGGGGCAGGTGTTCATTGAGAAGACACAGTAAAGTGTACATGTTAGTGAAAGTCTGGTGAACACTTCTACTACTACTACTGACTCTTCTATTATTAATGTGAAGGTGCTCATAGACCCATTCAGTTACACAGGGAGATTTGTCCTCCACACACACACACACACACACACACACACACACCCTAGTGAATTCACACACTGGCTGGCAGTGAGCACACATGTCCGGAGTGTGGGGCAACCTGATCCACAGCACAGGGAGCAGCTGGGAAGTTAAGTGCTGTGTGCTCACTGCCCCTAGTGTGTGACTTCACTAGTGTGTGTGTGTGTGTGTGTGTGTGTGTGTGTGTGTGTGTGTGTGTGAGACCTGTTATTTGTCCAGCATGTGGGCATTGCCACTTCCTATGATCCTGTTTCTATCTCCCTGCAGTGCAGTGGGTTGTGTGTGGGTTGTGTTACCAGGCTTTGTTGGGACGCCAGCTCGATCTCCAGTGTCTGAATCTGTCTGCGCAGGTCATTCATCTCCACCTGAGCTCCCTGTAACGCTTCTGTGTTCTGTGTCACCTGTACCTGAACGTCAGCCATCTACAGATAGTCCAAGGAAGAGAGGGGAGTGGAGAAGTTTTTTTGTAAGTTGTAGCCAGTAGAGGATGATGGTAAGGATGACTGTTTCTCAGACAGTACTGTACCTGGTTCTCGTGCCATAGTTTGAGTTCCTCTGCGTTCTTCAGTGCCAGCTTCTCATAGTTTTCCCTGATGTCCTCCATCACCTGCGACAGGTCCTGGCCCTTTGGAGCATCTATATCTACCTGCACACCTGACTGAGCAATCTGATTACGCAAGTCTGCGACCTCCTAAAGATGATAATGGAGGGATAATAGAGATAAGAGAAATTATTTTAGAGTATTTTAGACATGTTAAGAAAAAGCAGCTTTGATAAAGTTGTTCCACAGAACAATCTGAGACACATCAGCAGTGTCAAAATTGGTATTTTTGCTCCTGGGCTCCCCCTACAGTCGCAGTGTGTAATTCACTTTTCCTTCACTGCTGTACATGCAAACCTGCTTTGAGCACCTCCTCATGGACATCTGTACACATGCATTTGACAAGCTCACAGTGTCAAAAGTGAAAGTGGTGGTGTGTTAGTGTGTGTTGCGCTGGTAAGAGTGGATCAGTCCACCAACCAGAAATGTCCAGCCCACAGCGTCCTGTGGGGAGTGTCCTGTGAGCACTGATGAAGGCCTAGAGGACAACCAACACAAACTGTGCGGAAAACAGATGAGCTTCTGTCTCTGACTTTACATCTACAAGGTGGAGACACTCGGTAGGAGTGTCTGATAGAGTGGACAGTGAGTGGACACAGTGTTTAAACACTCCAGCAGCACTGCTGTGTCTGATCCACTCGTACCAGCAACACACACTAACACACCACCACCACGTCAGTGTGACTGCAGTGCTGAGAATGACCCACCACCCACATCATATCTGCTCTGTGGTGGTCCTGTGGGGTCCTGATCATTGAAGATCAGGGTGAAAGGAGGAGAATAAAGTCTGCAGAGAAACAGATGAGCTACAGTCTGGAACCACAAAGAGCTGCTGTGTGATCAGAGGAGTCATAATGTTATGGTTGATAACTTACATTATCATGGTTTTTATTCAGGTACAGAAGCTCTTCTTTCAAAGCCTCAATCTCACTCTCCACGTTTATGCGGCTAATGTTAGTGTCATCAATGAGCTTCTTCAGTCCTGCAATGTCCGCTTCCACAGACTGTCTAATGGTCGTCTCATTCTCAAACCTGAAAAGCACAGAGACAAAGACGCACATATTTTAATCATCTGAATGAGTGTCCAGATCCGAGACATTCTAGCCTTTATTTCTGGTTCTTGGTTGTTCCAACAGAACCAAAAAGACGAGCTGGACCAGGCAAAATGTGTACGCTCAGCTGCCACCAAAGAGAGCCAGCAGAACAAAGAGGAGGTGTAGAGTGTCAGAAAGGCTGTACGAACAGATGAGTATTACAGTAGGGGTGGGCGATATGACCGGAAAAATCGTATCGGGATCTGTATGAGAGAAATGGTGATATGATACGATACGATAAACCTGAACAGAGTATAAAATCAAAGTATCAGCATTGATCTGTTCACTGATCAGCCTGGAAATTTAAATAGTAACCTTTAATTACGTTGTTTCTACGACATAATCTGAACGAGTACTCTGTAGAGCGTCGTCTCTCCCGAACCGAACAATTACCACATAAATGAGCCGCTCACACTCTTTACTGAAATTAAATCAAACACAGACGGTGACGTTTGTAACCGATGTGATATAAGGATATGGCCACTGTATGAAATATATCCCGATATATCGATATTTACGATATATCATTTTAATAAATGTAAATCAAACCACTTTGTGCAACATTAACAGGCGACTCTGATGACTGAGGACTCACTTGACTCTGAAGTCATCTGCAGCCAGACGAGCGTTGTCGATCTGCAGAACCAGCCGGGCATTGTCCACAGAGGCATCAAAGATCTGAGGATAAAGCAGTATCCAAATGTTATCAAACCATGACACGCAATTCCTCTTCTGATCACAGGGTTATGTAACCTGTACTCTGGGCTCTACTGGTTTTACCGTCAGGAACGTTGTGATTTCCTGGCTGAAATGCACTTGTATTTTTGTCAAAACATAGTTATTGTTCTATGTTCCTGAACTTTCATTTCTGTAAGCTCAGTTATATCCGTGTCTGTCTGTTTACATTAAATACATATTGCATTGAAAGTTAGAGCCCATTTCATAACTAAATGTAATAATTTTATGTTTTTTAATGTCTGTCATTAAATAGATTTAGTGTTAATTTTTGTCTAATTAAGCCACACCCAACATTCGCAGTGTTATTAGATGTTTAGATGATTCATTCTCATGTTGTATTGTGTGGTTGGTTCCGATGTTTTTTCTATGGTTTCCTGATATTAATGTATTCAGAACTACAGGTCTGTACTGAAGGACGATGAAGGTGATCAGGATCAATAACTGATGATAACTTTAGTCTGATCTGATCAATATTTATTGATCTACTCATACAGAAGTGGTGTCTCTCAGGACGGCGTCGGGTTTAACGCAACACGCCAGACGTCTCTGCATGGAGGTGTAGAGGTTCCTAATGGTGTCCTGTGCTGATCCATCCCATGCAGCTTGAATGTTCTCACTCAGGAAGCCATTCTTTTACAGAACTTCATAAAACAGCCACGATACCACCATGTTTCAAAACTGCTACCAACACAATAGCACAAGTCAAAATGGAAAGCAGGTGCAACTGCGCGACCTTATATGGTCAGTCCTGTGGATTGATAATAGGTGAAATATCCATTTGGTTTAGCCAATAAGAGAAGGCTTTTCCTCCAGAGTGCTTTTTTATTTGTTAGAGAGTTGAGGCCTTGAGTTAAAGTGTGTGTGTGTTAGTGTGTGTGTGTGTGTGTGCATCTGTGTCATGGGAGGTGAATAGTGAGCAGAGCTTCCTCTCATAAAGAACATCTGGTGTATTTTCCATGTGTAAGCTCCAGATATGAGACTCAAGGAAACAGCTGCAGTGCTTTATTGTGTCGCTCTCTCAGTTAAAAGTCACCTTTTATCAGCAACAGGATTCAAATCAGAGCCTCTGTTTAGTCTGGAACATGAGGACTTCTTTAATTCGGGAAGACTGATTTGAATTTGCAGCAGTTCCTATTTTGCATGCTTGTGTGTGTGTGTGTGTGTGTGTGTGTGTGAGTGTGTGTGTGTGTGTGTGTGTGTGTGTGTGTATGTGTGAGCGCGTGATCACTCCACATCTGCTTTGCATTATGACTCTGAGTCAGACTCTGAGTGGGTTGCTGGAGCTGCTGGCTGTAGCAACGTTCTGCAAACGCTCTGGAAACATTCACAGACATTCCATTTGTTGTGGTCGTCTCCAAGGCAACCCAAACTTTAAACCCATGACCACAACTCTAATGCACAGAATGGACAGAGAGAGAAAAAGAGGGAGAAGACGAGCGGGAGACGGAGACAAAGAGTAGAAGAGCCACGGGCCACTCCCTCCATTCAAATGGGAGGAAATTTGATGACCCCCTTTCTGGAGCTTTCATAACACCCGTGTTAAAAACACCCGCCGTCAGCGAAAGCGCAGAAAGTGAATTCCTGAACAGATGTGCTTCTTCTCAAGTTTTAAGAAGGCCGTGTTCAAATGTTCTAGAGTTCAGATTTCTTCTTAAAACATACTTACGCATTTCTTACGAAGATTTTGATTTCCACTCTTTTCATGTTTGGCATTTGTTCAGTTTGAAAGAATAATGAGATCCATCGTTTTAAGAGCAGAATGGTGAACAAATCTGCAGTTTAATATCAGACGCAGACTGTTACGACTTTTCTCGAGAAAACTTTCGGACACACGTCTACGATATTTTTAGCGGCTATACCTTCGTCTCTGTCTCCAACCTTCTGCAACATCTTGTACCTTCTTCCTCAGGTCACATATGATTTCTTCTCATAATCCACTTCCATCGTTTTTAACAAAGATTTCGATTTTTCTTGTTTTCTTTTTTGGTTTACAAGTGTTACGACTTTTCTTACGAAAAATAAAATAAAATAAAATACTCGATATATTAGTGAACGA
>CM067504.1:1451578-1456578 GCA_034509495.1 Acestrorhynchus altus | reverse complement strand
CATACCAGCCCAGCCCACTGGCAGAGGAATGATTCACCACCATTAAAAGTAGACCCAATGCTACCCCACAGAGGGAGAGAGAGGGGAAGAGAGAATGAATGATAGAGAACGAGAGGAAATGGGAGGACAGTGAGTCACACCGTAGAGTGAAGCTCTGTGCACCACTATACCACGACACCTCCCAGCGACACGCACGGGCAGAGGAGTGAGTGCATTTCAGACTGAGCTCGGAATGAGAGTGAGCACTGGAATCAGCCCAAACGGCGAGCTTAATAACGCAGACATCCGTCAGACAGGCAGTGTCCTTGGCGGCTGTTTTCAGTAGAACATTTTATTGGGGTTTTGTTGGGCCTCCAGTTCTTACCGTAGCTCCGCCCACTGGGCTGCAGCATTGTGAGTGCATTGTCTGAATGTTGAATCGGAGCCAGTAAAGGGAAACTCTGAAAGACTGTAAGAAAAACAGGAGACTCGATTTACAACAGTTTGCAGACTCTTAAACAAGCTCAGTCTGCAGTGGAACACTGGTGTGAAGTTAGACGGTGCACGCCAACAACGGAAAAGAAATACACTCAGAAATGTCGTCTGATCTGATCAATATTTATTGATCTACTCATACAGAAGTGGTGTCTCTCAGTACGGCGTCGGGTTTTAACGCAACACGCCAGGCGTCTCTGCATGGAGGTGTAGAGGTTCCTAATGGTGTCCTGTGATGATCCATCCCATGCAGCTTGAATGTTCTCACTCAGTTCTGCAGATGGTGTGGTAGGGGTGGAGTGTTGATACAGCGTCCAATAGCATCCACACATTTTACGTTGGTTGTCTCCATTGAGACAAAAGTGGGACTTATTGTGGAAGATGACCTGCTGCTATTCAGAGTGACTCCATGACAGTCCGGTATGACACCATTACAGGCTTCGGTGACCATGACGTGGTGCCAAAGGACTCTTACTGGTGGCACACCGCAGAGGGACTGGGAATCAAACCCCTCACTGGTGGTGTAATCTCAAACATAGTGGTTTTATATATACACCTTATATGGTCAGTCAGGTACAGCGATAAGGCCTGTTCTTTCTTCCGACACGTGCAGGTGAACATGAAACTGGAACCATTCACAGTCTCAAAGGTCAAACATACCCACCAAGTTTCGTTCCTGTGGGCTGATTCCTTCTGGGTGCAACTGGTTTTGATTATGGATGTATGTGCTATTATTTTGTAATCAGATGTGCAAGATTGTACATGTGGACATATCGGTGTACATCAGGGTGGGGTTACCATGGTTTCAAGAGGATGTTGGGAAATTCACCACAGCATGACTAAGATAGTAAATGACTGTTAACATCTCAGAAACTGTAAAAACATCGTCATGAGTCAAAGTTCAACATGTCAAAGGTTTCAGAATTTTATAATATAGATAGTGAATATACACCAATCAGCCATTACATTATGACGTTGTTTCCACTCACTGTCCACTCTATGAGACCTTGTAGATGTAAAGTCAGAGACAGAAGCTCATCTGTTTCTGCACAGTTTGTGTTGGTCGTCCTCAGTCCTTCATCAGTACTCTGGGGCGTCATTTGGACATTTCTGGTTGATGGACTGTTCTTGGTCAACAGTGACACTGAGGGTTTAAACACTCCAACAGCACTGCTGTAGTACAGTCCACTCGTACCAGCAACACACACCTAACACACCACCACCATGTCAGTGTGAGTGCAGTGCTGAGCCAAACCCTACACCCACATCATATCTGCTCTGTGGTGGTCCTGTGGGGTCCTGATCATTGAAGATCAGGGTGAAAGGAGAGAATAAAGTCTGCAGAAACAGATGAACTACAGTCTGGAATTAGAGAACCATAAAGTGCTCTAATCTAATGATTTTAATGTGATTCACCTTCACCTTCTGTCATCTCAGGTATGAAAAAGAGATCAACAAACGCAACGAGTGTAAAGGTAACTTTGTGCTTATCAAAGGTATTTTCCCATTTCTGAGCTTTTAATTTTTGCTGAACTAGTTCAAACCCTACTGAGATGATGGGTTTTATTTTCCACGTATGTCTGTGTTTGCAGGGCTGATGGACACATAACTAAGGTAGAGCTGGAGGCTACACTTGATGGTCTGGTTGATGAGGTGCAGTTTCTGAAACAGATCTATGAGCAGGTGCAGTTTTCTTTGTTCTCACATTCATTTAGTCTATTCAGATGGTTTGGAGATGAAGTTAACTTTATGGGAATTAACCCACAATTTAACCATTTCAAAACCCTTCTTCTGGACAGGAGCTACATGAGCTTCAGGCTCAGATCAAGGACACGTATGTGATTGTGGAGATGGACAATAGCAGGAACCTGGACATGGATGCCATTGTGGCTGAAGTGCGTGCTCAGTATGAGGACATCGCCAACCGCAACCGAGCTGAAGCAGAGGCCTGGGTAAGCAGAAGGTAAAAGTGAATTGTCAGTGCCTTTGTGTGCAAAATCACTACTCCATCTGGTTCTGAAGGCAGCTCTACCTCTGAGGCCGTATGCAACTGGTTGAGACAACGACCAGTTAAACTGGTCCCCCATCTGCACGTGTCTACAGTGAATCCAGACTGGAAGCAGGGGACGTTCTTCAAGAGGACACTTCAAGTGTTTTTGAGTAACAGTGTTCTAGCTCCAGATTCTTCAGTTCAACTGTGAGAGTATTGTTGTTTTTCCCCATAGCAGTGAATGGGGTTCAAAAGCAACTGCTTTGGACGCCATGGCAACCACCACTGCCTGGAAGAGGGAACCACGTAATCTGCACATTCTGCTTTTCTTTAGGAAATGTGCTTCTCTAGTTCCTGCTGTTCTTTAATGTGTTTTCACATCAATTCTATGTTATGGTTTAGTTTCTAAGCGTAACTGTTTCCCATTCTACAAAAATATATATTATAAGGACCCCACAGGACCACCAGAGAGCCACACTGTGAGTGGTTGGTCTCTTTCTGATGGTAGAAGCTGCACTTTGACATCAGCTGTGGTGAATACCTGGGTCCATGATGAACATTTTAGGATTGTTGGATCTTCTTTACTCATCTTGTGGTTCTGCTCTTGGGGCTGAACTTGCTAGGACAGTCTGATCTGACCCGCGTGGGCAGTTGTTTTAATTCTTGTAAAGTAGATTTGCGGACAGTGGAACATCCGATTTCTTTCCGAAGGCCTCAGAGAGCTCTTTGGATCTGGCCATGGTGATCCCTCTCACTTCAGCAATCAAGAGCAAACCAAACTAATGTCTGAGGTTTATATGAGACAGTCTCCTCCACAGTAGAGATAAAAGTGGGCGTGTCCTAACTTTTTACCTCACAAATAATGTTTAAAAGACGTTTCTTCAGTTGTGTGTGTTTAGTTATATCACGTCCATCTCTCAGTAGTTACAATGAAGATCAGATGTCCAGATGTTTATATGCTCATGGGGGTGTCGTGACTTTTTCACGTGTTTGTACGTGTTTTATGGAATTAAGGTGTGCCTGCTTTAGGACAGATCAGATGTAACGGTTTAGGACTGAAGTGGTGTAGGACTGTTCTCGGCCACAGAGAGGAGCTAGATGTACATAAACTAAAAAACAGAGCCATCTGCTGGTTAGAAGAAGATCCAGGTCTCAGAGCAGGTCTGCTGGCCTCTAGAGGTTTTCATTCTGTACTGGCAGTATGGGTAACATGTTGCAGACTGCTGCTTCTCAGTCCTGGTCCTGAAGGACCTCTGCCCTTCTTAATGATCTCCTGCTGCAACGCCCACTTTAACGCAGGAGAACTTTTAGTGGGTGGACCAGGAGGTCAGGTGTGTTAGTGAACACCAAGGTTTCATAGATGAACACATGAGACATTTGGTGCCTCTTGTTTTGGGTCAAAAATGAATCAAAATATTATTAAAGGAACAAGTTATAACTACAATATAAATACAATTTAAACAATATTTCGATTTATATTTATGTCTCTTTGTCCAGAGACTCTGAAATGCTTTGCTGTCAGAAAATATCCTGAACTACTTTATAGAGGATTCGAATCCAGAGGTTCCTCAAGCTTAGGTCAGGTTGGACCTTGACACCAACAAGATTCAGTCTTCAGTCTGTATTTGAAGACAGCAAGTGACCCTGCTCTTCGGACCCCCAGGGGACGTTCGTTCCCCCACTTTGTATCCAGAACAGTAAAAAGTCTGGATGCTTGTCTTCATGCATCTTGAGGGACGGTGGGTCAAGCAGAGCCGTACGTGATGCTCAAAGGGCTTTTGGTGCAGATCGGGTTTTGACCATTACCAACAATTACGGAGGGGCTGGTCCATTTTTGGCTTTGTAGGCCAGCGTCAGGGTTCTGAAGCTGATGTTCAGTGGCGTGATCACACTTGGGTATTGTGTGTCGTGTAGGTTATGTAAAGAAGCTGTTGGTATATACTGTATGAGATATGGGTGGACATAAGGGTTGTACTTTACCTTGCTGAATGAGGAGTCAGTACACGAGAGCTTCTACGCATAACTAGGTGACACACCTAAACTGAACGTTGACCCGTGGATTCTTTGCAGAAAAACCGTCACACCTCTGCTTTATTAATACTCCCTCGGGTTTATGACAGATACAACCTAGCAACAGATATTTTTACCATGACGTTGCCATGACGACACCCCTAATAGTTCCCTTCTGAAAAGGGAAGTGTTTTAGCAAACTCTTAGAGCTTTGCTCTTGTGGTATACAAACCCATGGTCCATTTGGAGCTGTGATAGACACTCAGAGTGGGCTCAGAGTGGCTCAGTACTACCGCTGTGATCTGAGGGTCGCGGGGTCGAATCCCGGGTCATGCTGCTTGCCATCGGCAGGTGGAATCTGAGCTGGATGGGTGTGAACTGGGTGTGATGTTGGCTTGGAGCTGGGGATTGGAGCAGTTTGAGAAGAGGTGGTGGTTGACTTCCAAACACCACAAAGTCCATTTACATGAACCTGTTTGATCCATTTACTAGAGTTTTGTGGATCCACTAAATGCAACCAACTCCT
>CM067504.1:1384078-1446578 GCA_034509495.1 Acestrorhynchus altus | reverse complement strand
CCAAACGAGGCAGTTTACGTTATCCCCGCCTTCTCTGTTCAGGAGTTTCAGTTCTTCCCTTTAACTTGCTGCTTGTCACCCCAGCTGCTCACTGTGTTCCCAAGGTGATGAGCCACTCCCTCCTCCTATAGTGCAGTGTTAACATCTCTGCCCTTCATCTCAGCAGCCTGGGTTCAAAACCAGCTCAGAACCCATCTGCTTTGTTGGCAAAACTGTATTGCAACATAAACCGGGCTGACTGTCTGTTAAAATGCATTAGAGGTGTTTCTACAAGCTACTATTGTTGGTGTTTTGGGCAACGCATGGAGCTGGCAGCCCCTCAAAAATGACTTTAGAGATGGACAGAAAGCTAAAGTTAATGGTGACACTTTGGTTCAGATCTGCATAACACCACTGTCAACCGATTCCCCTGTGAGACAGGTTTCCCCTGCTCAGCGAAGCACCCACTGAGAAGCCCGTTAAAGACCTCTGTGTATATGAGACTCTATAGGCCAACATGTCCAATTACCTCATCTTTTAACCAGTGGATAAACCAGTAACAGCTGCTTACTGGGAGACAGATATCTGGACAGGAACAGATAGCAGCAGGTAACTGTAAAACATCTCCAGGTGAGACACATGATCACCATCTACTGACTGAATGGTAGAACAGAGGTGTGTCACTGGCCTGGGCTTTGGGTACAATAGTCCTGGAGATATATATATATATAAAAAAACACAGAGCTGGTTTGAGTCTAATATATTGAAGAAATGTACACGTGTCTTTGATGCCCCTAAACAGGTGCGTTTCCTGGAGCAGCAGAATAAAATGCTGGAGACCAAATGGAGTCTACTGCAGGAAAAGACCACCAGTCGCTCCAACATTGACTCTTTATATGAGGCCTACATTGCTAACCTGCGCAGACAGCTGGATGGATTGGGAAACCAGAAACTGCGCCTGGAGTCTGACCTCAGCAACATGCAAGGCCTGGTGGAGGACTTCAAGCACAAGTATGGAGACATTTATTTATTTATTTGTTTTTATTAGTTTATTTGACAGGGACAGTGAACATTAAGTGCCATTTCTGTAAATATACCAGAATTAGCCAAAAGGCTATTTTTCATCTGTTGACCCTGGACAGGTCTTAAAATTGTCTACCTAAAAACGACAACAATCAGATAATTACAATAAGAGCAAGAAATCAGATATAATAGTAATTAAAAAAAAAAAAAAAAAAAAAAAAAAAAAAAAATATATATATATATATATATATATATATATATATATATATATATATATATACATACATATATACATATATATACACACATATACATATATACATATACACATACATACATACGCGCACATATATATATACATACATATACACACACAAAACATACATATATACGCACATATACATATATACGTATACATACACATACATGCCACTCATACATGTGCATACACATGCATACATACACACACATACACACACACACACACACACACACATATATATATATATATATATATATATATATATATATATATATACATACATACATACATACATACATACATACATGTATACATATATATATACATACATACACACATACATATGTACATATATATATATATATATATATATATATATATATACACACACATACATACATATGTACATATATATATATATATATATATATATATATATATACATATACATACACACACACATATATATACACACATACATGCATACGCGTGCATGCACACACACACATATATATATATATATATATATATACACACACACATACACACACACACACATATATATATATATATATATATATATATATATATATATATATATGCATGCACGTGCATGTACATATATACACATACATACACATATACAAACACACACACACCCAGATATTTTGAGGGGCAGAGTTCCACTCCTTTGCTGACTTCTGACTGAAAGCACTTTTCCTAAGAGGAATAACACTCATCTCCTCGAACCGACCCACGTGTTCCTCTCTGGGTGGTGTTTCTGATTTAACACTTAATATTGAAGCACAGCCTTAAAATTCAAATGGAGGAGCACGTGACCTTTGTATTGTTCCACAGGAACTTAATAGAATAGGGTCTTACATACACTGATCAATCATAACATTATGACCACCTCCTTGTTTCTGCTCTCGCTATCCATTCTATCAGTCACTGGTGGTGTGTTTTTCGAGTGGATCAGACACAGCAGTGCTGCTGTAGTTCTTAAACACTGTGTCCACTCACTGTCCACTCTATCAGACACTCCCACCGGTGTCTCCACCTTGTAGATGTAAAGTCAGAGACAAGGAAGCTCATCTGTTTCTGCACGAAAGTTAAATGTTGGTCGTCCTCTAGTCCTTCATCAGTACTCACAGGATCTGCTCACAGGACTCATATGCTGGAGTGATTTCTGTTGGTTGATGGACTGTTCTTGGTCAGCAGTGACACTGAGGGGTTTAAACTGCTCCAGCAACACTGCTGTGTCTGATCCTGGCGCAGCAACACACACTAACACCACCACCATGTCCAGTGTTGAGTGCAGTGCTGAGAATGACCACCACCCACATCATATCTGTCTGTGGTGGTCCTGTATGGGGTCTGATCATTGAAGATCAGAAGTGAAGGAGGAGAATAAAGTCTGCAGAGAAACAGATGAACTACAGTCTGGAATTAGAGAACCACAAAGTGCTCTAATCTACATGATTTTAATGTGATTCACCTTCACCTTCTGTCATCTCAGGTATGAAGAAGAGATCAACAAACGCAACAAGATGTAGAACAACTTTGTGCTTATCAAAAAGGTATTTTTCCCATTTCTGAGCTTTTAATTTTTGCTGAAGACTGATTCAAACCCTACTGAGATGATGGAGTTTATTTTCCCGTATGTCTGTGTTTGCAGGACGCTGATGGGGCTTTTATAACTAAGGTAGAGCTGGAGGCTACACTTGATGGTCTGGTTGATGAGGTGCAGTTTCTGAAACAGATCTATGAGCAGGTACAGTTTTTCTTTGTTCTCACATTCATTTAGTCTATTCAGATGGTTTGGAGATGAAGTTAACTTTGTGATTAACCACAATTTAACCATTTCAAAGCCCTTCTTCTGGACAGGAGCTACATGAGCCAGGCTCAGATCAGGTTTCCGATCTGTGATTGTGGAGATGGACCTTAGCAGGAACCTGGACATGGATACCATTGTAGCTGAAGTGCGTGCTCAGTATGAGGACATCGCCAACCGCAAGAGCTGAAGCAGAGGCCTGGTACAAGCAGAAGGTAAAAGTGGTGTCAATTCTTGCTTGTGTGCAAAATCACTACTCCATCTGGTTCTGAAGGCAGCTCTACCTCTGAGGCCGTATGCAACTGGTTCAGACAACGACCAGTTAAACTAGCCAGAGCAATAAGGGTACATTAATTAACAGTACTTACAACGGTAATAAACATTACTAAACATTTAGTAATGTTTATTAGCGTTGTAAGTACTGTTAATTAATAATATCTCAATTTTTAACTGAATGTTTAAGTAATGAATGAACGTAGTAACACATTTATAGTGCCTTTCAAGACATTTTACAATCAGCACTCTTCACATTCACACCAGAAGCTGCAGTCAATACTCTTGATTTAAGAAGAAATTAATGAGGTGAATGAGATGTCCCAATACTTTTGTCCATATAATGTAGGTTAATCAGTATTCCTGTTTTAGAGGCACATCTTCACTTCCATCATGTAAACGCAGACACATTTCTAAAGCTCGGCCTACTGGTTATTTTAATTGGTTGTGCTCGGAACCAACTGCCGTTGTGCTGCCTCAGAGGTAGTGCTGCCTCCAGAACAGTAGTGATTTGGCACATGAGCTCATTTCTTACATTGGCTGAAACCTTCGTAGTACAAAAATCTGCTTCTAAATGTCCATATATTTATGTGTCTTGTAGTATGAGGAGCTTCAAGTATCGGTCACTAGATATGGTGACAACCTGAGAAGCACTAAAGCACAAATTGCTGAACATACTGCGCCAAAATCAACGGGTGCAGTCTGAGATTGATGCCATCAAGGGATTGGTAAGCGCTCCTTCCTTCAGTAAACCTCCTTTCCTCCATGCTTGCTTTCATTTCCTGTGTATAGAGTCACCTGTTGTTCTAAAGGCACGCACCAGTCATATGAACGATCTTGGAGACCTACATGGACCACTGAGAATCAGAACCGATGGATTGTCCAACATGTGTGGAGTGACCCAACAGCCACAGCTGTACACATTCAGTGAGCAGTGATGCCCCCATGAGTCGTCCTGCTAGTATAGCACCATTGGCAGACAGCTGCATGATGCAAGACTACATGCACACAGACTGTCACAACCACACGCCACGCCATCATCTCCAAAGTGTGTGCACTATTCCAAGTCTCATCTCCAGACCTGTCCCTGATTGAAAATGTGTGGATGCTATTGGATGGCTGTATCAACCTCCACCCCCCCTACCACCATCTGCAAACTGAGAGAAGACATTCAAGCTGCATGGAATGGATCATGCAGGACACCATTGGGAACCTCTACCTCCATGCAGGAAATGATCAGTTGTGTTGCGTTAGCTCCGGCCGCTTAGTCTGAGAACCACCACTTCTGTGATGAGTAGATCAATAAATATTGATCAGATCAGACTACAGTTATCATCAGTTATTGATCCTGATCACCTTCATCTTCCTTCACCAAAGCAATCCTACACGTTCTTCTGGATGCAGCTATTATTGATGATGAGTGTATGTAAAGCTGAATGCACTCAGAACCTCAAGGCATAGCTAACATAGTTAAAATTGCTCTCATTTTCAGAGCTCTAATCAGGAGGCTCAGATCACAGAGGCAGAGGAACGGGGAGAGGCAGCCGTGAGAGATGCCAGGCTACGTATCAAGGACCTGGAGGAGGCTCTGCAGAGGGCTCAGCATGATATGGCCCGGCAAGTGCGTGAGTACCAGTCACTGATGAACATCAAACTGGCTCTGGACATTGAGATCGCCACCTACAGGAAACTGCTGGAGGGAGAAGAGAGCAGGTAGGAGGAATGTTCAGATGCTTTGAGATCTTCAAAAGTTGCGAAACCCCACCTCCAAGTAACCCCCCCTTGTTTTTGCAAGGTTGGTACGTGGAATCCAGTCCGTCAGTATCTCCAGACAGACCTGTAAGTTCAGTTATGGTTCTCTCTGTCTACAGTTTTGACTTATCAATGTACTTTCAGTTTGACTCTCACTCCTCATCCGTCAGCCTATCAACCTCACCTGCTGGAGAGCAGCATCATCTCAGTCCATGGAGCTGGGGCTCGTCCTCAGATTGCAGTTTGCGACTTTGGCACCAATAACTACACCAGTAGCAGTACCAGTACCATCACCCAAACCAAGAAGACCATCCATCGCATCTCAGGGGGTGCGGTCACTGGATGTGAAAAGAGATGCTGAAGACAAAGCGGAGGCTGCACAGTAGGAATCTCATTCAACTCTCGAAACATTGGTTGATGGTGCTCTCCATTATAAGGATTGTGTAACTGTAGGTCCATTTTATTTCTCAGTGATCTCTTTAATAGTTATTAATCAAGATATGCTGGAACTCTCTCAGCTTATTCTCATGTCTCTCAACTCCGGAAGAACTATGGTCCTCATTCACCAAATGAACCTACGAATAAATTTCTTCTTTAAACCCTCTAATGCAGTTTTCTTTTTTGTAATGTGTTCGGTTTAATATTTGAGGGACCTTCCATGTTTGGTCATTCTCAGCACTGCAGTGATACTGACATGGTGGAGGTGTATTAGTGTGTGTTGCGCTGGTACGAGTGGTTCAAACTCAGCAGTGTGTCACTGGACGAGGCTGATTCACCAACCAGAAGCGTCCAGCCGACAGCGTCCTGTAGGCGGTGTCTGTGAGCACTGTTGAAGGACTGAAGGGCGACCCACCTGACTGTGCAGAAACAGGCAGCTTCTGTCGACTTTACATCTACAAAGGTGGAGACACTTTCGGTAGGGTGTTCTGATAAGTGAACAGTGAGTGGACAGTGTTGAAACACTACCAGCGCTGCTGTGTCTGATCCACTCGTACCAGCAACACACGCTAACACACCACCGCCATGTGTCAGTGTGACTGCAGTGCTGAGAATGACCCACCACCCACATCATATCTGCTCTGTGGTGGTCCTGTGGGGTCCTGATCATTGAAGATCAGGGTGAAAGGAGGAGAATAAAGTCTGCAGAGAAACAGATGATCTACAGTCAAACGTTTTGAGTCAAAGCAGTAAAACATATGTTTGAAATGTGTCATCATTTTCCCCTGAATGCTCATAATATAATATATGAACGTGTTGCTTTGTGCTCTCGATTTGATGATTGCATTACCGTCTGAAAACAGAAGGGGGGGCACAAAGAAAGTGCTTGAAAATTCAATTATAAAAGTCATATAATGTACAAATATTCAATTGTACAGTGAAGCATTAAAACGTTACTATTATAGATTCGTGTTTATGCTCATATAATGAAAGAGCACAGCTGGATTACAGACGTGTGCACCAGCATTTCACTGGCGGCTGTAAATGTGTGGTTTTAAGGTGTAAATCTGGTTTATAAATAAGGATTTTATTGGGTGACTAATTTATAGTGAAAATATTGTTTCCCAGTGAAAATGTAACATTTTTTACAACATTAAAGCCTTTTTTCTCAGATTTTCAGATGCAGTTTGTTAGACAATGGTTTCAAATGTGACACCAATTAGCTGCGCATTCCTGAGCTTTTAGGCTTTAATTGAGTTGACATGTAATCCAATCCAATCTTCTTTTTAAAGCTTAATTAGCTTTTTAAAGCTAAAATTAGACTTAAAGTCTAAGTAGGGCCTGTCCGGACTTCCCCGCGGCCCTAAGCAGAATTCTAAAACGGGGCCGTCCGACCGGAACTCTGAGCAAAATGGAGCCCATTCTGACAGCTGCTCCTCAATCCCCTCCACTGTTCTCCCTTCTTTAGTCACTTCCGAATAAACATACGTATACAGAACACAGTTAGGTATAAACAAACAGTAAACAATATCATCTAAAGTCCAGCTATAACTCAACTATCCTACAAATAAAGACTGAGAGACTGGAAAACCGTCACCTGATACAGGAGGAGTGTGATCACCACCACATCCATCTCGAGATTGGTTCTCATAGAGCTCACTGCTTTAGAGTGCCATCGCTTCGTTTCCTACTGTTTTCCAAACAGTACGAAACAAGTTATGGGACTTAAATTCGTTATTAAAGATAAAGAAAAGTCAAATAAGCAGCTGACAACAAAACAATAATCATAATCCTATAACAGAAGAGAATGTGGGCCATGCAGAAAGACAACGACCCTAAGCACACAATTTGCTCTACCAAAGAAAGTTTAAAGAAGAATAAAGGTAATGTTCTGGAACGGTCCAGTCAGACTTCTGCTCTTAATCCAGTAGAGATGCTGTGAAGGAGCTGAAGCAGCAGTTGATGGAGGAAACCCACCAACATCACAGAGCTGAAGCTGGTTTGTTCGGAGGAATGGACGTAAAAAATGACCTGCAGTTATCTGTGGAATGTATGCATTACCTGAGATTTGTATTGATAGGTCTTTATTTTTTAATGTAGATGTTGTAGATCTAACATCAGTAGAAGCTCAGAATTTTAATGAAAGGCTGAAGCAGACCAAGTCCAGCAGTTCTATGGTCAGAAGTTTAAAGCATGCGACCATGTGTTGCTTTCAACTTTTCTGTTTCCATATAAATCAGCTTCCCTTCTACGGTGAACACATCTCTTATCAGCACAGTGCAATATAAATGCCCTATTCCATCCATCCATCCATCCATCCATCCATCCATCCATTTATTCTCTGCCACTTAGGCCCAAACCTCCCCATCCACCTCTTCCAGCTCTTCTGGGGGGATTCCAAGGTGTTCTCAGGCCAGCCGAGAGATATAATCTCTCCAGCGTGTCCTGGGTCTTCTCCTCCCAGTCAGACATGACCGGAACACCTCACAAGGGAGGTGACCAGGAGGCATCTGACCCAGATGCCCAAACCAAACCTCAGTCGACTCCTCTTGAAGTGGAGGAGCAGCGGCTGTAGTCTGAGCCCCTCCTGTCCAGATACCCTGTGGAGAAAGCTCGATTCAGCTGCTTGTACTCAGGATAAACGCAGTGCTATGATTCATTTTGCAACAGATCTTATTGTGCAAACATGAATTTCTTCTGAGAAAAACCCCATTTCAACACTCATTTCATCTTGGCAGTGGACGTTTTAGTAAATATTTCATTGACAAGCAGTGTGAGGGGAAAGTGGCTGGAGGTTAATCGCTCAAATGAGCTGCGAATGACCAGTCACATGATCAGATGGTTGTCTTGGTTGTCTCAAGAGAAGATTTCTACAAACAAACCCTTTTTTCATTGAGAAATGAACCTAATTGAGCTTGGGGAGCCCCCTCCCCCCCTCATTCCCCCCAAACAGACCAATCAAATCCCTCCTCCTCTGGGTCACCTAAATGGGGACCACCCCATTGAGTGGGACAAACTACATGGACTAAGCCTCTGGTCTCCACAACATCTACGTTCTCCCCTGATATTATGATTGTTATGATTATGATGATTTTGATGATTTTGATGATTGCGATATTGCCCATCATGATGATTATGGGCTGTTCTCTCGTCCGCTCTCTGTCTGAGCTGAGCTTGAGTCGGGCAGCTTGAGTCTGTTGTGTAGGAACAAGTGCAGAGGGTTCCTCCGTGTACACAGAGCAGAGCAATCCCCCTCCACCTGCAGTTTGACCAGATAAACTCCTGAAGTGTTATCACAGTAGTCTGGAGTTCAGAGGCCGTAGTCTGACCTAGATTACCCAGTTACCTTGTTTGACCCTCATATAGTGATTTAGGTGCCAATCGTCCTCCTTTTGCTTCTGCTGGGAGCGTTTTCTGACGTTAGTTTATGGAAACAGACCACCTACAGTTTCCTTTATCAGCTTCACCTTTAAACCCACACTATAGAGCACAAGGGGGCACGAAAAAAACAATAAAAAAAAAATCAACATTTATTTTTATAGCACTCTTCACAACTGAAGCTGTCACAGATCAGCTTCACAGAAACTAAATAAATAAATAAATAAATAAATAAATATAAAGGTTAAAAACAACTTGTCGGGACTCAGAAACAGAGGTTTAATTTGACTTGTTTTATATATGAAATATGCTTATCCATATTATAAACTGTAATGTTTAAACATTATCTTAAAGTTCATCAACTCTATTAAAGGGTAGAAATATTGTGATATTATCATATTGCAGCATAAATGCTCTTAAAATGACAACATTATTGTTCATTGCAATATTAATTGTGACAGGCCTACGTGGAGATCAGGATAGTGGAGTCTCTCCCTCGCTCTCAATTTTCAATTTCAATTTAAGTTTGCTTTATTGGTAAGAATGTACTTTTTACAATGTTGTCAAAGCACAGAAACATTACAATAGGACAATAAAATAAATATATATATATAAAAATAAAAAAAAGATAAAAACAAATATAAAAAATACTATTAAAAATTTTCAAGACATATATACATACATATACACATATATTCAGATATACATACATATATACATGTGTACACATAGATTTACATAACAGTACAAACGTATTTACATTGTTATTTACAGTGGTTTAGGGTGGCTGTGGTCAGTAGGGTGTGATGTGATGAGTGTTACTCGCTGTCCTTCAGGCGGTGACATGTTGTCACATATCTGGTGGTGAGAGGTTCTGTTCTGCCTTCGTCGAGGAACATTTGTAATTTTTGTATTTCAGTCATATTTTCTATGTTTGGGATTTTTTGATTGAATGATTCTCTAATTGCGTTGAATTTTGTGCAGTGAAGGAGGAAGTGCAGCTCTGTCTGGACCTCCAAGCTCTCACACTGACCACACGCTCTCACACTGACCGCACGCTCTCACACTGACCACACACTCTCACACTGACCACACTCACACTGACCACACATACTCTCACACTGACCACACACTCTCACACTGACCACACTCACACTGACCACACATACTCTCACACTGACCACACACTGTCATCTCTGGGCAGCCAGGACTGTTTATACCTGCCCGTCTCTATGGCCAGGCTGTGGTCACTTAGCCGGTACTTGGTCAGGATCTGTCTCTGCTGTGGATCTCTGACAGTGGACAGATACTCAGCTAATTCGTACAGTCTGTTTAGGGCATTCTAGTTTAGACTGGGTTCTGGTGTCATTGTCCCAGTGTTCTAGATAGTCTGATTTGATCCGTTTGATCATTTGGTCGACTCTGATTGGACTGTGGTCAGCAGTGCTGGTCTGAGGCTGTGGTGTGTTAGGGGTCAGTGGTTTGGTTAGTCTCAGAACCAGCTGACAGAGGGGACTGGGTTTAGGGCTGAGCTCTTGGGTTCTCAGTGCTTTATTCTGAGTTTCTTCGTCACTAGATTTTAGATGGAGCCAGAATTTTACGGCTCGTTTTTGGACGGGAATGATCAGAGGAAATCGGCCTAATTCTGCCCTGCATGCATTCGTTGGAGTTTTTCTTTGGACTTTTAAAATCATTCTGCAGAATTCCACATGCAGGGACTCACTTCCATATAAAGCAATCGGCGCAATAACGCTATAATATTTTACACCAGATTTTAATTGATGTTGATTTTATGGAATTTTTTCCTGATAGAGACTCTTCGTGCCTTTTCCTTTAGTTCATTCACTCCCAGATCAAAGTTCCCTGAGGCGCTGATTTTCAGTTCTAGGTAACTGTAGTGTACAGCGTGCTCTAGGGCGGTGTTTCCCAGAGTGAAAAGGTGGCTGTTTTTCCGAGACCTGGCTTTTTTTGGAAGTTTAGGATTTTAGTTTTGTCCAGATTGACTGTCAGAGCCCAGTTCTGACAGAACTGCTCCAGCACGTCCAGCTGCTGCTGTAACCCTCACTCTGTGGGGGACAGCAGCACCAGGTCGTCTGCGTAGAGCAGGAATTTGACTTCTGTGTTGTTTAGGGTGAGACCAGGGGCTGCAGATTGTTCCAGTAACACCGCTAACTGGTTTATATAGATATTAAACAGGTTTGGACTCAGGCTGCAGCCCTGTCTCACTCCACACCCTGTCTCACTCCACGCCCTTGAGTGAAGTATTCCGTTCTTTTGTTGCCTAGTTTTATTCCGCACTTATTGTTTAGATATATGGATTTGATGGTCATATACTTTACCCCCTACACCGCATTCAGAACCTGATAAAACAGTCCATTGTGCCAAATAGAGTCGAAAGCTTTTTTGAAGTCAACAAAGCATGCAAAAATTGTCCTGTTGTTTTGGTGGACGCTCTGTTGGATTAGGGTGTGCAGGGTGTAAATATGATCTGTAGTGCAATGTTTTGGTAAACAGCCAATCTGACTCTTACTCAGGACACTGTGTTCAGAAAGGATGGCCTGTATCCGGGCGTTAATGATACAGCAGAAGACCGTCCCCAGGTTACTGCTCACACAGATGCCTGTAATGGTTGGGGTGGACTTTGTCTCCACTGTTGTAGTCCTGGACTCAGGAAAGCAGCCAGCTTGCAGAACCAGATTGAACAGTTTAAGTAAAGCCTTGTGCAGCTCAGAGGAGCTGAACTTCAGCATCTCAAGCTTTGTTGGGCTTTAGAACATGGAGAGCATCTGATTGTTCTTCTGGAGTAATTTGGTGATCGAGTGGGTTCTGGTAACATTTGATGGCCAGTTCTAAACGTTCTAATTCCTCTTGCGTGTGTTTTTGATGAGCTGTCAGGTTTATTGATTGAATTTCTTCGAATAAATTTTGGAAGTAATTTTTCCACGCGTCTCCGTTTTGGATGGGAATTTCCTGATTCTGTTTTTTGTTTATTGAGTTCCATTTTTCCCAGAATTCTGATGAATGGAGTTTTCTATTTCCTGTAATGTTTTGTTATAATATTGTTGTTTTTTTCTTGTATAATGTTTGTACAGTTTAAGTGTTTCATTGTATTTGTGTCTCAGTTCAGGTTTCCGATCCTTTTTGTTTTGGTCAGGTTCGCTTTGGTTGCACATTGATGATAAATGTGATTAATTTGATTTACTGCCGGATTAATATCTTTATAATAATAGAGAGATAATCTCTCTCTCTCTCTCTCTCTCTCTCTCTCACCCATGTCGAGACATTTCATTTAGACCGACTACTTTCAGAATCATCCCATAAATCACAGGCTTTGTTCATGACAAACCTTTCAAACGTGAGTCACCACCAACTCAAGATCTCCATGCTGTGTTTGCCCGGTTTAAGAATAGCCTCACCAGTTTGTGTTTACAGCCCTGAAGGTACAGAATAAGACCACAATTTCCAGTGTGGAAGTGCCAATTACCCAGTGCTGACCAGGACTCTCCCGGTCACTCACATGGCCAGTTTTGCTCTCTCAGACCCGGGACTTAAAGCTGTGATCCACAGATTGTATTGGACCGT
The DNA here is from genome assembly GCA_034509495.1 of Acestrorhynchus altus. Classification (NCBI taxonomy): domain Eukaryota; kingdom Metazoa; phylum Chordata; class Actinopteri; order Characiformes; family Acestrorhynchidae; genus Acestrorhynchus; species Acestrorhynchus altus. The sequence goes on along the minus strand of CM067504.1, from coordinate 1,434,057 downwards.
TGAACCACTCAGAACCCCCTAAGAGTGGGATTTTAAGGGGTTATGAGCTAAATTGAGCTGCAGTACGTAACAGTAATGATTATTTTAGGTTCGCAGAAATTACAGAACTGGTTCGAAGAACAGGCTGTACAAGAATGTACCATGAAACAGTGAAGACAGAAAAGGGTGGAAAAAAATTACTCTACAAAAATTCTTTGCATTTCCACAGCAGGTCAGACCAGACTTTGCCTCAGACACCCTGACCTCACACCTACCCAACCAGCCTTCAAGGTTCCGTGCAGCGGAATATTGCATCAGTGGCCCAAAGGAAGACGAATAATCAAAGAAGTTAAATTAAAATGGAAATTTTTTGGTTGTAGAATAAACGTTATGCTAAACATTATGCTTAAATATTTCAAACAAACAAAACAAAAACAAACGATAAATGAATAAATCAGTGAATGAGCCTGAAACACTTCAGACAAAACAAAAAAACAAAAAAACAAAACAAATAAAAACAAATAAAAAACAAATAAAAAACAATGCACATAGAAAATAATGACTCGTATCTCAATCGCTCTCTCTCTCTCTCTCTCTCTCTCTCTCTCTCTCTCTCTCTCTCTCTCGCTCTCCCCTATCTCAAGACTCAGCAGGCCTAATCCTCAGCAGTAGTAACAGATACTCAGGGGATTAGCAATTATGGAAACGTTCTGTAGATTATCGGGGTTTTGATTACTTTGCCAGCAGCGATGCACCTCAGCCGAGTCCTTCAGGTCATACGTTCAGGTGCAGAACGAGTGTGAAAAGGACCCCCGTGGTCACCTTTAACAGATTTAAACATCTGGACATTCGATCTTCATTGCAACTATATATTAAGTGATGTAACTAAACACATACAGCTTTTGTACACGTGGTTTATAAAACGTAATGATTAGAAATGTACAACCTCAGCTGCTAATGATTAGACCATCATTAGGTGGACGTCTTTATCTTCTTATTTTAATCTGACCAGTTTGGTTTGCTCTTAATTGATGAAGTGACTTGGGTCACCGTGGCCAGATCCCAACAGCTGTCTGATGTCTTCAGAAATGTGACTGTAGATGCAGATGAGTCTGGGAAGGGATCTAAGGCCAGGACCTTTAGAACAATGTACTTTGGACACAATGTTTGAGCTCATAAACCTCATACCAGCTGTGAAGCATGGGGGTGGAAGTGTCATTCAGCCTGCTACCCTTCCGTCTTCACGCTGATGAGGTTTACACTGTAACTTGCAGAGTGTGAGTCGGTATTCAGACCCGCATAAACAGTGAAAAGCCCTTCTTGTTTGATAGCCGTACAAACAGCTACCTGCAGACAGAGCTGCAGATTGCTCTCATTGTTCACGCATTTACACATCACTTGCTTCTCATTCACTCCCTCAATCTGTTTTCTTTAACTGTTAGAAGATGTGATCCTCTGGAATTCGCCGTATTGCATTGCGAGGAGACGGGGTACACATCAGAAATAATTGGACACCTCGAATCCTCCCAACTCTTCGGATACTTTCAGTAGGTGTGTCTTGTTCGTGCTCACAAAGAAAGAAACAGGTCTTTCAATGCAGCTCCGCACACGTCCACATTCACCCAATATGATACTGATCAGTTACAGGGCCATCAGGTTGATCTGAATCTTCCAAACATGGATCAGATACAGCAGTGCTGCTGGAGTGTTTAAACCCCTCAGTGTCACTGCTGGACCGAGAACAGTCCACCAAGCAGAAATGTCCAGCCAACGGCATCCTGTGGGCTTCTGTCTCTGACTTTACATCTACAAGGTGGAGACACTCGGTAGGAGTGTCTAATAGAGTGGACAGTGAGTGGACACAGTGTTTAAACACTCCAGCAGCACTGTTGTGTCTGATCCACTCGTACCAGCAACACACACTAACACACCACCACCATGTCAGTGTGACTGCAGTGCTGAGAATGACCCACCACCCACATCATAGCTGCTCTGTGGTGGTCCTGTGGGGTCCTGATCATTGAAGATCAGGGTGAAAGGAGGAGAACAAAGTCTCCAGAGAAACAGATGAACTACAGTCTGGAATTATAGAACCAGAAAGAGCTCCTGTGTGGTCAGAGGAGCTGATAGAGTGGACAGTGTCCATCATTTTTCATCCACAAAACTGCAAAATCCTTGCATCTTCTGTCAGTGAGTCAGCACTGAATTTCCAACGAAGTCACCACCCAGATAGCAATCAATGTTTGGCCCACAACCGAGACATAGGTGTCATAAGATTTTCTCAGATATGAACCAAATGTGTCTGCTATCTAGACAATCTATCTAATGCTCAAAAACAAGAAGAGCTTTAACTGTTCTTGGTGGAAGCGTTCTTGAATGTTGGAATGTAACATGGTGAGTAGAACATGATATCAGGCAAGAACACACATGAAGACATCCTGCTGTTGTTGTTCTGTGTGAAAACGATCCAATGTAAAATCGTTTACCTCGACTTCCATTAAAGTTCATGCGTTCTTTCCATTCTCCTGCACAGTTGTCATTGTGAAGAGGTTTCTCTATGGGAGTAAACTGTGGAGGCAGGTGATGAACAGAATGGAAGCCCTGCATGAACGCATTATCCTTTTGGACTGTAGGCTTATTGTCCTGGCATTAATCTTAAGACTCGTATTACACAGGGATTAGGTCGTAATACTATAATTATTTATATTATGAAACTAATGCCTATTTTATGCCACAGGGGGAATGAAGTGTGGTTGGTAATCAGGCCCACAGGGTTTAAGGTGTTTGGTGTTTAGGAAAGATTGTAGGACATATTGAACAATTATGTTAATGCCCGAAGGTATTTCCAAGGTATTCTTAAGTTAAGAAAGCAGGTTTGTAATTAGTGGAGGTAGCTGTTTAACTGACATGTGCTACACCCATAAGGAGTGGAGGTGTGTGTGTGTGTGTGTGTGTGTGTGTGTGTGTGTGTGTGTGTGTGTGTGCACTGTAGTGCTTTAATTACAGTGAAACCAATCTGTAATGCGTTTGATTTTTCATGCGCCTCCACTCTCTCCCAGCACTTTCACAGCTATTCTGCATCACCTGCACGTTTCATTAAAAGACCTTCATATCAGATCGCAGATGTCATGAAGATGCCCTCTGCCCTGCAGCGTTACGGCCAGTGTTGGCAGCATTTGGAAGCAAGAGAAAGCAAACTGGCAGGCTTTCCTTTTCTGTTCATCACAGACGCAATCTTGTCAATTTGCTCTCTTTAGGCCTCAGGTATGTGGCAGGTCTTCAACACACCAGGGCCGTGTGGCAGAAGGTGACACACGTAAAGCGGAGTGAATGACAGAGTGATTGAAAAGCATGGCAGTGGTGACATTCCAGGTCTTGCACAAGCCGTCCAGACCCGAACAGGTGTTTGAAGCACCTGTTTCAGGCTGGAATTCAGTAACAAGATGTAACGCCCTCCCAGCATTTCTACTCCAGTAAGGAATTCAGCTTCAGGAGTATAGAGCTAACATCTCAAACGGAATGGGCCACTGAAGGTGTTATTCAAGTTTTCTTCTCTAAAATCATTGTTATTCAATCTGTCTCAGAGGCGGTTCTAGAGCACCTGTTCTGCGCGTCCAGTAAAATAAATAAATAAGTAGTTTAAAGCTAAACTGGTTGTTACTCTGTCATGGATAAGACATGATACGTTAAAATTAAAATACATAAAAATCCATATAAACTGTTAAAGCTAAAATGGTGCTTGAAAGTTTGTGAACCCTATAGAATGTTCTGTATTTTTGCATAATTGAGCAAAACAAAACTCTAACACCTGATCATTTATACGTTGAGGAAAATGATCCAATATTACATTAAGTGACCCCCTTGTGCAGCAATAACGGTAACGTAACGTCCGGTTATCAGTCTAATTTGAGTCCATTCCTCCGAAAAACCAGCTTCAGCTCTGTTATGTTGGTGGGTTTCCTCCATGAACTGCTGCTTCAGCTCCTTCACAGCATCTCTACTGGACTAACATCATCCCAGAACATTAAATTTATCCTTCTTTAAACATTATTTAATAGAACGACTTGTGTGTTTTCGGTCGTTGTCTTTCTGCATGATCCACATTCTCTTGAGACTCGGCTCACAGGCAGATATTCTCCTTTAAAATTTGCTGGTATAATTCAGAATTCATTGCTCCATTCAATGATGGCAAGCCGTCCTGTCCCAGATGCAACAAAAGATCTATTTCTGTCTCATTTGTCCACAAAACATTGTTCCAGTATCTTCTGGCAAGTGATCTTTATCAAACTGCAGACGGGCAGCAATGTTCTTTTTGAGGACAACAGCTTCTCTTTGCAACCCTGCCATGCTCACCACTGTAGTCCACTGTTCTCCTGATGGTTGATCAAGCACATGTAGTAATTGAGATGAATTTGATGTGCCCTGTAGTTCCGCTTAACAGTCCATGATAGAATCGATCACTGTCATTTAAGTGAGGCACAGCAAGTTCCTGAATAAACCCTCTGACAAGACAAATATATGTAGCTCATACGGTCCTGCCTTCATTGCCCCAGGTGTATGATAGTGGCACAAAGGCTGTCAAAACCCTGCACGCTGAACATTCTAGGAGATTAGAACACATCTGTCAGTGTCGTAGAACGTTTTTAAAAACTAGTGCAGATCAATCTGCTAATCTGTTGGTTTTTGCTCAATGTGATAATTGTTTTGGGCTTGTCAGGTGTGTGTGTGTGTGTGTGTGTGAGTGGGTGTGAGTGGGTGTGAGTGGGTGTGTTAGTGTGTAAATGTGTGTGGATTCCCAGTAAGCCTTTATACCTGCCGCTGTGTGGGCAGAGGTGGTCTGGGAGGAGAACCTGTTCATTACATAAGAAGGGTTTCATTCATTAGCAGTTTCATTTTCTATCATGTTGTTCTGCACATCCCGCAGTCCTCACCGGAGATCATTTCCAAATCTGCTTACCCATCTGAATGGGAGCTCCAGTAAACGTGTGGGCATGGAGGACGGTTCTTAGAGGTCAAGAAATGCTGCCCCATATGCAAATGTAATATATACATGTATGAGATTGTGGTGTGAAATATATGCCCATGTGAAGTAAATACATATATGTACATACGTTTACACACATGATACATATATATTAGTGTAGGTCATATATTCTTTACTATACGGTGGAGAACCACCAACCAGAAATGTCCAGCCGACAGCGTCCTGTGGGCAGCGTCCTGTGAGCACTGAGCAGGGGTTCTTAACCTGGGGGTTACTTCTAGGGGGGTCGCGAATGTGACACTAATTAAGCCGTTTTGTCAGCTAAATGTGCGATGAATCAGATTTAAGCAATAAAATTTTTCACACTGTATCACTCTCAGTCTTGATGGAGTGTCTCGCAGGAAGGACGTGTCTTGGCAAACCACTGTTCCTTAAAGTAGAGCATTTTTAGAACTTTTTTTCACTGAATCAAACTGACTCACTCGCCGTTCTGCTCGACTCTTCCATCTGAATCTTGATTCAGGTTCATGCATATTTTAGCTCGGCACGTCATCCAGGATGGATTAAAACGGAATGTTTTTTAGAAGGTCGAATTGGAAGCGGGGACGCAAAACGCACTAGATCAGGGGTCGGAAACCCGTGGATCTTTCATCCATATTCCGGCTCCGCGTGGCTCAGAAAATTACATGATAAGTGTTTAATTGAAATGTATTTGTTGCGTTAATTCTTTTTTAAATTTTCATGCTAAATGTGAAGATTATTCTGATTTAAAATTAAACTTTATTATTTTCCGTCGCTCAAAATAGGCATCACACTTGTGGAAGCCGGTTTACCGCCAAAACCCAGCAGGTGTAAATCACCCTGATCTGGATCTGGATCTGAATCTGAAGCCGGAGCTGGATCTGGATCTGACTGACATAGCTGACAAAGGCATGTGGGTGTCAGAATTCAAAGACTTGACAGAGGATCTTGAAGATGTTCAAGAATCTCTTGTTCAGAATCAAAAATGGAGTGATATTGAGAACCTTCCAGGAAGGTCATCGCCGACACCCATATAAACACGAAGAAATATGCATTTGAAGTCCTGTCGATCTTCAGATCCACATATATATGTGAGCTGCTGTTCTCCACCATGAACTACGTTAAAAACAAACACTGCTCACAGACACAGAGACAGATCACAGTCCTGCAAATGTGAAAGTGACTTCTTACAGCCCCGATCTGCAGACGCTCTGCGCAGAGGTTCAGGAGAAGAAGTCCCATTAACCAGGGTTGCTTTACTGGAGCCTAAAAGGGGGTCGGACAGTGAAAAAGGTGTCTCTGACTTTACATCTACAAGGTGGAGACACTTGGTATGAGTGTCTGATAGAGTGGACAGTGAGTGGACTCTCCAGCAGCACTGCTGCGCCACTCGTACCAGCTCAACACACACTAACACACCACCACCATATCAGCGTCCCTGCAGTGGAAAAGAACTTTAATTCTGGACCAGTTCTCCATTCTCCAGCCCTTCACGTATCTGCTGCAGTGCATTATGTCTACTTTCCATCGTCTCTGCTGTGATTTGTAATGAAACATTTGCTGTTTCATATCCGTCTCTATGATTTATTATATTAAAAGCTGTTTAGGAATAATTTGCAATCCAAAAATCTCGGAATGTGGCTGAACTGTGAACGCGGCAGACGGTGGCCACACTTGGCCCGCAGTTTGGAGGGATCTTTTGAGGCTGAGTCACTTTGGAACTGCTGATATTAATTCCAGGGAGAGTAAAAACAGTGTCTGGATCAAAGCTTTAGGATAGGAAGTCACACACTCCCATATCAAGTGGTTGCTAAGCACCCGGCGGGAAAAGCAGTAACAACAGAAGAGGCTGAAGACGGTGTACACAGAACACATCTGGTCCATAGGCATAAAATGCTTTTCACAAACATATTGTCTGTCTGTATCTCCAGTCTCGCTCTGACTGTGTCACCACTGGTAGCTGGGTTTAGATGATCTAACCTGGTCTTTGATGGTAAAGGTGGTGGAAAGCTGGTCATGGGAATGAAAACATACCCCATACTGGTATACCAGTTGATTGACCAGCTCTTGTCCAGCAAAGTGCATGTTGATAATGCTGGTCAACCAGCTCGGTCAAGCTTGGTTATACTGTTTGTCCAGCTTTGTTAGACCAACTAACCCTTCAAACTCTTACATACCATGTATTGGTCAACCAGTTTAACCAGTTCTTGCTGATTAGTTGGTTGATCAGCATGATCAAACCTGACCAAACTCAACAGGTCTATTTTTACTTTATGATTCCAGAGCATGAGCTTCTCTACCAGTTCTGTAGCTTCACCATCACATCGAACATTGAGATTCATGATCACAGTTACAGTTAAGTCTAGGGCTGCTGTGATTGGTCCGTGTAATTGATGATGACTACAATAAAAATGCATTGATGTCAGTATCCTCTCCTGGATCCAGGTCACTGGTAGCTTCCCAGTCAAAGAGGCCCAGACCTCCTTCTCTCCAGCCACCTCTTCCAGCTCTTCTGGGGGGGGTTCCAAGGCGTTCTCAGGCCAGACGAGAAATATAATGCCTTTGGCGTGTCCTGGATCTTCCCTGGGGACTCCCAAACATATCTCACAAGGGAGGTGTCCAGGAGGCATCTGAACCAGATGTCCGAACCACCTCAGCTGGCTCCTCTCGATGTGGAGGAGCAGTGTCTCTATTCCGAGCCCCTCCTGGATTACTAAACTCCTCACCCTATCTAAGGGAGAGTCCAGCAACCCTGTCGAGAAAGCCCATTTCAGCCGCTTGTACATGGGATCTCATTCTTTCAGTCACTACCCAAAGCTCATGGCTCATGAGGTGAGGGTTGGAACGTAGATTGGCTGGAAAATTTAGAACCTCGCCTTTTGGACACGCTCAGAATCCAGGAACTCCCAGGCTGGAGAGGGCATTCCACCCTTTTCCGTCTGAGGACCATGGAGTATCAGGAGTTGAGCGACAGACTGTAACAAAGCCTGTGTTTAGTGTTGGTGAGGCAGGAGCTTCACATTTACCCTGAAATCTCTGCTCTTCAGTCTGTAAACCTGTGCTTATATTCTGTGTGCCCGCTGCCCCCGTTGTGTGAATTCACTAGTGTGTGTTTGTGTGTGTCACTGTGTGTGGACGAGTGCAGCGCAGTGGGTCTATGTGCACCTTTCCTTATTTTTCCTCTTTCAATCTTGGAGACACTACTTTCTTCGTGTTTAAAAAAGACCACGAAGGGCTTTTCTCTGCAATGAAATGTGGTCCAGGTCATTTTTGAGCCATAAGGCAACAGAAGGGTTAAGGATATCAAACCCATGACTTTTTGTTTTACTTTCATTTTGCAGAAATAAACACAATCCATTGCTAAACAAACCGAGAACTGAAGCAGAACGACAGCACATTGTCTTCACAGGCACGACACCTTTGTTTTACTGGTTAGACTCGCTCGTACATGCTTCTGGCGAACCTGTAGAAAGTGTTTTACGAGCAGCAGAAAGTAATGTGCCACAATCAGGACCATCAGCACGTCAAGTCAGTTACGTAAAGGTATCGTAGCTGCAAATATTTACAAATCATTACATATTTAATCTGTACGGCCTCTGGGTCATGTTCAGCCCATGCAGACACACTTTGACTTATTAAAAGAAGTCATTAAATAATTTCAGCCTCTATTTGCTCATCGCTGAAGGCGACTCTTCAGCGTAATGTGAGGTCTCGTCTCTGTAAAGACATATATCTGCAAGTCAGACCCATAAGCTTGGGCTTCATTTTAGGCCATCTTTCCTCTTGAGAAAAAAAAAAGAGCTGTCAAACGGAAAATTGTCAACTGTTTTGGAAATACAGGGTTTTTTCATGGCATTCACGATATACTTCTTTGTGCTTATGGCTTCTTTCACGTTACAAGCCTCATTACTCGATTCCGATTTTTTGCTCAGATCGGATTTGGAGTTTCAGGTGTCACTGTCAACATAGTCCCACTTTGACTGTAAATGGATATGGTCTGTACGTTTTGTGTGTGTAAACACTTTCATTTCAACGTTTCTGTTGTGCTTAGAGGAACAGAAAGTTGGAATGTAGCAGGAATCTTGCCATCTCACGCTCATTACCTCTTAAAAGATTAATAGGAATCTGGTTGGGTTGGTGCCAATATCAGGAGGAACTAAACCAACAGCCCACGTCCTCCACCCTGATCTGTCGTATATCATGTCATCTAAATCACCCAGGCTAGGCAACAGGTGAGTCTGTTCTCCGGTTGGATGATTCCACTGGCATTTCAGTTATGTAAAGCTCAGACCAACACGGGCTCCACCAAACTTAGGCATGGCATGCGAAGTTTAAGTCTCACTACCTCAGACACTCTCTCCATCTTTAAATCACGCTTGAAAACGTTTCTCTTTACGCAGACTTTTCATTAACACCTTTAAGAGGACGCTAATCTCCCCCCCCCCCCCCCCCCCATGTCCTGAGCTGCCCTGGACACCAGCGGATACCGGTCCACTCATCCACTTCCCACTACCAACTTCCAGACCCGACTATGCCACCTGCATGGATCTCATTATTCACTATTCTTTCATTCATACCTGTATCATTACTCCATCTAAACTGTATTTATCCTCCCTCCATCCGTTTTATTTCACTTCATTTCTTTTCCACTTTCCATCCCAATGAACTGTGCTGTTGTTATGCTCTCCGGTGTCGACCAGAGGAGGATGAGTTCCTCTCTTGAGCCTTGGTTCCTCTCAAGGTTTCTTCCTCCTAAACTGAGGGCGTTTTTCCTTGCCACTGTTTGTCCGCTGGCTGCTCATTTGAGGTTTGGACCAGATGTAAAGCTGCTTTGTGACAACTTCCTGTTGTAAAAAGTGCTATATAAATAAAATTTGATTGATTGATTGATTGACTACCTCATACCTACACACCAGACGCCATGGCCTGGTGGTCGGGGAACAAGTCTTGTGACTGGAAGGTTGCAGGTTCGAATTGCTGAACAGGTAAGACATGATGAGGTGCACCTGAGCAAGACACTTTAATCCACAGCTCCTCCCAGGGCGCCGTGGATAGGGCTGCTCACCGCTCCGGGCAGGTGAGCTCACTCCCCCCTAGTGTGTGAATTTACTAGTGTGTGTGTGTGTGTGTGTGTGTGTGTGTGTGTGTGTGTGTGTGTGTGTGTGTGTGTGTGTGGATGGGTTAATCCTACCCACACTGCACAATATCTGGGTCATCCGCAAAGTCCGGATCTCGGGTTCTTAATCTTATGTAGAATAATGATGAAACACACATTATGAAGCACAAACCACCGGTCAAAAGTTTTAGAACACCCAAAATGGTGATCCCATCACAGCACGATGAACATCTAAAGTTGATTTGTTTCACTGGTTTACCATCAACCACAACATTATGACCACCTCATTGTTTCTCCTCTCACTGTCCACTCTATCAGCTCCACTGACCACACAGGAGCACTTTGTAGTTCTATAATTCCAGACTGTAATTCATCTGGTGGTCTTGTTGGGTCCTGACCATTGAAGATCAGGGTGAAAGAACATGCCGATTGACATAAAAGATGGGGACTAAAAGTACAGATCTGTCCCAGAGCTCCAAAGTTTAAAAAGGGTTTCATTTAGAACTGTTTGGATGGTCCACCTTTGTTGCAGACTTTATTCCTGATTGTATTCAGTAACGTTAGGTCAGATATGGATGTTGGATCTTTAGGTCTGGATCACAGTTCCCATTAACTCATGTCAGAGGTGGTGAACGGAGCACGGTTCAAGTTTTGGGCTGCTGTGACAAGCAGTTTTAGAGATTGGCATGGATCCATTGGCAAAATCTTCCAAAAAATGAAGACCGCCTGAATTTTTGAATACATTTTTTCACAGTAATAAGCTATATTACACAATGTCATATATATTTTTTGATTTTCAACTTATAGACACCAATCTGCAACTTTTTTCTTCAGACATCTAGCCCTAAATCTTGAATGTGAAGTCTCCACATTCAAAAATAAGTAAAAAAAAATTGTTTGGCAATTTTTGATAAAAACTTCATCCCTTTCATCAAGATATTAAACTTCTGACAGGATATACACATCAAGTAATTACATATTTAAGAATCCAAAAGCCTTCTATAAAGATGTTATCATATGCCATGTGACTATCATATGCCATGTGACTATATGCGAATGCAAAACTAGCTATCCAAACTAGCCACTCATCAAACGTGTGAAAACAACAACAAAGACTGTTGGAGTATGGCCAGAGGGGGCCATCTCCACTCTACAGCATCAGCTTGACAGCAATGACTGGAGTGTGTTCTCCTCTGAAGCCACCACAGACTCTCACACGGACTTGGATGAATACACCTCTGCTGTCATGAGTTATATTAACTCATGTATTGACAAGGTCACTTCTGTCAAGCAGCTGAAAATCTTCCCTAATCAGAAACCCTGGATGAATGCAGAAGTTCGCCTACTGCTGAAAGCACGTAACGCTGCTTTCAGATCTGGTGATGCAGAGGCTTACAGCTCAGCCAGGGCAAATCTGAAAAAAGGGATCAGGAATTCCAAACACACCTACAAACTGTCTGTTGAAGAGCACTTCCACAATTCCGACCCACGCCGCATGTGGAAGGGCATCCAGAACATCACAGGCTACAGACCTCAATCCCTGACCCCTACAGCCAGTAGTGTCTCTCTACCTAACGAGCTTAACCAGTTCTACGCTCGTTTTGACCAGAGGAATGACCAACACGGCACATGGAGTAGACCCCCCAACTTTGGAAGCCCCCTCAAACTTTCCTCAGCCAATGTGCATTCAGTATTGAGTAGGGTACATGCGCGGAAAGCTGCCGGCCCAGATGGTGTTCCTGGACGTGTTCTCAGAGAGTGTGCTGGACAATTAGCCCCGGTCTTCACTGACAAGTGACAAGAGGAAAACCCTGCAAAGGGTGGTAAAAACCGCTCAGCACATCACAGGCATGCACCACCAGGGCTGTGTGCGCAGAGCACACAACATCATCAAAGACCCCTCCCACCCCAACCACAAATTGTTCAACCTTCTTCCATCTGGGAGGAGATACAGGAGCATTCGGGCCAGAACAAGTCGGCTCAGGTCCAGCTTCTTCCCCTCCACAATCACCCTGCTGAACTCTACATTGCACTGACAACGTGTATTCATACTGTACATACGGACAATCACTGTTGAAGCCTACTGCACTACAACCTTCCACTCCATTGAACTCCACATTGCACTGACAACCTTTGACTCACACCACACACAACGGACAATCACTCTGCTGGACTTCACACTTAACTATAACACTCCCAGTCATACAGCACACAATGGACTATCAGCACTGCCCTTCTCACCACACTCACTTCACTTACCACTCAGAGCTGGTTTTATTTATTATTATTTATTATTGTCATTACAACATTATGACCACATTATTACCATATTATTACCATATTATTACCATATTATTACCATTACTGTTTAAAATACGGAAACTCATAACAGTTATTCTTCAATACAGTCTACATTGCTAGTATGCTTATGGAGATACCTTCATATCCACTGTTGCATATTTGCACATCTTGCTCATATTGCACATTATAACTGTCTACACTGTGATCTCCTGCACTTTGCCTACTCATTGCACACTGCACACTTGCACAGTTTCTTGTTTGCACTTTGCTACTATTTTGTACTTCTGGTAGATGCTAACTGCATTTCGTTGCGATGTACGTGTACTGAATAAAGTTGAATCTATCTAATCTATATTTCATGTAATTACTTTGTTATTACAAAAAAATAAGAGGCAATGACAAAAACGCACAATGACCCACAACTGTGTATTGTGAGGGCTCAAAGGTTTTTAAAGAAGAAACAAAAATGTGTCTAATGTCCCAAATCATACATTTCTTGCATTATTGTGTTTATTTGTAAATATAACAGCATTAGTTTGATGCACTGAATGGATGGAACCCTGTCTGGGACCTTGATTTTCCGTAGATTGGCGCTGATTAAGAGGGAACTGAACCAGATTTCCTCCGAATGATATCTGATCTACTGGGTGTGAAAGTACACAGCCCCGAAGCCTTTTCACAGAAATAAACAGGAGAATTAATTTAGGATCATTTGGAAAGCAGTGTTTATTGTCAAGTTCTGCAGATGTTCCAGCTGAATGAACTCACTGGAAGCTTCATGATTTGTTTCTGATCCATAGAATAATCAGCAGGTATCGAGACATTGTAGAGTCTTGAGGAATGCTCGTTTTCTGGGTGTGGAAGCTGAAGAGATAGAACAGATCTGTGGAGAATTTAATGACTCTGTGACAGCTGGACGGACTACATTTTTCACATTGATCAACATGCCTTTGTAATTGTACATTTAAAAACATTCATTTGCATATAAAATATAATAAAATATCATTTTATTTGCATTTTATTCGCAAAATGACCATTTGTTTTATGACAAATCTTTAGTATGGAAATAAGAGATGTTCACTGAGGCTTATTATTGTCTTTGCCACAGATAACGTGGTGTTATGAGATTAGAGATGCACATGCTTAACCTCGGTCTGGGCAATAAATCATAAATATCATAAATGTATCATATCCTCTATATAAAAATGGCTGCACCATAATATCACATCTGTTTTGCAGGTTATTATCTGTGTACGATTTAATTCCGTTATAAAGTGTGAGTAGGGGGGTTTGTGGAGAAATGGATCGGTTCCAGAGGGTCCACTAACATCACATCACTCAGAACTGAGTGAGAACATTCAAGCTGCATGAGATGGATCATCACAGGACACCATTAGGAACCTCTACACCTCCATGCAGAGACGTCTGGCGTGTTGCGTTAAACCCGACGCCGTTCTGAGAGACACCACTTCTGTATGAGTAGATCAATAAATATTGATCAGATCAGACTACAGTTATCATCAGTTATTGATCCTGATCACCTTCATCTTCCTTCATTACATCGTACTGTATCAAACTGGGCAGTGAGATCTATTTCTCAACAAATTCACCAAAATCCCAATCAGAATAAAAGACCAACACTGTAGTTTATCAGCTCTTATCAGGTCTATCAGTGAACCTTCTGTTATTCACAGTTGGGTAAAGCTCACAGTAGGCCTCCACCATGATCTCGCTGTAGGTTTGTCACAAGTTGCTCCTTCCACAGTGACCCCGGGAGTGAGCCCAGACACAGCGCATTTCTCTTTTCACTTTCTTTATTTTCAGAAGCTCAGTCTGCAAGAGAAGATTCAACAAGAGCATCAACACATTAGTCATTTGCAAAAACACTGCTGAGACTGTGGCAGTGATTGACGTTTTCTGATTTCACACCTGTTGTGATTTCTTCATCAAACAATCACATCCGACATACCGGACACTTTCTCTGATCCATCTCATGCAGCTTGAATGTTCTCACTCAGTTCTGCAGATGGTGTGGTAGGGGTGGAGTGTTGATAGAGCGTCCAATAGCGTCCCACACATTTTCAATCAGGGACAGGTCTGGAGATGAGACCGACCACGGCGTAGTATCTGTGTCTTCAAGACGAGATCTTGAGACGGCAGCAGTGTGTGGACGAGCGTCGTCCTGTTGGAATAGAGCACCGGAGTGTGTGCTCAGAAAAGGTAGAACCACTGGTTGCAGAACCTCATTAACATAACATTGGTCTGGAAAAGTGTCTGTAATGAAGATCAAAGGTGATCTGGCATCATATGATACTACACCCACACCATCACACCAGACTGCCGTCTGGCACGATAACATTGCAGTCGGTTAATTAGTTCTGGGTGCAGCTATTGTTTTGATGACAGTTGTATATCATTGCATTGTATATTTACACCGACAGAAAAACACACTTTGTTCATTCCTTTTTCTGCAAATTACATTTTCACTGTAAAGAGTTTTGGGCACAGATTACAAGAACAATAGTGTGACCTGTGACTCGTTGAACAGCAGACTGAGAAAGTGACCTTACTTTTACAGCTGCAGCTCAAACAAAACAACGTCAGGAATGACAGGCAGCATTCACCACACCCAACGTTCAGCAGGCCAACACATTCACATAAATGTCACCCCCCCCCCCCCCCCCACGTGTGCAATGCGTGCAAAAAAACCACGCACAGAGATTGACAGATGTTGACTGTCATTGTGCAGAAATGTGTGGACTTGAGTGAGAGCGTGAGCATTGTTTCGTCAACTTGAAATGCACTTGATCACAGCTATGATGAATTAATTACTGTAGTCAAACCATAACTAATTCTATTCATTTGAATTGGGAGGCAGTAGGTCTGCAACACAGAGGGGAGTTAGAGATGGTCAGCTATAACATTACGACCACCTCCTTGCTCCTACATTCACTGTCCATTGTATCAGCTCTGTACCTGTGAGCACTGATGAAGGACTAGAGGACGACCAACACAAACTGTGCAGAAACAGATGAGCTTCTGTCTCTGACTTTACATCTACAAGGTGGAGACACTCGGTAGGAGTGTCTGATAGAGTGGACAGTGAGTGGACACAGCGTTTAAGCACTCCAGCAGCACTGCATAGGGAACTCTTGGTCTACAGGCATTTTCTTGAACACTGTTGAATTAATTCAGCTATGAATCCTAATGCAGAAACGACTGCGGAGTTCCACAGGGTTCTAGTGTAGGTTGCATGAAACTGATGTTAGTTGTTATAGTACTGTAGTTCCGTGTTTCAGATCATCTGGCGTATCACTTTGAGACCACGGTTTTGGAACCACGGCTTTAAAGCCTTTGCAACAAGCCTTTGGTGGTGGTGCCAGCTACAGCTTCAGCATCAGTGGAGGTTATGGAGGTCTGGTTGGAGGCCTTTTTGGGGGCTTGGGTGGAAGTCTTGTTGGACGTTTGCGTTGTATTTTCCAACAATTCTCCACATTTTCCCATAAAGCACAGATGTTTAGAGCATTTATAAGCTGAATGTATTATATAGTCCTCAAATAATGCAGACAAATCCAGTTCATAATCACATCGAACAATACAATACTGCTGAGAATTGAGAAATCAGTATCAGGGCATCTCCAGTCAATTCAAACGGCTTTTGGGTGACTTTCGGCCTCTTCTGGTGCAGAAATCCAAGTATCTTGGCTTTGTACGACCACCATATGTGAACAGAAGCTGGTATTTGCTGTGTATGTTTTGCATTTCTGCGTGCACGACTGTAGTTATCTGAATTAGAAAATCATGCATCCAGTGATGTCTTAGGCCAGAGAAAGAGAGAGAGAGAGAGAGATGGCATTTCTTTTAAAAGAGGTAGCTCATACAGAAACACACAGCAGCCTTCAGTCTCCTGCAATCTCCTTCCCCTGCAATACCCAGCAGTGTGGCCTACTCTTCTGGCACGAAGTCCATCGCCCATAATCGCACAGTGGCACAAGGTCAGGAAAAAAGAGAACAGGGGTGAACTCATTCTCTCCCTCTGCTTTCTGCCTTTCACTCAACCAACCAGGCTGAGAGAGGCAGACCCAACCGCTGGCATGCACTTATGGTCACATTCTGCTTTTTAATTGACTAAAGCAGTGGAATTTCTCTCCTCTGCTGTCTCTCTCATTGCATCTCTATGCCCGTGGCAAAGCCTGAGGCAGGCTGTAACTTTTCTTGTCTTTCCACTCTCACTCCATACCATACCTGTTTCTCAGGTAAGGTGCATGTGTGTGTGTATGTGTGTGTGTGTGGGTGAGTGTGTGTGAGAGTGACCAGCCCCACCCCTCAGCATTGATATCAAATAAAAGGAGGTGGCCAGCACGGGAGAAGCACACAGAGGGACTTTGACTCTCCTTTGTGAGTGACCTCCTGATCCTCCTCCTCCTCCTCCTCCACTCCACTCCACTCTGCTCTCTTGCTACTTCTTATTCTCTGCAAAGAGAAAACCAACACAACAGACAGCATGATGAACCAATGGCACCTCTCCCCCCTTGCAGGCAACAATCAAGGTGTAATTAGGCAGAACTTCTCCAGCCAGTCAGCTTATCCCATCCTAGGAAATGGCTTCCGGATGAGGCCTGTCATCAAAATCCATCAGATTGATATAGCTGCTGTCCCAGGCTTTCGTGGTGGTGCCAGGCATGGCTTCAGCAGCCACACCATTTCTGGAGGTTTTGGAGGCTTTGGTGGAGGCATTGGAAGGGGCATTGGTGGAAATCTTGACGCAGACTTCATTCCTTCATTAATGTCATCTGTGGAAATGAACCTGGGGCTTCTGGACCCCCTCAATCTGGAGATCGACCCCAACATCCAGGCTGTGCGCAACAAGGAGAAAGAGGAGATCAAGGTCCTCAACAACCGCTTCGCCTCCTTAATTGAAAAGGTATGGCAGACACCTAAGCTCTTAGGGGCCCATAATTGGAGCCACATTTATACTAATTAATGTAATTCAGATATCTGTTTTAATGTAATTACCACATTGTTCATGAATCGTTGCATAATTTTGACAATGAGCACCAACACACAGTATTTGTTTTGGTAAACCAATGACAATTCTTTAGCTGTCACCTCAAGCTTAACCAGGGGTTGCAGCTGCGGAGGAGTTTAACTCTCAGCTATAATTCTGACCTTCTGATTGAAAGTGAAATTAAGGAGCATAAATTCAGAGAGAGTTTCAGGAACAGCAAGACAAAATCTGTCCCAGGATTGTGTTCTGACTGCCTTGTCATCTGTGCTGCAACTCCATCTGCCAAGCTATTATTAAGTAAATGTAGTCAAGGTGGAACAAGGGCTGTAATTCTTCTACAAATGACCAAACGTAATTAGGAGTCAAATTTCAGATGGAACAAAATCCTGGGCTGGACCTGAAAAACCCACTGGTGCATAAAATAGACTAGAATTTAAGTCTACAAAGCCGTGCACAAAATAACAACAAAGGTGTTTTGCATAGTCAGACTTCTTTGAGCATTCCACCTAAATGAATACCAGCTTCGGTTTTGCAGGGGAAGAACAGTCTTTCGTTTCTGTGCTGTAGAGTAGAGACAAGAGGTGCAGGGTCTGTTTTTCAAAGTTTCCATAGTTTCAGCGACAACTACACTGCAAGTCACCGCAGTGGCCTCAGCACTATATCTCCCCCGAGAAAAAGGCAGCAAAAAGCCCGTCAGCCAGTCAAAGCCTGGTTTGTTGCAGGGTCATTTAGCTCGCGTTGTTTGCAAGATTTCCATAGTGTGTACTTTAGAAAGAGACTCCTCCACAGTGTCACAGCAGACTCTGCTCAGCTGTACAGCTGGCTTCCTAAACCCTCGACAATTTGTTCAAATAAGGGTGGAGGGCAGGTCATAAACTTGCAACCTCATAAGTCACACATACTGTACGCTCACACACACACACACACACACACACACACACACACACACACACACACACACACAAACACCGGAGTTCAAAATTTAGATGGTTTACAGTAGAATTCCATCAGCGAAATGCTCTGGATTAGCTGTTGCCAATCAGCTCATGAGCCTTTTGAGTCCTTCCTGGTCTGACCTCAAGTCTGTTGTGTGGTGATACCATATTTGGTGAAAAGCAAACAGTCCAGACAATTATGGACAGAGAACACATCCATAATGAATGCCTTTCGTGGTGTAAGCACACACCTGTGTTTTATAGTGGCTGTGGGAAATAGTGTGACCAGAATGACTTGTCTGAGTTGTAGACATTACGTGGTGCACGCCCACTCAAATGAGTTTGGGACAGTTTACCATACTAAGACCATTACTTGTTTGCAGGTATAGCATAGGCATAAACATCAAAGGTGCTTGTTCCAACGGCCTGCCAAGCCATTATTAACAAAATGAACTCACGGTGGAGTAAGGGCCCTTATTATTTTACAAATAAGCAAACATAATAAGAAAGTGGACAACTGGTCAACTAAATAATCTAGGTCAAAAGAGTAAAAATCCTCCCCAGGATTTTGTTCCAACTGCCTGGGTGGCTCATTTGCAGCACTTCTGGACCTGCAATATCCACCTCATGCACAAATAATCTGAGGAACCTTTATGTCAGAGTTCTTCTTAGGTCAGGCATTATGATGAACTCATATATGTTCTCAAGATCTCATATCTCAGTAAAAAAAAAAGCGCAGGGGATTGATTTTTTTTATTTTTCTTTCCCTTCTGCGGTCCATGGTTCCTACACCCTGTGTATGGACACACCATGTTAGTCCGCTTGCTCCCTTTCAGAACCCTTTATGCCATTTATGTTTCCTCAGATAATATAATCCAGGAGAAAGAGCACAAAGGAGGAAGAACAATAGAGCCACAAAATCCATTAAACAATTTTACAAATTAGCTCAGATTTTATGGATTAATGACAGCATTCATTCACTCATTGTGTGACAGATTTACAAATTGTTCACAAATTTAAAATATGTTATGCCTAATTTAAGAATTAACACAAATCTTGGGCTCCTCAGGTGCGATTCCATGAGCAGCAGAACAAAATGTTGGAGACCAAGTGGAGCCTCCTGCAGCAGAAGACCACCAGTACCTCCAACATTGATGCCACGTATGAGGGCTACATTGCTGACCTGCGCAGACAACTGGATGACCTGGGCAAACAGAAGATCAGGCTGCAAACAGAAGAGAAGAACATGAATGTACAGGTTACTGACCTCAAGAAGAAGTGAGCACACCTAACTAATGCTTCCTTAACAATAAGAATAATAAGAATCCCAGTGTTCCATTGACATGTTGAAGAAACGGTATCTTGTTTCATGTTCGTTACAAATGTCTTCTCCCTCTTTTCTCTCTTCAGGTTAGACAACGAAATCATGATATATGACACTGCAGAAATTGACTTTACCAATCTGAAGAAGGTATCAACTGAAATGACCCAACAGTACCCAACACTGGCCGTTCCAAATATCACACACTTGGGTGTCTTAGTCAATTCCACTCTTTCCCTTAGCCAATCAATTGGAGGAAATTCCAAGGAAATCCCAANAAATCATGTGTACTGTCTTACATTGCTGGTGTTGCCATTTCTTTAGAAGTGAGTTAATCTGATGATCTGATGATATCATTTCTAAATCACATTTTAAAATAAATTAAAAACAATAACAATAGAAGCACATCTGATAAACTGTGAAGCTCCGTCTCACAATATTACAACAAAGATCATTTTAAAACCACATAATCATGAATACACTCATCATAAACATAATAACTGCACCCATTCAAACAAAAACACATGAGTTTCTACATTATTTACTGACTTTCTGAAAACATTAGGAACATTTCTGATAAATGGGTTTGGCCTACACTTGTGGCAGGTTTTGGTTTGTGCTATATGGCTCTTCCTGTGGTGCGATTGTATCGGTGCTAGGCTGTGTAACCTCAGGGTGAGGGATCACCGCTGCATTTGCTTGCTCATTGCTCGGCAGATCCTCTTGGCTCGTGCGACACATGCAAACATACATAAGAATTACTGCTCCTGTTACAGTGGTGATGACGGCAGCAGCTATGGTTCCTGCAGGCGGAGGATCATAGACTGCGGAGAGAAAGAGGGAACAGAGGAGTGAAGGGGGTGAAGAGTTCTACACACAGTGTTCTCTTTATAATAGCCAGGATGATTAATGTTCCTCAGGCAGATTCTGAGATGTTTAGTATTGTTTTCCTGGCTGGAACGTTCCCTGTAGAGAAGTACTGCCAATAGAATAGGACTCCCTGGAGCAGATAAACAAACATGAGCCTATTGGGACCATGTCTAATACCAGTACTTCCATTACTTTTTAGCGGATTTGGGGATGAGGTGGGGTGGTGATCTTCCAACATCCTGACCTCATTAATGGCCCTGTCACTTAATGCAATCAGATCTTCACAGCAATTTTCCAAAATTTGGTAGAAAGTCAAGAAGACAATCTAAGACTATTTATGCTATGGTCATATCCAACTGGTATGAAATGCAATACATCATTAAAACTATCCTGGACCCCTAAGATGAGACCCCTCTCGAACTCTTCCCTGAGGAATACTTCACTTCCAAAGTCAGAATGGAAAGCACACAGAACAGGACGACCTTATATAGTCTGTCAGGTACAGCAATAAGGCCTGTCCTTGCTTACATCATGTGTGGACAAGCGTGAAACTTGAATCATTCGAATATCTCTCAATGTCCAACATGATATGTTATAATATTACAGGACTTTGCACAAATATGACCTGGCTCTCATTGAAGCATTGTCCTGCTCTCAAGTTTCATAGTGCCATTAGCAGCATGCCAAAGCCAGAGTGGGCATGTTCTCTTTATTACATGTCAGTGAAGCAGTGACAAGTTGGCTAGATGGTTATAAAGCCACCCAGACTGGGCTGAGAAACAGTTGGAAGTGTGTGGACCAGTGGAGCTCTTTTGGCAGAGACGTTGCAAACCTGACAACATTGGGATTAACAAAAATAAAACTGTCAAATGGACATCCCCCACCTCCAAACAAAAAAGACCTCCCCATGAAATCTGAGAACCAGGTCTCTGTGCAGTCAGGAGAAGCCTCTCCATTGGGACAGCTATACAAAGAACTGGAGAGGCAGTTTTGATTGAATCATCCATGAACTACTATGTCCGTATTGTTGTAAATGACCAAATGTCATTCTCGGCTCACACTGCAAACCTAACTCGGTCATGCAGATTTCTCCTTTACAACATCCAGAGAATTCAACCTTTATCTCTCTCGAAAGGAGCTCAGGCTCTCATCATTTCAAGACTAGAACTGCAACTCCTACTAACTGGCCTTCCTATGTGACCATCGTACATTAATGGTCAAAATCTGTAGAATAGGATAGGATAGAACTTTATTGATCCCTTGGGAGGGTTCCCTCAGGGAAATTAAGGTTCCAGCCGCAACATAAGTACAGTACAGAAAGGTAGAACAAGATAATTTAGCAAATAAACCCTATATAAATATAAAGAATATATAATACAGAGACTATAATACAATGTACAATATATATTATATATTATATATATATAAATAAATAGTGCTTGAGAAAAAGTAGAAAAAGAGAAAAAGACCAAGCATCCAAGAATCTGTACCAAGTCCTTCCAGCCTCAAGCACAGCTTGGTTTGACCCACCGTCCCTCAAGATGCAGGAAGACAAGCATCCAGACTCTTTTCTGTCCTAGAACCAAAGTGGGGGAATGAACTTCCACAGGGGGTCCAAACAGCTGAGCCACTCGCTGTCTTCAAATGCAGACTGAAGACCATCTCTATCAGACTATTTAACTCATTAAAGGATTAAAGGATTCTTGGTGTGATCAAGGTCCAACCTGACATTTGTATTTGGCAGAAAATAGATAGTTTGGGAAATTTTCTTTTGTAAGTTGTTGTGGATAAGAGTGTCTGCAAATGTCATAAATGTAAATGTAAATGTAAATGTAAATGTAAATGTAATGCCCTAGAAATGTACTAGAGGCATAGGGGCTTTTTCTGCAGCTCACAGGACAAGCTCTCTACTAGTAACCCTTAATGTTGAATGTATGTCTACAGTCTGTTTGCCTAAACAAATTGCTTTTTTATGAAAGTAAGTGTTTAACTAAAGCAAAGATCATTGTATTTCTCTGTCTGGAGTGTTTTGAAAGTCAGGTGAGTTGATCTGCTGACAGACGAGTGATGTGTACCATCAACCACTATCTAGTGCAGGATCACTTTATCCCAAAATAAACATTTACTCTGAGCATCTGTAGGTGCGCAGGATACACTGGAATAGGGTCTGACCACAGTGTGGAAGAGTAACGTACTGTAGATGTGTACAGAGTCGCTGTTCTTTGTCTTCTTCACGGAGCTGGAGCTTGGGTGGGCGAAGCAAGCGTACTCTCCTTCCTTCACTTTGGAGCTCATATAATACTCCAAGCTTCCGTCTGCTCTGAGGCTTCTGCTCGTCGTTTCCTGTCCATTGTGGGTTATAGTGAGATATATCTGAAAAGTGATCGGAGAGCTTTCAGAGGTGGTGAAAACTTTGTGACCCCCTTTTCTGGTGGTAGTTATATCAGTATGGAGCCACGGTAGCTGGTTTTAGATGGTCTAAGCTGGTTAACCATCTTGTGACCAGCATAGTGTACATATGTTGCTTTTGAACATGCTCGTAATGGTCAACCAGCATGGTCAGCTTGGTTATACTGGTTGTCCAGCTTGGTCAGACCAGCTAACCCATCAAACTCAAACAAAAACATAGCCCATTCTGGTCAACTCACTTAAGATGGTTAGACCTTAATTTCCCTGAAGGAACCCTCCCAAGGGATCAATAAAGTTCTATTCTATTCTATTCTATTCTATTCTATTCTAGATGGTTGACCAAGCATGTTCAAACATGACCAAAGTTAAAAGCAACATACACTATGTTGGTCAAGAACGGCTTGACCATTTGGCTTACCAGAGTGGGGTATGTTTTTGTTAGAGAGACCAGCTTTTAAATACCTTTACCAAAGACCAGATTAGACCATCTAGAACCTGTGACCAGCAAAAGCTGGTCTTGAGCTGGATTTTACAGCAGGTACAGTGCTGTGTTTTTCAGAGTTCAAGCTCAATTTATTTCCAGAATAGAGTGAACCTGGAGGTCAAGGCAACAAAAACTTGATTTTGAAACCCTGCTGGGCTCTGACTGCCCAGTCCTCAGTGGGAACTCATTATTGCAGACATATCATAATTGCATATTTTTAAAAATAAAAAAATCTATAATCACATTTACCAAGTCATCGTGTGTCAGTGAGGATGACTCCAAAGTGCAGGTGAGCGTCACAGGCTGCTCAGACCTGAGGTATACCCAGGAGGCAGAACCATGGCCTATCGCAGAGAGTTTAGGGGGAGGCATGGCACCTGCCAGACATATTAAATATTAATATTCATACAGAATTATTTGTGGGCTTTTTTCTGTATGTTTGCTCTGTGACTCACCTGAGCAGATAACATAGAGGGCTTGCTGTTCACATGTGTCTGGGTTATCCAAAGGGCACTCTGCTATCTTCTTCTCATTCCCAGTACATCTTGGTGTGCCCACAGGATTTGAACTAGTATCTCTCAGTTTGTCCCATCTAAGTGCCTGCCCACAGTTCACTTCTCTGCACACTACCTTAGCCAAATCTTCTTCATTGGTGTACCTGTTTGGAAAACACATGGGTCTCCAGACCTTCTGCACGTTGAGAGACAGATATCCCGAACAGGCTGCAGAGTCTCGAACTGGGGAATACAGACCTGCTGGCAGTTCCTCTGGACCAACAAGAAAACACAAGCATGAACACATCCTTGTTTTATAAATTCAGTCCTGCATCAAATACACACAGAGGAGAACTGATGCAGTGATGTACAATCATCATTAAAACAATAGCTGCACCCAGGAGGAAGTGTGGGAACTGCTGCTTCAGGTCCTTCCACAACACTTCTATTGGATTAAGGTCAGGACTTTGACTGGGTCATTCTAAACCATAACTTTATTCTTTAAACATTCTTTGGTAGAACCACTTGCTTGCTTAGGGTCTTGTTGCATGACCAACTCTTTACTTTGACAGTGGATTGGTTCATCAACAGCTTCTTCTGAGCTGCTCAGAAATCTTATGCCTTGATACACTTCCACAAACAGGTTGTGAAGATCAGAAGATACATCCATGCTCTTTAAATAAAACAGAACACTGGTGTCTCTCAGTACAGCGTTGGGTTTAATGCAACACGCCAGACGTCTCTGCATGGAGGTGTAGAGGTTCCTAATGGTGTCCTGTGATGATCCATCTCATGCAGCTTGAATGTTCTCAATCAGTTCTGCAGATGGTGTGGTAGGGGTGGAGCGTTGATAGAGCGTCCAATAGCGTCCCAAACATTTTCAATCAGGGACAGGTCTGGAGATGAGACCGACCACGGCGTAGTGTCTGTGTCTTCAAGAAGAGATCTTGAGACGGCAGCAGTGTGTAGACGAACATCGTCCTGTTGGAATAGAGCACCGAAGTGTGTTCAGAAAAGGTAGAACCACTGGTTGCAGAACCTCATTAACGTAACTTTGGTCTGTTAAAGTGTCTGTAATGAAGACCAAAGGTGATCTGGAATCGTATGAAACTGCCTTACACCACGACACCAGGCCTTCTGGACACGAGTAGAGGACCTGCTGCCATTGACCAGTGACTCCATGACAGTCTGGTAAGACACCATTGCAGTTGGTTGATTCCATCTGGGTGCAGCTATTTATTGATGATAAAAATATTGACTAGTTTGTCTTTTCTATTGCACTTTCTCGTACCTGGGAAGGCCACCACAGGAGTGGACGTAGACTGCAGGACTCTCCCTTTTAAGAACACTTGCATTTTGCAGACATATTCAACTGAGACAATGGCATTCATTAGATTGATTGATGCCCCGATCTCTTCTGGTGCAAGTGTTCTTGATGCTACGAAGCTGAAACTCTCTTTGCCAGGGCTGAGGGGAAACAGACGGTGGTATATGCTCAGTGTGACGTTCACAAATCCTTCGGTTGGAGTCAGACACTTCACAGTGTAATTACGACCCACAAGAATGATGGAGGGATGGAGGGATGTGACTGGATTTGGCAGTGAATCTGGATGATGGAGGAGCAGAAGCAGGGTGGAGAATTTTAGAATTTTGATAATTTACCATTTCACACACACACACACACACACACACACACACACACACACACACAAACAGAGACCAGACAAAGCCTTATACACTGTAAGAAAAGGATGGTTTATACAGTGGTATTGGAAAGTTTGCAAACCCTTGAGAATTTCTGCATAATTTTGTCGTAAAACTAGATAAAGAGAACGAATGAGACAGAAATATCTCTCTGATCATGTGTTTACTGATGAAGATGATCAGTGTTTATATCTGTGAGGGTAAAAGTCTGTGTCTCTGCTTTCAGTATCTGCTGTGTCTCCTCTTGTGCAGCAATAACTGTAACTAAACGTTTCCGTAACGGTTGATCAGTCCTGCACTGATTTGAGTTCATTCCTCCACAAACCAGCTTCAGCTCTGTGATGTTGGTGGTTTCCTCCATCAACTGCTGCTTCAGCTCCTTCACAACATCTCTACTGGATTAAGATCAGAACTCTGACTGGATCAGTCCAGAACATTACCTTCATTCTTCTTTAAACGTTCTTTGGAAGAATAACTTGTTTGCTCAGGGTTATTGTCTTGTTGCATGATCCACATTCTGTTGACTCTGACTGTGGATTGGTGGAGTCCAAACTCTTTAGAGATGGTTTTCTAAACTCTTCTTCTGAGGTTCTCAGAAATCTCCTTTGTTCTGTATGACACACTTCCACAAACTTGTTGTGAAGTCTTTGATAGATCCCTGTTCTTTAAGAGAAACAGGCCACGCCCACTCACACCTGATTGTCTCCCATTGATTGAAAAAACCTGACTCTAATTTCACCTTCAGATGATCTGCTGATTCTGAAGGTTCTCATACTTTCAAGCACCTCTGTAGCAATAAAAAAATAATTATTTCACTTATTTTTACGAAAGTGGCTTTTTGGTGCAGAACAGAACTTCAAAGGGTTTTATAAATTTATCATCAGCTTTGTATGTATTTGTATTTTGTTTGGTTTCGAATGTTTTTAATTAGATAAGGAAACATTTTAGCAGTCTTGTGCTCATTTTATACAGAACCACTGGCTTTTAACTGCTAACCCTTTGATCTGTCTTTTGCCTTTATCCCTTAGTAGACCATAAACAGAGTCTCCAGCAGGTGTCCCTGTTTCATATATAACAGTTCTGTCTATGTCTGTCAATGTAAACATGTATGGAAGCCCCCTTTTTTATTCCAGAAGCATAAAATAATATAATGATTGATATATTCGGGAGTCCGAACAGCTGAGTCCCTCGCTGTCTTCAAACGCAGACTTTTTTGTTATGTTACAGTCTGATTCATTTTTTACCTCTAAATTCTACACACAAAACCCCACGAAGACAAAGTGAGAAAAGTTTGTTTGAAATCTTTACAAATGTATTAAAAACAAAACACAAAAAAACGAAAACGTATATGAGTTTTCACAGCCTTTGCCATGAAACTGAAAATTGAGCTCAGGTGCATCTCGTTTCCACTTCCTCCTTCAGATGTTTCAACAGCTTGATTGGACACCTGTGGTCAATTCAGTTGATTGGACAGGATTTGGAAAGACACACCTGTTTATATAAGGTCTCATAGTAGACAGTGCAGGTCAGAGCACAAACCAAGACATGAAGTCTAAGGAACCTTCTGTAGACCTCAGAGACAGGATTGTATGGAGACACAAATCTGGAGCAGGTACATAATAATTTCTGCTGCATTGAAGTTCTCAATGAGCACAGTGGCTCCATCATCCGGCCAAACTGAGTGATCGTGGTAGAAGGGCCTTAATCAGGGAGGTGACCAAGAACACAATGATCACTCTGACAGAGCTCATTTCTCTGTGGAGAGAGGAGAACCTTATAGAAGCACAACCAGCACAGCCAATATCATTCCTACAGTGAAGCATGGTGGTGGCAGCATCTTGCTGTGGGGATGTTTTTATGCAGCAGGAACTGGGAGACCAATCAGGGTTGAGGGAAAAACTTCAGTGATGTACAGAGACATCCTTGATGATAACCTGCTCCAGAGCGCTCCGGACCTCAGACTGGGACAAGTTTTATCTTCCAACTGGACACCGACCCGAAGCACAAAGCTGAGGTAAAGGAGTGTCTTCAGGACAACTCTGTGAATGTCCTTGAGTGACCCGGCCAGAGCCCAGACTTGAACCTTATTGAACATCTCTGGAGATCTAAAAATGGCTGTGCACTGACGCTCCCCATTCAATCTAATGGAGCTTGAGAGGTTCTGCAAAGAAGAATGGGAGAACCTTCCCAAAAACAGGTGCCGAACTTTTAGCATCAAACTCAAACAGGCTGTAGTTGCTGCTACCGCTTCAACAAGGTATTGAGCAAAGACCTTTGAATGTGAATATTTATATGCATGTTATAATTTGTGTTTTATTCAAACAAACTTTGCTGGTTCTCACTAACCACACACCCACACACACACACACACACACACACACACACACCCATTAACTTACTTATGACTAGTGGGACAGCGTTGCTGCGTCCAGATGCTTGTCCTGAACGTTTTGATTTGTACCAGCACACAAATGAGCCTTCTGTTTCAGCTTTCATTACGAGCGTGAAAATGATACTGTCTTCCTGGACGAGGTGATCAAAGCTGGGCCAGGACACTGGGTTCTCAACTGGATCATCAGCATGAGCTATGAACACTGATACGGGGAACGGTGCTTTAGCTGGGATGGCGCAGTAAAGTTTGACCTGAGAGAGCAGCTGAATATTACTTGTGTTAACAGACGAGCCTGGTGAAAGAGTAGGGACTGGGAGAGGATCTGGAGGGAGAGAGAGAGAGAGAGAGAGAGAGAGAGAGAGAGAGAGAGAGAGAGAGAGCTCATTAACAATAAGACACTTACTGTCAACAATACTTAATAATAAGTGACTTTAATGATACATTTATTGAAATGAGCCGGAGCTGGAGCTCTGAGGATGATGTTGAACATGAAACAAGTCATAAACATTTATTCACCATCAATCAATGATTGTTCTGCTGATCTCTAAAAGGAAGAGTGTCTCTATCAGTGCCCTTCTCCCATTTTCAGGGCTCCAACACAAGCAGGTGACAAATCAAACCAAATATACATCGGTGCATCTCAAAAAATGAGAACATGCTTCATTTAAACCTCTCAAAAAGGTCAACTATTTTATATTCATTACACGTAACGTTTTACTCTTGATCAGCCTGTTTCCCACATTTTTTCACGTTACACCCTAAACGTCAGTGTATTTTATTGGGGTTTTATGTGACAGACAAACACAAAGTAGCGAGTGACTGTGAAGTGAATGAAAATAATACATGAAAATCTTAATAAATAAAAATCTGAAATCATGCGTTTGTATTCAGCTGGACAGAGTCAATACTTTGTAGGACCACCTTTCACTGCAATTAAAGCTGCAAGTCTGCCAGTCTTTTGTGGTCTGTCTCTACCAGCTTTGCTCATTTGGAGGCTGAAGTTCTTCTGTAGGTGAAATTCACTGTGAACGTACATGTCAGTCCAGTTACAATTCGCAGTGTGTTGTAGATAAACTGATCCTGTAACTGTGTGTCTTTTAAAGTGGAAACTTTGTTGAACCACCCTGTGCTCTACTAACTGTGTCACATCTGTGTCTAGATCCTGACCTTTCTTTGTCTACAGAGCCGTCCAGTTCACCTATAAAACCTTGCTGATCTTATAGAGGAACAGAGTCCCTCACAACCTGATATTGAACAGCTGTGGGTTACAGAGTGGTTCTCAATATATACTAATATTTTTCTGCTACTGGAACCACAGCTGAGTGACCATGGGCCTGTTGGCTGCTTCTCTAATTAGTGCTCTCCTCACCTGGGCTGTCATTTTAGGTGGACGGCCGTGTCTTGCTAGTTTTGCAGTTGTGCTGGACTCCTTCCGTTTTCTGATGATGGATCTTGGGATATTTGGGATAACCTAACTTTACACTTCTACACAGCTTCAGCCCTGGCCCGTCTGGGGTTCCTTGTTTTTCATGAAGCTGTTTGATCACTAATGTTCTTTAAACCACAGAACAGCTGTAGTTCTTCTGAGAATTAATCACACTCAGTGACTCCATCTACCTATTTTCTCAAGAGGGTTCCCTCACCTCACACCTTCTGCAGTGCCAATGAATATCAATACCATTCAGTAATAATCAAAACCACTCAACATGAGAAATCACAGAAGCAAGTCTGCCTGCATTGTTTCACAGCCTGACCAGGTTTGAGGTCAGTGTGTTATACAGGTGGTGTGATTTGCACACTGTGAACTGATTTATTGATTTAGAGCTTTAAGGGGTTCAATTCATTCTGACTGCATGTTTTAGAGTAAGGACGTGCAACTTACCCTGAGACTCGGTGTGCACACAGTTCACAACAATGCAGAACACAACGGCTACAACGAGAGAGAATGATTTCAGTCAACCACAGTAAACTGTTTAAACGCACACACACACACACACACACACACACACACACACCCTAGTGTGATTTAAACCTGACAGGTGATTAAAAACTCAGCGGTCAGAAACTTACCGGCTGCATTGCAGAGAGACATGTTGGCCGGCAGAGTGTTCGAAAGTGAAGTGTGTAAAGTGTGAAACTGCCAAGGAAAGTACAGATTGGTAAAGAACTGAAAGAGTCTTGGTGGTGAAAGGCTGTTACACCATACCTGGACGTTCACTTCCCTTTTGGCCGAGGTCAGTACAGACTACCTCTTTAGAGTAGAAGATAGATAGAAGATAGACCTGGATAGATATTTAAGCTGAAGGTAACACAATGCCCTGTTTTTACACACTCTGGGACACCCTCAGTAAGATTGACTGACTGATTCGTTGATTGATTTATTGATTTTACATCTCCATCTGCGGGAACGTGCATGTAATCGTCGTGCAGCCGCCTGCCAATGGTACAACAGGATGACTCACGGGGGGCTTCATCAATCACGGTTGATGGGTTACACTGCATATCGGACAATCAGTCGGTTCTCCCTCTTCATTATTTGTGTAGGTTCGCCAGCTCCTACATGTCCCTGTGTGTGCATTCTTCCACCCACTGCCCCCAACAGTGTGCTATGGTAATATCTGCATGTCTGGTATGGTGTGAAATACATTGATAAGACCCTCACACTTCCCAGAGTCCTACGATGTGACCCCTCTTAAACTTTCCCAACTGCTGGAATTGCTTTTGAACTCTTCTGCGAGGCACCCTTCTCTCGCAAAAGATGCTACCAACACAAGTGCATGAGTCAGAAATGGAAAGCTTGTGCAACGGGACGACATAATATAGTCACATGTCTCATGATGTCAGACCTACCCACCAAGTTTCATTACTGTCAGTTGATGAATATATTATAGACACTTGCTAAATCTTCCAATAACTTGAGTTTTGTAAATAGAAGCCATTTCTGTGTGGTTTTCGGTACTTATACAGTGAACTGTATTAAACTTTAGAACCCTAGGCTAACTTTGTGGCATGTTCAAAATATTAGACATATATAGGAGACAGTCACACATACCAGATACTGTCATTTTCTGGAAATTCACTTGAGATATCATGGAAATTAAACATTGACCATGTTTTAGTAAAAAAAAGGACTAATAAAGGATTATATCTCAGAAATCCTGTTGTAAGTGGATCATCCAGGGTGTTTTTAAGATGACAATTGAAGAAATTTGGTTAATTATTTGTAATGATTTGATATTTCTAATAATAAGTTCTTCAAAATATGTGACAGTGGTCCTAAAACATTATTATTTGTATCATTTATGAATGTATCCGTGTAATCCCTTCTCAGGAAACCCACACAGACACGAGGGAACATGCCAACTCCACCCACATAGGGCCTTGAACCTAAGACCCCAGTGCTGTTGGGTAAGGGGTCTGAAAACAGAACCGCTTCCTCCTCTGGCCTCCGTACATCACACTGCTGAATCTGACCTGTGTGTGTGTGTGTGTGTGTCTGCAGTGATTCTGTGTCTGACCTCACTGCTGAACTCGGGAAGGTGTTGTGTAAGTCTGCGAGAGGAGATTACTGTTCTATTACTGCAGGTTACTAAGCAGAGTCAAGTGTGTCTCCACATGGTCAGTGCAGGTCAGAGGATTAGAGTATGTATTTTGGGAGCAGTGAGTAGAGGAGCATCCTGCCTTTATTAGTACTATGTAAAGGTTTCTGACTGGGCTTCTGCAGTATCTCCTGATACTTACTGACCCTACTGTACCTCTCATTGTCCAGTGCTGAAGATCATATTTGACCCATATTTAAAGGCAGCAGAGTTTGTCTCGGTCTTTTATTGTAATAAAGAAATGATTTGTGAACATTGTGTGTCAGTATTACTCTGATGGCTGTAGTAAGGATTACATCGTCACTGTCAGTCAGTCAGCCATTTCAAATATACAGTAATATTTCATTTTTTGTTATGATTACAGGACGCATTCGCCGAGGCATCGTTTCCATAAATTCTGCAACGTCACATTTATTTCTGTCTAGAGTTGCAGGAATTTGCATGATCTTGTATTGATGATGGGACATTTGGACCACTGAGCAAAGTCCTATCCCAAATATTCTCAATAGGATTCAGGTCTGGACTCCTGTGTGGTGGTCAGTCCATGTGTGAGCTGAGGAATCCTGGCATTGTCATCTTGGAATATACTCGTATCATCAGGGAAGAAAATCCATTGATGGTATAACCTGGTCAGTATGTTCAGGTGGTCAGATGATCTTATTCTTTGGGCTCATAAAGTTGCTGAACCTCCACCTGATCAACTGCAGTGACCCCACATCACAGCACTGCCCCCACAGGCTGGTATGGTCAGGACTAGGCATGATGGGTCCATCGCTTCAGGCACCTCTCTTCTCACGCTGATGCCCATCACTCTAGAACAGACCACATGACCTTCTTCCGTTGATCCAGAGTCCAGTATTTATGCTCCTGAGCAGATTGAAGCAGTTTTTGCTGGTCAGTCTCACTGATCAGTGGTTTTCTTAAAGCTGTAGCGATTTAGTCCCAATCCCTTCAGTTCCCTTTGCAGTGCGCCTGGAAATGCACTTACTTTCACTATTAAACAGATCTCCGAGTTCTACTGCTTTTCTTCTACCATTTAATTTCACCAAACATTGGAGTGATCCATCATTCAGGATTTATTCCGACCACATTTCTTCCTGGAAGATGAAGTTTCTCCACCGTCCTTCCGCGTCGGTCAGTTCTGAACCTGTGTTTAGTTGTTTCAGCCTCTCCTTAGATGTTTCCTCTGCTTGATGCCAATAATCTGACCTTCTGAACCAGATGAACATTGTTTCCATGGCCACAGGATGTCTTTTGAAGGTTGTTTAACCAATGAGAAGCTTCTCACTGCATCAGTTAGGGTTCAGTAAGTTGTTGCCAGACGGAACATAATCATCCATGCAGTAATGATCCAATGGGAGGCTCTTACCTATTTGCTTAGTTAGATTGAGGTGGTGACCTTCTTTTGACCAGGCAGCGCGTGTACACAGGTACAATGGAATGTTATTAACAGAAAATAAAACAGTACTATTTAAGAACTGCAGTAGAGCTGCAATTATGCTGTTTATTATTATTTATAAAGTGTATACAGTCATAGTGCTCATAGTGCTATTGATCCTCTTAATTTAATAAATACTGAGAATGTACATCAATCAACCATAACATTATCTGTTCATCCAATCAGCTCCTCTGATCACACAGGAGCTCTTTGTGGTTCTATAATTCCAGACTGAAGTTCATCTGTTTCTCTGCAGACTTTATTCTCCTCCTTTCACCCTGATCTTCAATGATCAGGACCCCACAGGACCACCACAGAGCAGATACGATGTGGGTGGTGGGTCCTTCTCAGCACTGTAGTCACACTGACATGGTGGTGGTGTGTTAGTGTGTGTTGCTGGTACGAGTGGATTAGATGTAGCAGTGCTGCTGGAGTGTTTAAACACTGTGTCCACTCACTGTCCATCTGTTGTTCGTACATTTGTAACAATTTGTATTTCACTGCATATCAATATAACGTGAAACAGAAGCCGACTAACATCGTCTAGTTATCAGTAGTCAGTTGCACCAGCTGAACGTTAATTTGATCTTAACCTAGTTTACACGTAATCTATGTTTGAGCAAACTCTTTCTATGTATCTCAATGTTTAACTTATAACGAACTAACAGCAGGTGTAACATCCACCGTTAAGCAGTCGGTAAGGTGGCTGGTCATTTTAAAAAGTGGTAAACAAAAGGATTGTCAGCATAGAACCCTACGCTGATTAGTTTGACAAATTTAATTTCTACTGTCTTCCATTTTCGCCAGTCGAGGATTAAAACACTTTAAAATGTGGAAGATGCTTGAGCAACATTTTCAGGTTCTGCAATTTGAAACTGTTGAAACTGATTTTTTTATGGTGCTGCAAGCAACCTTCAAGAACCTTGCAATTTTATTGAAGAGGTTCCTCCATAGTCTCAAATTGAAGAACCATCCAGAGTTCCTCAAGGATCCTGAACTTTTAACAGTGACGGGAACAGATCCCATATCTACACGTTTATCTGCCACTGAGATGTTTCACTTCAAGGTCATTCCAAAACCAAGTGGGTCACTGGTTCAAGTACCCCAGTCAGCTGTGCTTCAGAAAGAGCTGCTTCGTTGCGTGATTATGTCAGCAAATAAACATATATTTGTTTATATGTTTATTTTATATTTAGTTTAAATTCTCTGAAATATTCATCTGTAACGCTTGCTACAAAGCTTTTATATGAAATTGCACCTACACCATGACACCAGACCTTCTGGACATGTGCTGCAGGACAACAAACCACTCATCTTGGTTCTAACCATGGTGTCTCCACACACCACGACAAAAGTGGGACTCATCACTGAAGATGACCCGCTGCCATTCTGAGTGACTCCATGAAAGTCTGGTAAGATACCCCTGCAGTCAGTTGATTCCTTTTGGGTGCAACTATTTTGTTGTTTACGCACCTGGATGGACTTGATGAAAGCATGTTCTTGCTTTTACTCTCCCAGCACTCCTGGGAGTGTTGGGGGAGATCTAGCTAGTGGATGGAACATTGTCTGTCCACTTCACTTTTTCTTTTCCTTGTCCTTTTTCTCCTTGTCTTTTTTCTCATTCTCCTCCTTCTCTTTCTCTGCTTTCTTCTTCTCTTTCTTCTTCTTTTCTTTGCTCTCCTTATACTTCCACTTGGGTGGCTCCAGGTAGCCCTTGTGTATTTTGGGCTTCTTATGTTTCTTGGGCGTGGGCTCCGATGACTTGGTCACCCTGATCTGAGGGACGCATCCCGAGGG
This sequence comes from Acestrorhynchus altus, assembly GCA_034509495.1. Lineage (NCBI taxonomy): Eukaryota > Metazoa > Chordata > Actinopteri > Characiformes > Acestrorhynchidae > Acestrorhynchus > Acestrorhynchus altus. The sequence continues at coordinate 1,399,205 of CM067504.1, read as the reverse complement.
GAAGATGCTGTTCCTGCGCGAGGCGACACTGCGGGGGATAAAATTTACGAGGCTGGACTGAGCTGTGGAGAGCACGCTGCCCCTTCTCTCTGTTTCAGCACAGCAGGCCGCCGACACGCAGTCGGCTGAGTGGACCAAGGAGACTGTAGAGCAGATGGAATTGTTACGATGACAAACCGAAATCTCCTCCAACTCCTTGCCTGAATACTTCTGCGCAAGCTCTGGAACAGTCAGTCGCCGCTTCCCCACCTCTGGAGGACTGCTGGGGCAGAGTGGCCGTGTGGCTGTGGCAACAAGTGGGCTGCGCAGGCCGGTGGTCATTCGCACCATATGGTCCATGATCCCGTTGTCCTGCGGATCGCGCGGGAAGCTGAATCCAAAAGTGTTTTTCAAATGATGGACCACCTTCTGTCCTGTACTCCGATTTGCTGTTGCCTTGGTGACTCGGATTTTGAGGTCCGGCCATTCCGGTAGGTAGCTGAGGCAGAATTGTTCAGCTCTGGGACGGAGCATGATGCGGCGCAGACGATGCAGAGTGTCAAAGCGGCCTGTTTTTAGTGCCCAGTCCCGTGCACACTTGCCACGATAAGAATCTACTATGTTAAGATCTGCACCTGAGAGACAGAGACAGGAAAACCCAACAAGAATGATTAGTATTTAAGAGGGTTTTACAGTTTATAATATTAATAATCATGTAACATTGAAAAATATTACTTTCTCTAAGAACTTTCATGATGAATGGACTGATAGCCATGGTCCAGAATGATAATACTTCTAGAAACATCTTAGGTTGTTGAACTTTCTTACATTCTAAAAGTGTTCCACCCTACCATCCAAACTTGGTGGGTAGGTTTGATATCATCAGACTGAGAGATTGATTCAAGTTTCACACTCAGCCGCTCACGTTATGTAAGCGAGGACTTATTGCTGTACCTGACTCACTATATGACTTTGCCCCGTACTGCACACTTTCCATTCTGACTCGTGCTGTTGTGTTGGTAGCATTTTTTGTAAGCGTAGTATGTCTCTGAGAAGAGTTTGAAAGCAGTTTGAGTACTTGGACTAGATCAAGAGGGTTCTGGGAAGCGGGATAGACTTAACGAAGTATCGCACTCCATACCGGTCATGCGGATATTAACATGGCGCACAGAAGAAGGCATGCACCAGCATGATGAAGGATCTGAGAGACCTACATGAACCACAGAGAGCGAGAATCAACGGATTGTCCGACATGCGTGGAGTCACCCAACAGCACAATGCCCTCCATGATTCTGTTTGTGCCAGCACAATTGCCCTCATCACTGCCAAACACTAAAATTGTTTCATGTCACCCTGTCATAGAGTCATCTTCCATCTTGATTAATCAAATCTTTGTGCATTATTCTAATAGTCTCATCTCCAGACCTGTCCCTGAATGAAAATGTGTGGGACGCTATTGGACGCTCTATCAACACTCCACCCCTACCACACCATCTGCAGAACTGAGTGAGAACATTCAAGCTGCATGAGATGGATCATCGCAGGACACCATTAGGAACCTCTACACCTCCATGCAGAGACGTCTGGCGTGTTGCGTTAAACCCGACGCCGTACTGAGAGACACCACTTCTGTATGAGTAGATCAATAAATAATGATCAGATCAGACTACAGTTATCATCAGATATTGATCCTGATCACCTTAATCTTCCATCCAATTATGAATGCAATTCCACACGTCCTTCCGGGTGAAAGAATTTTTTTTAAATTTTATTTTAATGTATGTATTTATTTTTTCATACACTAACCATGCATTACAAGGGCTGCCACTACGTCACTCCTGCCCTGCATTGCAGCCTTGATGAGGGCAGTGTATCCTCTGCAGTCTCGCTTCTCTATGTTCACTCCAGGGAAGTAGTTCAGGAGATAGTTGCATATGGAGACATGACCTGTGCACAGAATATTAGAACAGTGGCAGAGCTGAATGGGTCGTTAAGGAATTCATACATTTTAATAAAAAAAATACAACCACAAATGTTTTATATAACCATATTTTGTATATATATTACAGTTCACTACAAGTTCCTTTCTTCCCCTCTTAAAAGGAGATAATGAGACATAAAACCCTGCAGACATGGTAAGAATTTCACACTGTATTATAATTATGGTTATATTTCGGTTGAGTTTAGGTTACATTTACATTACAGTTACGGTATGGCTTAGGTTAAGTTTAGGTTATGCATGGCTATGATTAAGTTTAATACCAATTATTTATCCTCTTGTGATGAATTTACTGTGAACTCATTTTAATAGAGTCTGTTTGTTGGATTCAGGTTGGGCAGGATTAAATTTGGCCGATCTGATGTCAGATCAGCCAAAGAACCAATCAGATTTAACGTTTGTCAACAATCTCGTTCTCACTTCTTCATCTAAGCTGCTCATTAAATGTGTTTAATCTTGTTTAAGGTGTGTGCAATTTGAATGCTCCTTGTTAAGCTCTGTGTGCTAATGAAAACTCCATGAAGCTCTATGTTCAGTGAGGATATCTGTGATGTGTTAATATTGTTATTCACTGAAACAGAACGTAAATGTTCTGTTTGGGACTTTTCCACAAACATGGAGACTGGCACCAACGAGACTGGAGTTATTACACTCTTGGAATTAACTTCGAGGGACGAATTGCCTGAGGACCCTTAATTAATTCCCCTAATTTCCCTGAGGGAACCCTTCCAAGTGTCAGGAATGGGAGGAGGGAACAGACGACTAAGGTGTGGAGGCAAACACAGGCGTTGAAGGTTTAATAAAAAAACACGAAGCACAAGACGAACTGAATTCACTACCCGATACAAGCTACAGGACTGACGGAAACTAAAACAGAACGTAGACTAACAAAGTAAAACGGTAACAAACAGAAACAAATAAATGCAGAAACAAAGAAACGTTGGCAACATTCACTGACAACATTTGCAGTGGACTGACAAAGACAGGATGGGACAACAGGTCTTAACAACAATTGGACACAACTGATTACGAAGGAGCAGGGTCACAAATGAGACAGGTGGTGATGGGAGGAATGAGGGAGGAGACTATGTCAAAACAAACACAAACCATGTGCTCCTTAGCACGTGGGGGACACTGACAGGAGAGACAGGACTGACAAGAGGTTGGAGAAGTTCTATCTTATCCTATCCTTAACCTTTCCACCTTAAATGGAGCAGAACTTGAGAGGCAAGCAACTGCAACACTGTCAAGGTGGAATTTTATGGCAAACATGTTTTAATCTCAATCAGGTCCAGTGAAATCATGCCAAAGACAGCGATAATAATGAAAACATCACCAGGTTCATGGGTTGAACTTGTTGCACAGTGAGCAGAATCTTTCTGCCAGTCTTTCACTATTTTTAAAAGATTTTCTACAAATAAACTTCATAACTTTTTAAATTATATATTGAATATAATGTTGGTAAAGGCTTATTCTGCGGTATATCTGTAGTATAAATATTTCTTGTTTGTAAGCAGTAGTAAGGGGCAGTGAGGTATGAGTAAGGGTTATGTTTAGGGTTCGGTGGAGGTGGAGGTTCAGGTGACTGGTCATTTGATTTCTGCATGTCTGGATTTCTGAAATGCCAATTTAGTCAGATGAATGAATTGTCTCTGCCGTAACATACGCCAGAATGAGCTTTAAAGACTGACCTGCTTGTGCGGCGATCATAAGGGCAGTGTTCCCATCATTGTCCTGGTGGTTAATATCCAGGTGATGACAGTTATGCAGTTCGTAGATGATTGGCAGGAATCCTTTATACGAAGCCACCATCAAGCCATTCTGACCACGAGAAAGACATGCATTAGTCCTGAAGATAAACTCACACACATAACAATCAGCTGGATACAGATGTTTCCCATTTCCCAGAACATCGTGACAAGCATCGCTACAAAATAAACAGCTAATCCACCTTCATGGCCCATCAGATTCTCATTGCTGACAATACACATGTCTACGTCCCACAGAGAAGTACTGCCAATAGAATAGGACTCTTTTGAGCACATATACGTGCTCCTATTGGCACTATGTTTAATGCCAGGCTAGAGGGGTATAAAGCCCCTCAGCATTAAGCTGTGGAGCCTTTGGAACTGTGTTCTCTGGAATGATGGAGCTCCATCAATACTTTTGGGATGAGTTGGGGACATCCTGTGTGGGATGCTATTGGATGCTCTATCAACGCTCCACCCCTACCACACCATCTGCAGAACTGAGTGAGAACATTCAAGCTGCATGGGATGGATCATCACAGGACTCCGTTAGGAACCTCTACACCTCCATGCAGAGACGTCTGGTGTGTTGCGTTAAACCCGATGCCGTACTGAGAGAGTGTGATAGCTGCCACGATGGGCTGAATGAGGCGTGTTTGACTTGGGTTGTAGTTCAAATGTGCAGGAAGCTCTCCAGCTGGAGGGTTGCAGACCACTGGTTAAAGCCACTGGTTTGGGGGGTAAGAGTGTTACGCTTAAAAACATATAAACATCACTTTAATATGAAAGTATGAGTGGTGTAACGGTGACTGCGTGTGCTTTCTCACCCAGCCATTTATGTCGACCTCCATCACTTCATCACGTGTCACTCCTTGCTCTAGGATCCTCTTCAGTGCCTGGACGTTGTTCTGAGTGCAAGCTTCATAAATTGTGTTAGCAATTTTGGTGCTGTTCTCCTCTCCCTCATAATCCGGCAGCACAGAATCATCTGACAGAAGACTCCCACTCTCTGAGTCACTCTGAAACTCACAGATCTCTTCATCCTCATTTGGACCAGAACCCAAGTATGTGTCCTCAGAGTCCCGGAACTCTGCCATGACTCCTTGTTTAAGGTTGCAAGTAAATCCCACCTACATCACAGTCCGGAGCTACCAACGACCTAGAGTCAGAAAGAAAAACAATCCTATTTTAATAATAGATCATCATACTGTAGCAGACTTGAATAATACAACAACAACTGGAAAGTTGCCGATTGGAATCCTTGAACTGGCAGGACGTGACTAAAGTGCCCTTGAGCACATGAGCAAGGCTCTTAACCCCCCAACTGCTCCCCAGAAGTCGTGGATAGGGCTGCTCACCGCTCCGGGCACGTGTGCTCACTGTCCACAGTTGTGTATCACTGTGTGTGGATGAGTTAAATGTGGAGGACAAATTCCCCTGTGTGCTCCACGGTGGGTCCACGTGCATTTTTATATTTACGTCACTTTTAGAGCATTTCTATTGGTCCATTCACCCTAAACTGTTCATCTCATGCACAGAGCAGCTACACGGTTTGAAACATGATGAAAAGTACAAATGAACAAAAATGGAGATATGTGTTTTTTATTGGACAGCTGCATAATCGGCCCAGAGTTTAGTAGGTTTAATGAAGATGGCGTGAAGGACCTCTTAGACCAGGAAAGAACTATTTTGTTTCTGGTTGTGTTTTATTGTTTATTCCATCCATCAGCATGGGATTCATAGTGGAATTGGAAATATAATTAACTCAACAAATAAACATCAATAAACTCATCATCAAAAAATACCTGCACCCAGAAGGACGTGTGGGACTGCAGTTCTGTCGTGAAGGAAGATGAAGGTGATCAGGATCAATAACTGATGATAACTGTAGTCTGATCTGATCAATATTTATTGATCTACTCATACAGAAGTGGTGTCTCTCAGGACGGCGTCGGGTTTAACGCAACACGCCAGACGTCTCTGCATGGAGGTGTAGATGTTCCTAACGGTGTCCTGTGATGATCCATCCCATGCAGCTTGAATGTTCTCACTCAGTTCTGCAGATGGTGCGGTAGGGGTGGAGTGTTGATAATGCATTGATTGTGTATTAGTAACGTGAATTTACATATTAATATGATTATAGTAATCAAGTTAATCAACTTAATTAACACATAGAGCGATGAGTGTTTGATCCAAATGTCACCCTGATCTGAGGCGTCAAAGCCAACAGTGACCCAGATTTGGCCCAAATGCGTCTGCTTTTTGCGAAGTATGTTACAGGTTACTTAACAGATTTATGTGAAACAACTTGATATAACGTTGTACATAAATGTGTGTTTTGACTGTTTTTTGCGTAAATTGCGTAAAGCACTTTCCTACAAAAATGCTGAGATGTTGGTGCCACATTCATAACACCTAGACTGGATTACTGTAATGCTCTTCTGGCTGGTACTTCAGAGAAATCCTTACAGAAGCTCCACTTAGTACAAAACACTGCTGCGAGAGTTTTCACCAGAACTTGGAAATTTGACCCCATTAGTCCAGTTCTCTCATCCCTCCATCGGCTTCCTATTCAGTTCAGAACTGACTATAAAATATTGCTCCTAACCTACAAGTCGCTCAATGGCTCATCCCCACAACATCTAAAAGACCTTCTAAAACCTTACAACCCATCACGTAGACTGCGCTCTCAAGATGCGGGCCTACTGACAGTCCCTAAAATTAAAAAGAACACTTTAGGGGGACGAGCTTTCTCTTATAAAGGCCCCCAACTCTGGAATAACCTTCCTCCTTCTATTTAGGACTCAGACACACTACTAATGCTTCTACCCAGATGTTCTACTCATCCACATCTGAGACTCTACTGCTCGATTAGAATACTTAACCTGCATGGACTTTGATACTAACACTAGCCTGCATCCGACTCACACTTACACTCCCATATAACTCATCTCATATTTGTATCACATCTTTCTATTCTACACCTTTAATGTCCATGTATGTGCCTTTGTATTTTGCTCTCCGGTGTCGACCAGAGGAGGATGGGTTCCTCTCCTGAGGCTTAGTTCCTCTCAAGGTTCCTTCCTCCCAGTCTGAGGGACTTTCTCTGTCACTGTGGCTGCTCATCTGAGGCTCGGACTCGGATTTCTGTAAAGCTGCTTTGTGAGACTCCTCTGTTGTAAAAAGTGCTATAAAAATAAACTTTAATTGATTGATTTGCTTTAAAATCAGAATAATGTGCAATGTCAAGGTCCCTGCTTTATTTTGTTAGGATGACTGGACTGGTTTTAATGATTAGGCAGGATTAAGCAGGCTGATATCACAGTGACCCAACTACCCTGTCAGATGTGAACCAGCTTTGTATAGACAGACGCTTCTTATCCCGTAGAAGCCTGTGCTTTAACTGTCAGTACTAAATCTAGCCTGCTTAGGCTTAAAATACACACATGCTCATGTCCAGGCTGTCTAGATTCAGGTGTTATCCAACAAGAAATCACTAAAATCAAAATTACAGACTGTAAAACTTTGTTTTTATCTTAGTTAACTGTGTTAAATTAGAATTGTTTCACAACATCTGAAGAAAAGATTGACAACAGTCATTAAACACATCATAACCAGTACAGATTATGATTATACATAATCATACAGTCCACCAACCAGAAATGTCCAGACGGCAGCGTCCTGTGAGCAGCGTCCTGTGAGCACTGGTGAAGGACTAGAGGACGACCAACACAAACTGTGCAGAAACAGATGAGCTTCTGTGTCTGACTTTACATCTACAAGGTGGAGACACTCGGTAGGAGAGGACAAAGCACTGGTCTGTCTGATCCAGTCAGACAAGTGCAACACACACTAACACACCACCACCACGTCAGTGTGACTGCAGTGCTGAGAATGACCCACCACCCACATCATATCTGCTCTGTGGTGGTCCTGTGGGGTCCTGATCATTGAAGATCAGGGTGAAAGGAGGAGAATAAAGTCTGCAGAGAAACAGATGAACTACAGTCTGGAATTATAGAACCACGAAGAGAACCTGAGTGATCAGAGGAGCTGATAAAGTGGACAGTGAGCAGAAACAAGGAGGTGGTCATGTTATGGTTGATTAATGTACAATTACTTAATTTGCTTTTAATGTATTTGATCAGTTTTAACTACTCTATGTAATTAAAAGGTAGTAAAGTATATAGCCAGTCTCACCTCAGTCTCACCTCCGTCCAGACCGACCCAGAGATGGGATGCAACGTCCAGATGAAGAGTTTCTCACACAGGAGGAACTGTGATCCACTCTGTAATTAGCTCATATTAACTCCCAGTCTGCTGCACCTTGGTGTGTGTGTGTGTGTGTGTGTGTGTGTGTGTGTGTGTGTGTGTGTGTGTGTGTGTGTGTGTGTGTGTGTAAACCTGAGGAAATAACACACCACATAGCACCTCAACCTGTCAGATGTAAATGTCCAGCTTCAGAAACACTGACACTCTGCTTTCATGTAAACACACACACACACACACACACACACACACACACACACACACACACACACACACACACACACACACACACACACTCACCTTAACTCCGGTTCTCCAACTCATCCCTATTAGCAGGATTACAAATCAAGTGAAGTCAGGCATGTTTAACTTCTGTGTGAGGGCAAGCCTCCAGTCACACTGACCGAGAGTAGCCACAACCTTCTGTCATACGTATATGATGCGCTGAACTGTGCTGGTGTCATGGTGTGAAGATTCCTGTGATGATCCATCCCATGCAGCTTGATTGTTCTCACTCAGTTCTGCAGATGGTGTGGTAGGGGTGTTGATAGAGCATCCAATAGCGTCCACACATCTTCAATCAGGCACAGGTCTGGAGATGAGACCGACCACGGCGTAGTATCTGTGTCTTCAAGACACCTGCCAATGGTGCTGCACTAACAGGATGACTCATGGAGGTCATCACTGCTCGCTGAATGTCTGCAATGGTGGCTTGGGTCAACAGGTTGTTGGTCCTTCCCACTTTGCACTGCCCACTCTTCCAACTGCTGGAATTGCTGTCAAGGAATACTTCACTTACAGAGGATGCTACCAACACAACAGCACAAGTCAGAATGGAAAGCAGGCACAAAGGGACGACCTTATATGGTCAGTCAGTTACAGAGACAAGGATGTCCTTGTTTATGCCACATGTGCAAACTTCATTGCATGTCTCATGATGTCAAAACTAGTTTCATTCCTGTCAGCTGAATCCGTCTGCACAGATGAGCATTGAAGAATGTACTGTGAGAAACAACGGTGTAGAAAGAAGGAGGGGCTGAAGGGCAAATAGGGGGCTAGACTCCAGCAATGGTGCAACTCCTCCCCGTTTCCTCTTTACTCCACACACCCTCGGCCTCTCTTTTGCTTGGCATTTGGTGCGAATTCACACACGAGGAGCCTTCATCACTGGAAATGTGTCCTTGTTTTCCCTCTCTTGACCTTCTGACCTTTTGGAACAGTCCAGTAGTTCTGGTGGGGTTCTGTCTGTCTGGATGCAGTTTAATGGATTGGAGATTATGCTGATGTTGAGTGTGGCTTCATGGCTGAGGGATTATCTCTAATGTGTGTGTGTGTGTGTGTGTGTGTGCAGCACACATGTACCCTACACTGAGGTCTGAGTTGATGCAGTGTGTTACTGAGTGGGCATGGAGGAGCATCGTGCCCTGGGGGGGTGTGGCTGCGTGAACCTCTTTCAGAAAGTTGTGACTACGAGCGAGTGCTACTCCATCCGAGACCAGGGTAAGAGGTTCTTTCACTACTGTTTCTATATTCTTATACCTCACATCTCTGGAAGGTCACACTGTAATCAGCAGTGTAAGTGTCCTGTTCTGTTGTGGGTCAAACTGACCCGTCTCAAAGTTTACAAACACAGGAAAAATATTTTTATAATATTTTTTATCATTTTTGGAGGACATTTGTTTTAATTAAGTTAATACTACCTTATTTTACCAAATGCATATATGGTTCCAAACACCAATTGTGACCCAGAGCGTCCAAAAGCGTCCCACACATTTTCAATCAGGGACAGGTCTGGAGATGAGACCGACCACGGCGTAGTATCTGTGTCTTCAAGACGAGATCTTGAGACGGCAGCAGTGTGTGGACGAGCGTTGTCCTGTTGGAACAGAGCACCGGAGTGTGTGTTCAGAAAAGGTAGAACCACTGGTTGCAGAACCTCATTAATGTAAAGTTGGTCTGTTAAAGTGTCTGTAATGAAGATCAAAGGTGATCTGACATCGTACGAAACTGCACCCACACCAGACCTTCTGGTGACAAGAAACGGTTGATCTTGGTGCTGGTCACGGTGCCTCCACACACGTTGCAGTCAGTTGATTCTGTTCAGGTGCAACAATTTTTTGTTGATAAGTGTGTGTGTGTGTGTGTGTGTGTGTGTGTGTGTGTGTACAAAAGAGACACCTACACACACTAAGCATTAATTAAAGGTCCACCACTCATCCCACATAAATGTCTTCAGTCTGCAGCACTCGTTCCAACCTCGTCTGTGTCACACTTTACCTGATCCCTGTAAAGGTGGGTTTAGATATGAGTCCATCTCAATTCATTTATTAATATTGATAATATTGATGATAATAATAATAATAATAATAATAATAATAATAATAATGCCTTTCCTCCCTACAGCAGTCATGTGTGGTATTTATACATTTAGTTTGCAGATGAAACCATACAATTACATTTGACATCCAATTGCCCAAAGTGTGTGTGTGTGTGTGTGTGTGTGTGTGTGTGTGTGTGTGTGTGTGTGTGTGTGTGTGTGTTTTGTAGGTTAGTGACGGATTATGATTTTGTGTCCTTTACAGTCGGTTAATCCACGTCCTGTACAGAGAGCTGATGGCTGCTCCTGTTTCGGCCCCGGTTTCTCCCCCACTCTCCACAGGGATGTCAACACATCGGTGCTGCTGCTCATGGGCTTATAAGGCAGAATCTGCTCCTGCGGCCTGCAGATATATTTATAATGTAATATTGAACATGTTTGTGGAGGGATCTGCAGAAATAGCAACAGCTGGAATGTTTGTGGTGATGCTGGAAAAAGTTCATGGTGAAATTGTGAATCAGCCTCATCTGGGAACGAGGCCCCCAGGAGTCAAAGGGTTGCACAACAGATGAGTGGTCTGCAGTGTGCAGGCACGTTCTGCTGCTCAAGCTCTGACGATGAGTGTTTTCTCTCATCACTCACAGGAAGTTTGGAACATCAGGCAGGTCTGACTTTATCCCTTTATGACCAGCAGATTTTCACACAACTCCTTAAAGTAGATCAGGAACCAAATCAAACCAATGAGACAGAAACATCACTCTGATCATGTATTTACTGATGAAGAAGATCAGTGTTCATATCTGTGAGGGTAAAAGTCTGTGACTCTGCTTTCAGTATCTGCTGTGTCTCCTCTTGTGCAGTAATAACTGTATCTAAACATTTCCGTAACGGTTGATCAGTCCTGCACTAATTTGAGTTCATTCCTCCACAAACCAGCTTCAGCTCTGTGATGTTGGTGGTTTCCTCCATTAACTGCTGCTTCAGCTCCTTCACAACATCTCTACTGGATTAAGATCAGGACTCTGACTGGATCATTCCAGAACATTACCTTCATTCTTCTTTAGGGTCATTGTCTTTCTACATGACCCACATTCTTTGAGATTCAGCTCACGGACAGATGTCCTCGCATGTTCCTTTACAATTTGTTAGTATAATTCAGAATTCATTGTTCCGTTATGGCCCAGATGCAGGAAAACAGGCTCAAGCCATGAAACTACCACCACCATGTTTCAAGGATGGGATGAGGTTTTTATGCTGGAATGCAGTGTTTTCCTTTTTCCACACCTAACTCTTCTTATTTGAACCAAATACGATTTAATTTGGTCTCATCTGTCCACAAAACATTGTTCCAGTCTTCAGGTTTGTCCATGTGATCTTTATCAAACTGCAGACAGGCAGCAATGTTCTTTTTGGAGATCAGCAGCTTCTCCTTGCAGCCCTGCCCTGCTCACCATTGGTGTTCAGTGTTCTCCTGATGGTGGTCTCATGAACATTAACATTCGCCAAGATTAGATGTGAGACAGAAGTTGATTAGAAGTTCCCTTTGGGTTCCTTTGTGAGGGGATGGACTATTACAAACCTTGCTCTTGGTGTGATCTTTGTTGGTGGAGCAACAACCCTTTCCAACGTTTCCGACTGCTGGAATTTTCAACCTCTTCTCCGAGGCACTTGCAAAGGATGCTCCAACACAATGACACAAGACAGAATAGAATGCATGTTCAACAGGACGACCTTACATAGTCTGTCAAGGACAACAACGAGGCCCATCCTTGCTTACGTCACATGTACGGCCGAGAAACTTGAATCATCCGCATGTCTCTCAGCATCAAACCAAGTCTTGGTCCTGTTGGTTAAATCCATCTGGGTGCAACTATTTTTTTAATGATGAGTGTGTATGTAGTTTGTAGTATGTACTTGAAAAACACATTGCTTGTTGATATGCATCCTTTCTTCAGTCTCTCTCTTTCTCTTTCTCTGTCTCCCCCAGAGTCTTTCTCAGGACTCACTGATGTCACTCCAGACCCCTCCACCAGCTACGTGTCCCCTGATGACCGCTCCCTCATCTCTCCCAGCTCCCACTGGCCGGCAACCCCCGGCACCCACTCCCCTTCTTCTCCCCAGAACTCCCTGAAAGCTCTGAGGCAGTGGCTGAGCAACCCCTTCTACAGGCTCAGTCCGGGGCAAGGGGGCAGGGGCCAAGGGTCAGGCGTAAGAAAGAACTCGGATGGCCAGGCCTTCACGTTTGTGCCGCTTTCACACAGCTACAGCACAGGGAGCACAGCGTCAGAGTGCAGCTGCCAGACCCCCACAGATGGTCCAGCGGTGTGTTTGCTATTTTACAGTCCTTTTTTTAAAGGAAAATGGAGATTACACAGTTACACCACTGAGTGTGATCAATCAGTCAACACACATTTGTTGTTCAGAGTCTGGTTCTATGAGGCGGATGTTCTGTAGGTCACATGAATTAATGGACATTCACGTTCTAGAGCCACAAAGCTTATATGGTAAACATGCAGTGGAGGTTTACATCCCATTAATGCCCCGTTATTTAACATTGTATAATGAACTACATGCCTAAGTCATCGTGTATTTGCCTCCTATAAACCATGCTGAGCTGTTAAGTAATTACATAAGGACTTGCTTCTAGGATTTCTGAACCTGTGTACTGGGTTTACTGGTGATGTGTCATTTTCTCCACTCTTCTATTCCACTGTGATGTAATAACCATTACTGTAATCTGCTGTTTATAGGAACTGAAAAGGCTTTCAGATGTAAAAGTAGCTCAAAATACAGTTCACAACAGTCGACTGACTGATGTCTTAGAGGTAATGCACGCACACACACACACACACACACACACACACACACTGGAGTGCTGGAGCAGACCTTAAATGGCCAATTTGGCCTCATATGGAATTCATACTGTGTTGCTAAAACTGCATTTCACAAAGTGCACCATGTGTACTAAATATTCCTGTCATTTTACGTCCTGGACCTTCACCTCAACCGAACCCTAACCCTTTCTCCACGTCATTACCGTAACCATCTTCAACAATGCTGCACTCTTTTTTCCGACTTCCAGGATAAATTAAATTCAGAATTATTCAAAACTTAATCCGACCTTAACCTACACTAACCCTAACCCTGATCATAACCGGTAACATAAACAGAACATAAACTCAACCTCATCCCAGCAGTGGACAGGAGTATGGTGTGAATTGTAACATGTATGTGTCACCCAGGTGGCAATGAATTAAACACACCTGGGTTGAGCGCGAGATTTGAATATTTAATTTTGGACTCAAACGCTTACAAAGCAGACTTACTGGGTTTATTATTGAGTTTATGATGGGAGGTGCTTGGTGATAACTGAGGGGAACTGACTCGGACAGAGTTTGGCCGAGAAACCGCGACAAGTGTGAGGCACAAGCTGCTTAAATAAACAGAAGCGCACCTGAAGGCAATCGCACTGATTGTCAGGTAGTTCCAGTCGCCGACCGCCCCCTGGCGGCTGGGCGGTGGCATTGCAGGAGGGTCCTTACATTATGAAATGAGTTTGTTCAAACTGTGTAAATGTTGGGGTACATTTAGGTCATATATTGTCACGGGGCACAACCCAGGAGGAATTTCAATTTGTAAACCCACCAGGGTTGTGACCGTGGATGAGTTTTGAATCTGGACTCAAGTGCAAACAACATAGCAGACCAGCTACAAGCAGGGATCGAACACTCAGCACCGAGATGAAGAGCAGCGTGCTCATCACTGCTCATATAGGAGCTGCGAGTGTCTCGTAGGTAGTAGGGCTTGTGAGTGCTTAGAAAGAACTTAAGGAAACAGAGAAAAGGGATAACTGACAGATCGCTAGGGAAGGGAAGGCTCCAGCGACCTGTACTGGAAATAAACAGACAAAAGAACAAACTCACAGGACCCGGGGTTTGAACCCCCGCATGCTAAAGCACTGCGCTCCGCAGGTGAGCACCTTAGCCCAGAGAGCAATGGCGTGACCTGGGAGACCAGCTGCACAGACCAAGGGAAGGGCTGTGAGCAGGAGGGGCGAACTGAAAACTACTTCTCAACTGAGAAGGAAAACAAACTCAAGAGACCCTTGTGTAGAGGGGAAACAGAAAAATAAACAGAGAGAGAGAGAGAGAGAGAGAGAGAGAGAGAGAACTAAAGTGTTTCTTTTCTCTCTTTTCTTTTCTGAATAAACTCTTTGGAGAGAGAAAGAAACAGCCTCCCCCACTTTAGGTGGAAGGAAGGAAGGAAGGGACACTCTGCCCCATTTACTTGAGGAGGCAGAGGGAAAAAAGACAGGATTTTTTAAAGGACAGAGTGAGAAGGAAAAAAAAATACCAGAGATTACAGGCAGCATCTCAGGAGGAAATAACCCCAAGAAACCACAAGGAGTGAGAGGCAGGAGCTGCTTAAATAGACCAACCACACCTGAACTCAATTAGGCTCATTATCAGGTTTTCATGGACTGTTTTTAATGATGTGGTCGGCAGATGTTACAGGTGTTTGCTATAGTGTTTCCTACAGCTTTTCTATGATTCACCAGTAACAGTAAACTTCTCGATTTTCAGAACAATCGTCCCAGCCACTCACTCCCTGGTGGAAGGAGACCTTCTGTGACTGATGGAAAATTCAGCCAGTCAGGGATCCCTGAAAACAGCCAACAGGAAAGAAGAAGTGCCTTAGAAAAAAGCATGTGCGTTATGAAATCTTTAACTATAGATATACTTGAACCTTGTGAGAAATCATGTTGAGAACTCTCTCTCTCTCTTTCTTTCTCTCTCTCTCTCTCTCTCTCTCTCT